>PVHT020000027.1:3528344-3556609 GCA_004024745.2 Catagonus wagneri
GAGATAAAAGATTGAAAGGAAGTGAGCTGAGTCTCAGAGAACTCTGGGATACTGTTAAATGCACCAATATCCGTATTATAGGAGTGCCAGAGGGAGAAGAGAGAGAGCAGGGGACAGAAAAAATATTTGAAGAGATAATAGCCGAAAACTTCCCTAATATGGGAAAGGAACCACTCAGTCAAATTCAGGAAGTGCAACGAATATCATATAAAATAAACCCAAGGAGGAACACCCCGAGACACATATTAATCAAAATGACCAAAATTAAAGACAAAGAGAAAATATTGAATGCTGCTAGGGAAAAGAAACAAATGACATACAAGGGAACCCCAATAAGGTTATCAGCTGATTTCTCATCTGAAACTCTACAGGCCAGAAGGGAGTGGCATGATATACTTAATATGATGAAAGGGAAAAACTTCCAACCAAGATTGCTTTACCCAGGAAGGCTCTCATTCAGTTCTGAAGGAGAGATCAGAACCTTTACAGATAAGCAAAAGCTAAGAGATTTCTGCAACACTAAACCAGCTTTACAACAAATCTTACAGGAACTTCTCTAGTCAGAAAAGCAAAGGCCACAATCAGAAGCAAAAACACCACAAATGACAAGGTTCACCAGGAAAGGCATATATACAGCAAAGATACTAAATAATCCATGCACAACTATGCTACCAAAATCAGAAATCATGAGAAGAGAGCACAAATGCAGGTCACTGGAGACGCACGTGCAATTAAGAAACCAACAACTTAAAACAATCTCATTTGTATATACACTCCTATATCAAAACTTCAGGGTGAAAAAAAAAAGCAACAAAAACCCCAAACAGTTAATACAATGGCAATAATAACATATATGTCAGTAACTACCTTAAGTGTTAATGGACTGAATGCCCCAACCAAAAGACATAGACTAGCTGAATGGATACAAAAACAAGAAAACAACCAATGGATCACTGAAGAAATCATGAGGAAATTAAAAAATACCTAGAAGCAAATGACAACAAAGACACAACACTCCAAAACCTCTGGGATGCATCAAAAGCAGTTCTAAGAGGAAAGTATATAGCAATACAATCCTAACCCAGGAAACAAGAAAAAGCTCAAATAAACAATCTAACTGTACATAAGCAGCTAGAGAGGGAAGAAGCCAGGTCATGGAAACAACCTAAATACCCATTGACAGAGGAGTGGATAGGGAAGATATGGTACATACACACAATGGAATATTACTCGGCCATTAAAAGGAACGGAATAACAACATTTAGAGCAACATGGATGAACCTAGAAATTATCATACGAAGTGGAACCAGTCAGAGAATTAGACAGCAATACCCAATGCTACCGCTTACATGTGGAAACTAAAGAGACACAATTTACTTTGAAGAACAGACAATGACTCACAGATTTTGGAAAACCTTGGTTTTTCAATTAAGACAATCTGGGGGGTGGGGGATGCACTGTGGGTTTGGGACACAAAATCTATCAAATTGACTTATGATCTTTGTACACCTATAACTGAAATAAAATTCATTGTTATTAAGAAAAAAAAAAGAAAATCAATGTATTATATCATATTGATTAATAAAGGACAAAAAGTTACAGGATAATATTCATAGAGATATAGAAAAAGCATTTGATAAAATTTAACATTCTTTCATGTAAGAATTAAACTAGGAATAGATGGAAGTTTCCTCAGTTGATAAAGTAAATCTAAGAAAACCCCACAACTAACATCATATGCAATGGTGATAGACTAAAAACTTCCCCTAAGACAATGAAGAAAACAAATATGAATATGTATGCTAATTCTCTTCAATGTTGTTATTGAAGTTATAACCAAGAAAGTTATGCAAGCAAGAGAAAGAAAAGACAAACAAGCTGAAAAGGAAGAAATAAAACTATTTCCACTTGCAGATGATATACTTTGTAGAAAAATCTAAGGAATCCTTGAATGACTGATAACAATTAATAAACAAATTCAGCAATGTTATAGGATATGAGATTAGCACATAAACATTTTATTTTCATATACTAACAATGAAAAATATCAAAATGAAATTAAGAAAATTCCATTTATAATAGCTTCAAAAAGAATAAAATACTTAGGAATAAATTTAACAACTTCAAGACATGGACACATAAAGTTACACGATTTCATAGAAAGAAATTAAAAACCTAAATAAATGAAAAGACAGCATATTTTCATGGATTCAAAGACTTAAGATTGTTAAGATGGTGATACTAACAAAAGGATCTACAGACTCAAAGCAATTCCTATCAAAACACACGAGTATCTTTTGCAGAAACTTATCAGCTAATCCTGAAATTTATAAGGAAATGCAAGCTTGAATAGTCAAAACAATGTGAAAAAGAACATAAAGAACCGTTATTACAAAGCTATAGTTTAATTATATTTACTAGCTATGAAAATTTAGAAATTTACTTAGACTCTCTGAGATTCACTTTTAATACTTCTAAAGTGTGGATAATACTATCTCATGGTAGAGATTAAATAAAACAACACATGTACTGAACTTTACAAATTACAAATTAGTTTAAAAGCTGAATAAATATTTATGAGATACTTGATATAGGCCAGGTATTATTTGTTATACAAAGATGCATAAATAGTCCCTGACCTCAAAGAGTATACAAAATTAATGAATCATTGTAAGTAGCGTGGCAGAATGCAAGGAGCACAGATACTGTAGTCAGAAATCTATGTTCAAATCTTATTAGCTCAGCAATTTCTCAGTAAAAAGATCTTGTATAATTCCTGAAGATTCATTAACCTTTAGTTTCCTGACATTAGACAGAGATAATGATAATTTCCCTATATTAGGAAAATGATTTTTGTGAATGTAAGATGATATAAACTATAAAAATAAAACCATCTTTATTATGAAAGCTAGATATTATATTCTCACCTACCTACACAAAACTACAAACCTCCACCAAACTGTCACCATGTCTTCACATACATAAAAGCAGTAGGTGTAGTTGTTGGTATTGACACTGTATATTCAAAATTTTTTTACAAAAGGAGTTTTATTGAGAAATAATTCACATATCATACAATTAATTTATTCAAATTATTCAATTTAATAATTTCAGTATATTCACTGATATGAGCAAACATCATCAGTCAATTTTATAACATTTTATCACCTCAAAAAGAGACTCCATAGATTGGAAGACAATATTGTTAAATTATAAATTTTCCTCAAAGCGATCTACAGATTTAAGGCAATCCCTGTCAAAATTCCAATGGCTTTTTGTGTCCGTGCATATGGCATGTGGAAGTGCCTGTGCCAGGTATTGACCCTGAGTCACAGCAGTGACAATGAGCCACAGCAGTGACAATGTTGAATATTTAACCACTAGGCCACCAGGGAACTCTCTTTTCCCCTCAATGTTTTTTTTTTGCAAAATCTATCCTAACATTTATTTGGAATCTCAAGGTACCCAGAGTAGCCAAAACAAACTTGACAAAGAAGAAAAAAGTTGGAGGTCTCATATTTCCTAATTTCAAAACTTATTACAAAGTTTTAGTAGTAAAAACAGTGTGGGAGTTCCCTTGTGGCACAGTGGGCTAAGGATTCAACATTATCACTGCAGTGGCTTGGGTTGCTGCTGTGGTGCAGTTTCAGTCTCTGACTTGGGAACTTCCACATGCTGTAGGTGTGACCAAAACGTTAAAAATTAAAAACAAATGGGCAGAAAAGAGTAGGGCACTGGGATAAAGACAAATACATAGGCCAATGGAACACAACAGACAACATAGAAATAAATGTTCACATATCTCATCAAATTATTTTCTACAAGGCAGCCAAGTCCATTCAATGGGATAAAAGACAGTCTTTCTATCAAACAGTATTGGAAAAACTGGATATCTACATACAAAAGAATGAATTTGTACCCTTACCAAATGACATATACAAAAATTAGCTCAAAGTGGACCTAAATGGAGAAGCTAAAACTATAGAACTCTTAGGATAAATTATAGGAGAAAAGCTTCATGATATTGCATTTGACAGTGATATCCTGGATATGACATAAAAAGAATAGTCACCAAAAGTAAAAATAAATATATTGGATTATATCAAACTTAAAAACTATGGAGCATCAAAGGACACATTCAATAGAGTAAAAAAGTAACCTATGGAACGGAAGAAAATATTTGCAAAACACATATCTGAAAAGGTGTTAATAGCCATAATATATAAAGAATTCCTAAAGCTTTACAAAAAACAACTAAAAATGGACAAAAGATATGAATAGACATTTCCCCAAAGATACAGACATGGCCAACAAGCACAAAAAGACACTCAACATTACTAATCATTAAAGAAATGCAAATCAAAACCACAATGAAATACCACCTTACACTCATTAGGATAGCTACTATTTAAAAAAACAAAAACAAAACAGAAAATAGCAACTATTGAGAGGATGTGGAGAAATTTCAACCATGTGCACTATTTCTGGGAATGTAAAATGGTGCAGCCGCAATGGAAAACAGTATGGAGGCTCCTCAAAAAATAAACAATAAAATTATCATATGATCCAGCAATTCCACTTCTGGATATATATACCCTCCAAAACTGAAAGCAGGGTCTCAAAGTATATTTATACACCTATGTTTACTTCAGCATACTCACAATAGCCAAAAGGTGGAAGCAATCCAAAGTCCATTGGTGGATGAATGGATAAACAAGCTGTGGCATACACATACAATGGAATATTTGGCCTTAATAGGGAAGAAAATGCTGACACCTGCTACAACATAGATGAAACTTTAAGGCATATGCTAAATGAAACAAGCTAGTCACAAAAAGACAAATACTGCGTAATTCCACCTACATAAGGTATCTATTTTATTTTTCATTTTTGACCAACATGTGACATATGGAGTTCCTGAGCCAGGGATCTGATCCAAGCCACAGCTGTGACCTACCCTGAAGCTGTGGCAACACTGGATCCTTTAACCTGCTGTGCCTGGCCTGGGATGGAACCTGCATCCCGGAGCTGCAGAGATGCTCTTGATCCCCCTGCACCACAGTGGGAAGTCCAAGGTATCTAAAATTGACAAATTTTTAGGAACAAAATTAGAATGGTTGTTGCCAGGGACAATGGGAAGGGGGAAAAGGGATTTGTTGTTCAATTGATATAGATTCAGCTTTGCAAGATGAAGAACTTCTAGAGATCTGTTGCACAACAATGTTTTTTATGGGTAATAGAACTTTACTATATATCCAAAATTGGGTAAGATGGTAAATTTTATGTTATGTGTTTTTTTATATAAATAAATAAATAAATAAATATTCCCAGTGCATATGTCTTTTTATGACAGAATGAGGAGATAGTCTGTTTAAACTTTAAAAAATTGTGCAATGTGCACTTAACCACAACTAAACATAAAAATTATACCCTGAAACTTTTAGCTTTCACACACTTGTCCCCAAATCCTCACCCCCAAACCCTAAATATTTCCAAATCTACTTGCTGTCTCTATAGATTTTCCTTACTTTCATATGAATATGATCACATAGCATCTGGTCTTTTTTGCCTAGCTTCTTTCACTCAGTGTAGTGTTTTCAAGACTCATCCATACCGTAACATGCATCAACACATCATCCTTTCTATGGTTGAATATGTGCGGATATTCATATTTCATTGTTGGATGTAACACATTTTGCTTACCCATCTGCTGATGGACATGGGTTGTCAATACTGCTATAAATATTCACATACAAGTGTCTGTGTGAATATATGTTTTCATTTCTCGGGTATAAATATTTAAATGGAGGTACAGAGTTACATGGAATTCTATGTTTCACCACATGTAAACGTGCCATACTGTTTTCCAAATTGGCTGCACCTTTTAACATTCCCAACAGCAGTGTATATGTTGTCCTTTTACCCTTTATCAGACTGAGGTAATTTCTTTCTTTTCCAAATTTGTTGAGTGTTTCTGATTTAAAAAAAAAGGTGTTTGATTTTGTCAGATCCTTTTTCTTTGTCTATTGAGATGATCATGTGATTTTAGCTTTTTATTTTATTGATTTGATGTGTCATATTAATCAATTTTGGATATTAAACCAATCTTTTATGACTGCAATAAATCTCAATTAATCACAGTATATTACTCCTTAAAAATGTTTTCAGATTTTGTTTGCTGGTATTTTGTTGAAGATTTTGGCATCCTAAATTCCTAAGACACATTCTTTCTTTTCTTTTTTTCTTTATACAGCCATTCCTGTAGCATATGGAATTTTCTAGGCCAAGAGTCAAATCATAACTGCAGCTGCAGGCCTATGCCACAACCACAGCCACACCAGATCTGAACTGCATCTGTGAGATAGACCACATCTTGTGGCAATGCTGGAGCCTTAATCCACTGAGTGAAGCCAGGGATCAGACCTGCATTCTCATGGTGACTGCTGAGTTTTTAACCTGCTGAGGCACAACAGGAACTCCTGGTCTGTAGTTTTCTTATCTTGTGAAGTCTTTTTTTGGTATGAGAGTGACCTTGGTTTCATAAAATGGGTTGTAAATTGTTCCTCTTCCCTTTTTTTTTTTTTGGAAGTTTGTGGAGAATTGGTATTAATTCTTCTTTGAGTGTTTGATAAAATTTATCCATGAAGCCATCTGGGTCTGGTGTTTTCTTCATGGTAAGTTACTATTATGATGATATTTGGTATTAATATTATTATTATTCCTGATAAAATATCTTCACTTGTTAAAGTCTATTTAGATGGTCTATTTTTTAGCTGGTTTTGGTAGTTGCTGTCTTTGTAGTAATTTGTTCATTTAATCTGTCATCTAATTTTTTGAAGTACAATTGTCATAAGATTCCTTTATAATTCATTTTTAGTTCTATAAAGTTGACAGCAATAGTCTCTCTTTCATTGTTGAGTCTAGTAATTTGGGTTATTTCTTGGTTGAACTAGCCAGAGTCTTGCTAATATTTTTTATCTTTACAAAGAATCAGCTTTTGTTCTCATTGATTTTCTCTATTGTTATTCTATTCTTTATTTCATTAATTTCCACCATAGTCTTTATTATTTCCTTTTTCCTGCTTTTGGTTTAGTTTGTCATTTTTTTCTTCAGTGTCTCAGGTGGAAAGTTAGATTATTGATACGAGACTTTTCCCAAAAGCATTTATGGGTAAACTATCCCCTCTGAAACTCTATTTTAGTTGCATCCCATAAGTATTTGTACATTGTTTCTTCCTTTTCATTCACCTCAAAGCATTTTCTGATTTCTTTTTATTTCTTCTTTAACTCATTGCTTAAGAGTGTGCTGTTGAATTTCCACATATTTGGGAGTTTCTCAATTTCTTTCTTGTTATTGATTGCTAATTCCATTCCTTTATGGTCAGAGAACATGCTTTATATTATTGTTTATGGCCACAAATATAGTCTATCCTGAAGAATGTTCTATATGCATTTGAGAAGAATGTACATTATGTTGTTGAGTGAAGCGTTATATTATCTGCTAGGTCTAGTTCACTTTTTATGTTGGTCAAGTCTTCTATTTACTATTGATGTTCTTTTTAGTTGTTCTATACTTACTGAAAATAAGGTAGATTTTTCCATTCTTCTTTCACTCCTGTTTATGATTTATGTACATTCATGTTCTGTTTTTAGAGGAATATATGTTTATAATTGTTATATCTTCCTGATATATTGGTCCTTTCATCATTATAAAATATCCCTTTTTATATCTAGTAACATTTTTTTAAAGTTTGTATTTTATTAATTATTATAGCCACTCAAGTTTCCCTGTGGTGCAGATTGCCTGAAATATCTTTTTCCATCCTTTTATTTTAGAACTATTTGTGTCTTTGATTTTAAAGTGTGTTTCTTCTTGTCCAGAAATAGTTGGATCATGTATTTTCATCTGGTCTAACCATCTTTCCCTTTTGATAGAATTGCTTAATTCATACACATTTAATGATTATTGCTATAGTTATATTTACATTTGCCATTTTACTTTTTGTTTTCTATATGGCTCATGTGTTTTTTCTTTATTCCTCCTTTACTGCTTTCTTTCACATTTACTGAAAGTTTTTAAATGTAGCATTTAAATATCATTAATGACTTTTCACAATTAAATACTACTATATATAAAACAGATGTGTAAAAAAGACTTACTGTATAGTATATGGAAATTTATGTAATAAATAATGTAATGTGTAATAACCTATATAGGAAAAGAATCTTAAAAGGAATGGATATATGTATGTCTTTAATTTATGTACTTTTTTGTATATCTGTAGCTGATACTAACACAATGTTGTAAGTCAATTATATTCTAATAAAATTTTAAAAATCTAAAAATAAAATTACATTTTTACTGGCTATTCTAGGACTTAAGATATACATCTTAACTTATGAGAATACACTTCAATTTAAACTAGCTTATACCCAGTGATATATAGAAAATTTACTCTTCTTATATTACTCTATTCCCTTATCTTCTCTTTTTGGGGGTTATCATTTACATCTGTAAATGTTATAAATTCAACTATACATTACTATAATTATTACCTTACCATCTGTATTTATTTCCTTTTATCCTACCCATCTCCTTTGTATTGTTATTTGCAAATATACTACACATATTTTATATCTGTACTTGTTATAGGCCCAATGATACATTCTATAGATATTATTTATACTTTTACATTTTAAATAAGGCACAAGAAGACAGGGAAAAGGTATTTAGTGCCTTTTATAATGGCATAGTTACATTTTCTGGTGCTCTTTGTTCATGTAGATTCAAATCACCTTTTGGGATCATCTGCTTTCAACCCGAAGAACTTCTACTAGTATTTCTTGTAAGTTTTTTTTATTTTTTGCTAGCAACAAATTCTCTTTTTGTTCATCTGAGAAAGTTTCTTTGTTTTCTTTCATTTTTAAATGATAGTTTTATTGGGTACAAAATTCCCAGTTTATTGGTTTTTATTTGAACCATTTCAATAGGTGATACCAATATCTCTCAGCTTCTCTTGTTTATGCTGCAAAGTCAACTATAAGTCTTTTTGGGGTTCTTTGTTTTGATGTGTCATTTTTATCTTGATGCTTTCAACACTTTCTGCTTTGACACCCAGCAATTTTAGTATGAGGAATTAGTTTATAAGTCCTTAGAATTTATTGAACTTCCCTGGATTTGTAGGTTATCATCTTTCAAAAATTTGTAAAAGTTTCAGCCATTATTTCTTTGAATATTTGTCTTATCCTTTATATTCTGTCTTCTCTCATTCTAGTAATCCCATTGTGTTACATGGTGTGCTTAATGGCGCCCTTCCTTTCTCTGAGCCTGCCCATTTTTCTTTATTCTGTTTGGCTTGCATAATTCCTATTGATGTATTCTAAAGTTTGCCAATTTTTCTTCTGCTAGTTCAAATCTGTTGTGCTCCTTTAGTGAATTTTTATTACAGTTATTTTACATTCAACCTCCATAGTTTTTATTTTATTCTTTGTAAAAAAATCTATCTTTAATGATATTATCTGTTGCATTATACCTTCCTTACTTTTTAAATCATGTTTTCCTTAATTATGTGAACATATTATAAAAATGTGTTAGTTTCCTCTGGCTGCTGAAACAAAGTACCACAAACAGAATTACTTAATAGAAATTCACAGTCTACAGTTGTAGAGCCTGGAAATCTGAGATTAAGGTGTCAGCAGGGCCATGCTTTCTCTGAAGGTGTTACGGATGGATCTGTTCTGGGCCTCTCCTCCTCCTACTATTCTGGTAATTCCTTGGTTTGTGGCAGCATAACCCCAACCTTCACATGGAATTCCCCTTGTCTGTCTCTTTGTCCAAATTTCACCTTTATATAGGGACATGAGTCATATCGGTTTGGGGTGCATTCTACTTTCATCTTAATTAATTTCATATTTAATGACCCTATTTCCAAATAGTCATATTATGAGGTAGTGAGAGACTTCAATATATAACTTTGGGGGGAATGTAATTTGACTCAGAATGAATGACTACTTTGAAATAGTTTTTCTGTTAAATTCAACATCTGATTGCTTTCACTGTTTCTTGATTGTGTGTGTGTGTGTGTGTGTGTGTGTGTGTGTGTGTGTGTGTGTGTGTTTGGGTTATTATTTTTGTATGCCTCATAATTTTTGTTGGCAACTGGACATTTTAGATAATATATTGCAGCAACTCTGGATGCTGGTCTCCTCTGTGGAGGTTTTTATTGTTATTTCCTTATATTTTTTCATTATATATTTTTTATTGACTGGCTGGATTATTTTAGTGAAGTCTATCCCTTCACTCCAAATGTCAACTCTCTTTATGTTATTCCTTAGGTATGCACAGATTTGGTACATCCTCAGTCACCCTGGGATGGCAGTGGTACTGGCAGGGCTCTTTTCCTCATTCCCTGACTACACCTGGTGGTTAGAATCCTCTAATTGCTGGCTGATTGTCTTATTGTTTTCAACAGTTCCCTGAGGTATAAATTGCTCTTTTGATAGAATAGTGTTTGAGGGCAGTGTTTGATATTTGCTCTCGTACTAGCAGGTCTTTTAGCTGTCTTACTCCCTGTTTTCCTCCTGGTGAGCTTGTTGGCCTATATTCTCGTTAGATGTGTTACAATAGGCAGATAGTTAGGCATGAACAGAGAATGGGGGCATGGGGTCAGATGGCAGGAAACAACATGCAAACAGCAGGGTCTTTGGGCAGACAAAGAAAATCCGGAACCTCCAGACTGGCAGGAAATCACATGTTTTGAGGTGATAAGTGCTCTGGAGGCAGACAAAGAAAGATGGAAAAGGGCTAAAATTTCCAGTGTCCAAATGTAACCTGTTGTTCATTATGCCCTTATTATAATGAAATTATAATAAAATTAGTTATGCAGATAAGAAATACCCATAATACACTGATGCCATGACACTTCTGATAAACACTGAATGACAAAAAAATTCCTCCTCCCTCTGGGAAGGTAGAGCTGGGATGAAAATTAAGGACTATGAACCCCAAACCCCACCTTCCCAGTGAATATCCTGCCCATACAAATGAAAACCCCTTATAACTGGTATGCCAGAAATACAGAGGGCAGCTGCTAGACTTCTCTGTCCACATCTTAAGTCCTCGCTTTTCTCAGTTTCCATCTTGTTTCTGAATTCATTCTGTAACGAGGCAAGAACTTAATGTTTGGGAACATATCTACATATTTCCTTCTAATTGTCTTTCACCAACCACCATTGTTGCTGAGATTACCTTCCGGTTTAAACTTGTCCTCATTTTGTTGAAAATGAAGTTAGTTCCTTTAGGAAAAAAATGCAAGCCATCTGTCTTATGGCAATATCTCTGGCCAAGGCTCTGGAACTGGGGTGGGGAACAATGGTAAACTTCTTTTTGAATGACATTCTCACTCCAGTAGCTGAGTACTTAGTGAAGGCAGGGCAGGAGACTGAGGTCCTTTTGGCTTGCCCCTCCTCCTGTGGACACTGCCTCATGAGCTGCTGAATGGCTATCAGAGTTCCTTTATTCTTAGTGCATCATATCCAAGGTAAAGCTTCTGTTCCATGAGTGGGTGGGATAGGAAAGCCCTCTTCTTTTCTACTGTACTTGCCTAAGACTTAGCCTCAACAATGGATAGCTGGGAACAGGTTGGGGAACACTGAGGTCCTGCTTCACCCAGGAGCAAAGCCCTCTTACTGGAAACTAGGGGAGAGGGATATGTGTTCTTAGTTGCAGAGTCTGGAGTAGTGCTTCATTGAGCTGGTGGGTGGGGAGAGAGAGAGCAATCTTGCATCAAATATAATAGAATCTCTCTCCTTTCTTAATAAACTTTATAGATATCCTCAAATAGACTTTTTTTTAATTTACACTTTTCTCTTAGAACTATGTCCAGAGATTTGAAATGGTTATTTTTAATGTTTTCAATGGGAAAGTCAGTGAAGCTCCTCACACTATTATCCTAGAAGCTGATTTCCTGAATATTCAATCTTGGTTCACATTTATTAAAGTGACCTTTTTTTTTACATTCCTGGAGACCATGCTAAAATATCTAGTAGAACTCCTGCACTATCTATCCTTTTATATGCTAACAACAAAGTATATCCAATGAGCTTGCTGTACAATGCAAATTATAGTTTTCAAGCAATAGAATATATCTCTTGCAGCTAATAATTTGGACTTAAGATTGATTTCACTTTTTGTGAATGTTAGGGGCTGTCCTTTTAGTATTTTGAGTCAAGAGATTTGACTAAAAAGAGTCAAAATAATTGTAGAAAACTAAAGCAGGCTTAGATCTCAAGGATATCTAGTTAGTAGCAGAAGTAGATTAGAATCCAAGTGTCTAGATGTTCAGCCTTGTGCCCTCTGTAGGGGAACATAATGCATCAATCAATGATGAACAGATTGTACATGCCTCAGAGTTTATGAAACATTTTTTATTTGTGGTATGTGATTTTCACAGCTCAGGAAGGGGGTCTGAGCAGTATACTATCATTATTATTATTATTTTGCTTTTAAGGGATGTGCCCACAGCATACGGAGGTTCCCAGACTAGGGGTTGAGTCAGAGCTACAGCTGCCAACCTCCGCCACAGCAACACATGATCTGAGTCACATCTGTGACCTACACCACAGCTCATGGCAACAATGGATCCTTACCCACAGAGCAAGGCCAGGGATTGAACCCACATTCTCATGGATCCTAGTCAGATTCATTAACTGCTGAGCTAAGAAGGGAACTCTTACTATTATTTTTATTTCACAGATGAGGAAACTGCATTTCAAATTCCTAAAGCACAGGTAAAATGACTTACATGGTCATTTAACTCCAATATCCTGTTCTTTCCATTATACCAGCTTCAAGTGAAGTACCCCAGTTGGAGCACAAGCCCTCAACCTTGAGACTAAGAGTCTCACATTCTGCTAATAATATTAATTCAGAGGCATAAACTGAACTAAGAAACTTGACACTTGAGACAAGAGTTTTTAACCACATTCTCTCCTAAGTCCCTGCCACTTATGACCTGATGCCTATCTCTTCACTTCTATCCCTCCTCAAAATCATATTTCATATTTTTATATGTCTCTTGTTATGTAAAAAAAGAATCGCTAAGGCAGTGCAGCAGTGGGAGATTGGCGTCAAGTCAGAAAGCATGCTCTGGGCTTCTTGATGATACGTACTTGTTCTCAAGCCCTTTGTGTACTTGAGGAGCCAAAATATTAAAATATGTTATATTCAGCAACAAACCTTGGGATGCAGCATATTTTCTTTGAAGTGTCAGACAAAAACAACTGTGTAAATATACTACAAAGGAAGAAAGCAATTTGAACCTATTCAGTTAAGCATATGTCTTACTCATCACACTTTGCTATACAATCAAAAACTAATACACAGTACTTCAAATGGCTGGATAAAAAATAATTCAGCTTGTAATGTATACATGAGGTCTTTGTTTTCCCTAACTTGATATTTGAATTATTTTTGATCATATAGACCCTGTTTTCAAATGTTGACTCTGCCACTTTCTATTTGTGTAACCTGTAGCTTTGGAATAATAAAACTTACACCAAAGTGTTATTTTTAGAAGAAAATGAGATAATATATAAAAAGGAACTAGCACATTGACTAGAACACTGTAGACATTCAGTAGATGTTCTTTTTCTTCTTTTCTTTTTTTATCACAATGAAGGAATTAGAAACCATGAAGCTCTCAACGCAATTCAGTCTATTTCATGGTATCAATTCTATGTAGGAAAACATTCAGAAAAAACTGATCAGTGAGAGGACTGCAATGATTAGGGAAGTCTTCCTAAAGAAGGTGGTATTTGAGTTTGTTTCAAAGTGATGGTCCAGCATATCTCAAAACCTTTCATTAGAGGACTGGAATTATAAAAAATGGGCCAGGCTGTTCTACTACGTAATGAAAATAATATTAATTTCTCAGTTTTTAAACCAACTAATATAACACTATCTCAACTTGAAATTTTTCTTTCCACACATTTCTTTAGTTCTTTGACACTTGCCACAGCTTCTCTAAATTAAAATTCAGAAAATATAATAATGAATTTAGCACAATCACATAGTTAGCTATTTTATGTTTAATAAAGCTCTTTTGTGGTATTCTATAAAGAGAATTATGGCTTTGGGTGCTTTGCTATCTGAACACATTTGAAACTCATTGGGATGGGTGAAAAAGATGAAGGAGATAGGGAAAAGCATAAAGAAAGCATAAGAATAAATATCTGATGGTACAGTGAGCAGATCCACCTGGAATGGACAGTATCTGTCATGAATTAATAAAAAAAATTGGTTAGGTAATACTAAAATATACTACTATCCTGAGTTTACTTACTTATTTATTTATGGCTGAACTTGTAGCATAATTCCTGGGCCAGGGATTGAACCCATGCCACAGCAGCAACCCAAGCCAGTTGTGCCACAGTAGAACTCCAATGAGTATAGTAATTTATAATTTGCAAAGGTTACACATATTTGAGCTCATCCACATAACAATTATTTGAAATGAGGGCTTCTAGTCACGTTATCATCAATAATGACAGTTCCTAATGATTGAGCACTTACTGTGTACCAGCTAGACACTTTATATATATATTATCTTTAATACACCAATGCTATAATATAAGTGTTATTATCCTGATTTCACAGTTGAGTAAACTAAGGCTCAGAAAGTTTAAGTAATTTCCGTAAGGCCATATACCTAGAAAAGATCTGATGCTTAAATTTGAATCTCAGGACTATCTGATCCCAGGTCTACTAAACTATCATAACAGCATGAAAATTAGAAAGGAAAGAAGTAAAAAGGGAGAGTGCAGTAACAAGTGCATGCCGTTGTAGCATAGGTAACAACCCTGAGGTTGAATTGTACAGAAAATAAACTAAATTACTTTTTGAATTCGATTTTAAAAAAACAGCTTCAGCTCTATCAATCCTGAAAATCAACAGACCCTATTCTGGAAAGCCCAACTGTCATCTTGAAGTATTTTAGAGACACTAGTTTCACTTTAGAACTCATGATTTGGAGTCATTTATTTGACAGCAAATGGGAGAAATAAAAAGCCTTCTGTATTAATATTCTTTACCATTTATTTGCAGCTCCTATTTGTGGGGATGCCAGTAACCAACACAAGCTCCCTATATAATGGGAATGTTTAAAGATATTCACAAGAAGTTTCCATGACTGGCTCCCTACCAAGGCATTTCCTTTGTTTAAGGAATGGTCCAGAGATTACCAAAACCACATATCAGCATGAAGGCCTGCCTCAGAGGTTTACTCCCTCTTGAAAGGATGAAACATTAGGGTGCTCATTCAGAGGGATCAACTGGTTTCACCTGTGGGGAAAGGCTTGTATTGTCAACCAATACTATTCAAGAAGGAGATAAATTCTCACACTAGAACTTAGACTAGAGAAAGGGCTTAGCTCCAAAGAGAATGATGTCACCTGTCATAGAATTTTGACCTTCAAATGAAGGGAAGTTTCGCCACCTCTCTCCTACTGGAGGTATACTTAAGACACAGAAGGACAGAGTTAAAGTCTTCAGAGAAGACTGACAAGGTGACATTGATCCTAGAAACGAAAGCTCATACAACTTTATTCATAGGAGAATTCCACAATTCTGTATTTAAAGCCAGCAAATGCATATTGTATGATTAAAACAACTCACTTTTTAAAATTTAAAAAGTATAAATAAGTGCCCTTGAAAACATTTTATTTTAAGGGAAATGGTATCTTTTGCAAAAACAAGGAAGACTGATTATTTTATTTATAGAAAAATTCTAGGTTAAAAGCATTCAAAAGCAAAATAAAAGACACTTATAAAACACCTATTATGCAAGGTTCTAGGGCCTTACTACTCAAATGTGATTCCATCCACCAACAGTACAGATTTCACTTGGGAGCCCATTAAAACGCTGAACACCAGACTTATTAAATTAGAAAATATATTTTAACAAAATTCCTAGGTAGATTTGAGAAGTACAAGTTTAGGCTTGGGAAATATTTGTCTAAGTGTGTCTTTTGACTACTTTCATCAGAATAATCTTGGTTATTGATTTAAAAATTAAGGCTCTTAGTTGCTATCCCAGACGTACTAAATCACATCTCTGAGTGGGACCTGGGTATGTGTGCATTATTAACAAGTGTAATAGGACAGTATTTCTCAAACTTTAACATACCTCAGAATTACTTGGAGGGCATGTTAAAGCACAGAGTGCCAGTATCTACTCCCAGAGTTCTGAGTCAGTTAGTCTGGAGTGGGTCTGGAAAATTCGCATTTCTAACATTTCTCTGTGAGGTTGACACTACTAGTACAAGGAGCACTATGGAAGAACCACTTCATGAACATAATTTTAACAAGTGAGAAATAAAATATTGCCTGCCATATCAGTAAACTAAAGATGTCACAGTCATCAGCAATTGCAGCCACCTCCATAGGTGAGCAGGTGACCCTGGAGGGAACTTGGGATGGAAAAAAATAATACCTATGATGTTTCAGCCATTAGACTATAGACACTCCCACCTGGGCACCCTGAGGAAACTCAGGATGTGCAACTATAGGATACTGGCCTCAGATAGCTGAGGTGCATATCAAACGATTGATTTCACTGAACCCAGACCTCGCATCTTCCCATACATAGAAAAGTTCTAAAAATTATTTAACTTGAGATGTCTAGTTTTCTGTTACTAACATCAATATTGTGTTTTTATTACCAGCCATTTGTTGCTAAACTCCTATATATTCTAGCTACCCTCTCACCACCTACAAGTGGTTTTTTCAGGGTTACCTGAGATGTTTTTGGGCTTAAATCCTCATTTTGCCCCCCATAAAACTTAACTCTCAACTTTTAGGTTTTGCATAGATTTTTTAATCAACACAAGTTTAGTTATCTGGTGGTGCAGTCTAGATTAGTAGGACTAATTTGAAGGGGAATAGTCAGAGGCATCATACAGACAACAGCTAGAAGCCATATCTGAAAATGGGGGGAATAAATATAAAAAAGACACATGAGAAATAAATATATTTTCTGAGACCATTGAGTGTAATGCCAAGAACCTTATGTATCTCACTCCCACCCCTCTACCATGACTATCAGTCTCCTAGTCCTTGAGGGTTATCATTGTATTTTAGGATAGTAATGTGAGACGATAGATATTCATTAATAATGACCTTGGGTTATCCCTAAGATGTTTAATTATGTTTACTCTTTAAGCTGGGTCTGGAATTGTATAATATATTTTAGAAATATTTCCATTTAGAGTCAAATTTTAAACACTAATGCTTAAATTGTCTGATAAATTCACTTTTGGAAACCACTCTAAAATGCTGAAAGATAAATGAGGATTATCTAACACTGGTAATACAAAGGTGATAGTGACAATATCTAACTTTTAAAAAGAAAATTTATTTTGTCATGTAATACAATAATAATTTTAGATATGTTATCACCAATTCTTACAGGATGACTATCTAATCTAAGATTCAGTTAAGTGGGTCAAATTGAGATCATACAGATAGCTAACTGATAGTAGGACTGAATTTGCATTTAGGTCTATCTGATTCTATTTCTCTATGTTATTCTGTTTTCTTTATAGAGGAGAAAAAGTTCAGGCTGAGAAGCTGGATATGTAGACAGTTCTCCTGGATTTCTGCAGCCCATACTCCTTGTAGAGCTTTCCGCAAGACAGGTATCCAAACTTTACTAGCATGAGCAGTTTCTTTCACTTACAGAAACCACAAGAACTCCCGTAATGCTTTGTGTGCCATAACTTACAATATTCCATTTCTTTATCATTTACCCTTTTTGGATTTCACAATTACCTGGAGCCACTCCTGCCTCTTCCTTCACCTAAGCTTTCTTGCCCGTCTCCAGTTCTTTAGTGAAATCACAAAGGGGATACTGCGGATAGGAGAGGCAATCAGAGACAAAGAGAGAGAAACCCTTAAAAGCCTGTGTAGTTCTTTCTCCTCTCCCATTCCCCTATTTATCCAGTGTTTGGACTGATCTTCATATTCCTCATAACCTCATCATACTCCTATAAGTACCTCAAACATTGAGGCTAGTTTTCCTCTGGAATGCAGGTGCTCATTTATCTCTCCAAGAATTCAGGCCCCACCATTCACACATATACACACATTCAGTTGTTCTGAGAGGGCTAAATGACTGGGATGCTTTGCTGTAGGAATATTTCTTTATTATTTATTTAAGTATTTATTGTTTTTATGACTTCACCTCCAGTATAAGGAAGTTCTTAGGCCAGGGGTTGAATAAAAGCTGCAGCTGCAGCAACACCATGGCCATGGCAATGCCAGAATATGAGCCACATCTGTGGCCTATGCTGCAGCTTTCAGCAACACTAGATCCTTAACCCCCTGAGCCAGGTCAGGGATTAAACCTGCATCCTCACAGAGACAATGTTGATTCCTTAAACCATTGAACCACAACAGAAACTCCAGAATAGGAACTCTTTAATTCTCTGTTTCTTGTAGTTGTTGGCAGTTGGTATTTTTCAAACCTCCAAAAGAGCAATGCTCCTGCTTCATTCAGGATGGGCAACTGGGATGAAGGATTATTTTCTTCCACAGTGAGTCTCAAAAGAAAGAAACTGGGAAAAATAAAGGGAGCAGAGGTTTTGTGTGCAACAGACATAGATAATATTCTTACCACTGACACTTACAGTTGATGACATAGAACATCATTTCCTCTACCTGAATTACAAAACTAAATAATAATGCCTGTCATTCTTACCTCACCAAGTGGCTATGAGAGTCTGATGGGATAACAAATATGTAAGTGCCCTGGAAAGTATAAAGGATATATATGGATATAAATTTTGCTTGCTAACACAACTCTGTATTCCTGGCATTTCACATGTTTCTATGTAATCACTGTTATTACTAATGGTTGGATTTTATAGTACTACTCATTTATTCAACATGCTTGTATTGATCACATGCCCTATTACAGACCTTATACTGGGAATTGGAAATACAGAAATACATCATACAAAATTATTTTCCTAGGGATGTGAACCTATTGTGGTATATTTATAGGTTTACTAGAATTTGGTGGTGGAAGAGAAGTGACTTGCCTGGGAGTCCAACCACATTTTTTTGGCCAGTAATTTAGAAGTTAAATTTATTATGCTACATATGTGTACAGTCATATCAGTAAATTGGTGAGATAGGCAGCTCCAAACTCTTACGTTCCTATACAAACATTGAAAAACAAGTAGAAACAGAACAAATTTTGTCATAAATCTGAAAAATAGTCAAATATTTATAGCAATCAAGGCAATGTGGAATCAAGAAAAAGCCAACTTAAACATCATAGAAAAGCTTTATGGTGCTTTCATTCATTTTGCCTCACCCACTCCTTGCTCAGCTGTAGTCTTGAAGATGGCAGACCCTACTCCCAGTGTGGGAACCTGCTGCCTGGTTACAGAGGGAGCAGACAAAATCTCAAGTGCAAATTATTGTGTTGGTTTGTTCTAACCTGCCTGAGGGCTACCCAACATAGTAATGCAAAGTGTTCAGATCTATTTTACCTAACCTGCAACTCAGAGAAGAACTATGGCAGTAATAATTTGAAAACACAGCAAGTGTGCATGAAAATTATGCAGTCATAAGGGTCAAAAGATTGCAGTTCAAGGTTCTAATTCAAGAGGGAGAAATAGCAAAATCCTCTACTCATCATCTCTCAGGGGCACACTGAGTTAGAGATATATTTACAACAATTTCCCTGGGGAAAAAACATAGACTAGAGAAGTGACCTAATCACATTGGGCAAATAAGGGGGAAAAAAACACATTGAAGCAGATAGGAAAGGCTAATAATCTTGCCCATCAACCCCACCCCTGGTGGGACAACTTTCAATCAGGAGGGAACTCAAAGCCCAGAGTTTCTCCCTGAAGAATGAAGGGTATTTTTCGTCTCTTTGCCTTTATGTAGAGCCGCACCTGCGGCATATGGAGGTTCCCAGGCTAGGGGGTCTAACAGGAGCTGTAGCTGCCAGCCTTCGCCACAGCCACAGCAACGCGGGATCCGAGCCGCGTCTGCAACCTACACCACAGCTCACGGCAACGCCAGATCCTTAACCCACTGAGCAAGGCCAGGGATTGAACCCACAACCTCATGGTTCTTAGTCAGATTCATTAACCACTGAGCCACAAAGGGAACTCCGAATGAAGTGTTCTTATCCCACATCAGGTACCACAAATTTTAAGACCAACTCCTGGAGTTCCCATTTTGGCTCAGTAGGTTAAGAATTCTGAACTAGTGAGCATGTGGGTTTGATCCTTGGCCTCGCTCAGTGGGTTAAATATCCAGTGTTGCCATGGCTGTGGCTTAGGACTGAAACTGCAGCTCCAATTTGACCCCTAGCCCAGGAACTTCCAAGTGCTGCAGGTGCAGTTGTAAAAAGAAAAAACAAAAACAAAGACCAACTTCTGACCTATGAGCCCCTAAAACATCTAATTTGAAAATTCATGCCCATGAGACATGTTACTGTGGTGAAATGAGAAATGACTCTTAAAGGGTTTTTGCACAGATTTACCTGTCCCAGGAAGCAGCCCTTTGAAAAGTGCCTAGATCTTAAAGAAACTCATTTGATAATTTTAAAGCATCGATTTGAAGAGCAGGAGACTGCTGGAATACTTTATGGGGATGGAAGCTGGTGAGCATCACCTTTCCACTCTCCATTTGCCTTTCTAAATTCATCAGGCATCATTTTTAAATTTTTCACTCCAGTGAGTGCCATCTTTTTTTTTTTTTTTGCCTTTTGTCATTTTAGGGCCGCACCCGTGGCATGTGGAGGTTCCCAGGCTAGGGGTCTAATTGGAGCTGTAGCCACTGGCCTATGCCACAGCCACAGCAATGCAGGATGCAAGCTGCGTCTGCGACCTACACCACAGCTCACAGCAATGCCGGATCGTTAACCCACTGAGCAAGGCCAGGGATTGAACCCGCAACCTCACGGTTCCTGGTTGGATTTGTTAACCACTGCACCACAACAGGAACTCTAAGTGCCATCATTTTGATCTAGCTTGTGGACACCATTTTCCATGCTCTCCCTCTGCCTTGTTAAATATAGTTGCTGCCATCTTCTTTTTTTCTTTTTTAAATTACTTTTCATTTTTATTCACCTTTTCTTTCTCTCTCTCTTTTTTTATCATGTTTGTGTTCCCTTCTAACTAATTTCTCCCAGTGGGCATCATTTTCACACTCTCCCACTACTGTGCTCCAGAACACCAATATCTAACAGAGGTGGGGCTTCTACAGGCATCTGGTACTCTTGTTTTACACCTGATGACCTGTTTTTTTCAGCGGCCACCCAGGGGACACACATTGATTACCTGGCTATGAGGGACAAGGGGCATGTTTTCCTGGGTTCCATGGGTTTGTAAAATTTGGAAAGACAATTCTAGGCAGGCTACAACCCCCAGATCACTACACAGGCAGCAGACTGAAACTTACACTCCAAGCCTTTCTATGAATGAGGCCTACTTGAATGTTCATGAGTTATGGCCTCAGAGGCAGGGTTCTAGTTTGGTACACTTATAACGGCCTGTGGAGGTATTCTCAAAGAATGCAGGCTGTTGGATCCAGTCTTTGCACTTTCCTTCTGCCTCAGTCCAACTTGCTGATACCTTCTGAAAGGAGCTTATACCCTACTCTGGTGCCCTGATTTTTGTGTCTGCTGCCAGAAGACACATCTATATTGCCTGGTTATGATGCCTATGGCGTTTACAATTGTGAGTCTCCCAGGGCAGTAAGCAATTGCAAAAGTGTTCTCAAACAGCTACCGCCCTAGGGGCAATAGTCCAAGGAGCTCAGTCTTAGTGTTGAAAGAGGCCTATTACTTTACCTGTAGCCCAATGTCAGCTTTCTAATTAAGCACACATGTAAGGGCTGAATATAAACCATTCCCAAGTGGTTTGAGGGAGGAACTATCTTCATGCACATCCTCTGCCCTGATACAGATGCTCAGCATCTTTCAGAGAGGAGTTTGCATGTGTCTAGTGCCCCAGTTTTTATGTCTGGTGTCCTGGTTTTTCTGGTTGCTGCCCAAGGGATAACGCTTGATCACCTGGCTCTGGAAGCCATGGGACTTGCTTCCTGAGACCCACAGCTCTGTAACAATAAAAAAGACAGTTGTCAACAGGCATGATCCCCAGGGAACCATACAGACAACCAACTGAAACCACCAAGCCTTTCTGTGAAAGAGTCCTACTTGCTTTTTCTGAAGCTTCAGCTGTAGGGGAAGGCATCTGGTTTGGTACACACCTTGACTATGGAGGTATTCTCAGGGAATGTAAGCCAGGAGACACGATCTTTGAACTATCCTTAGCCTCACTATAGTTCATTGGTATCTCCAAGAAAGGAGGTTATACAAATTCCTGGGCCCCCAGTTTTTGAGACACACTCAGGGAACACTTCTAGATTGTTTGGCTCTGGTGGTTGGTGGGACTCATGCTTGAAGTCCCACAGAACTGTATGCATTTGTATTCTTTAAAAGCTACTGACTGAGGATCTGGTTTTCAATCAACTTGAATCTAGATATGGTCTGAAATTCTCCACATTGGGACACTAACAGATCTTGGCATACCCTCAACTATTGAAAGCCACTAAAAATAAAATAGGCTGTTTGGAAAATCACAAAGGCTTGGGAGACAAACAAAAGCTATGGCAAGGATGAATAATAAGTTTTATTTCCAACACAAGGCTAATACTTTAAGACAAAGAGAGTGGCAGTTTCATCTATTGCATAAATCAATGCAGAGAATCAAGCAAAATGAAGAAAGAGAGGCATATTCTTCATATGAAAGAGCAAGATAAAACCTCAGAAGGCCTTAATGAAAAAGAGATAAGTAATTTACCTAATAGATTTCAAAATAGTGGTCATAAAAAAGCTCGACAGACTCAGTAGAAGAATGGATGAACACAGTGAAAACTTCAACAAAGAGAATATATGAGAGTATCAAACAGAAGTCACAGAGTTGAAGAATACAGTAACTGAGCTGCAAAATACATTATAGGGATTCAATTACAGAATAAATGAAAGAGAAAAAAGGTTCAATGAACTTGAAGACTGCGCAGTGAACGTTATCTAATCAGAGCAGAAAAGAGAAAGAATGAAAAAGAGCAAAGACAGCATAAGGGACTAATGGGACAATATTAAGTGGATCAACATTGAAATGATGGGAGTTGCAGAAGGGAGAGAAAATGGCATAAAACTTATTTGAAGTAATGGCTTAAAATTTCCCTAACTTAGGGAATGAAACAAATATATCAATCTGGGAATCCCCAAAATTTCCAAAAACGATGAATCTCCCAAACACACACCAATACCTATTATAATTAAAATGTCAAAAGTTAAAGACAAGGAGAGAATCTTAAAAGCACCAAGAGAGGGAAAAACTTTTATTACATAATGGAACCCCATGTGAATATCAGCAGATTTTTCAGCAGAAAATTTGTAGGTCAGAAAGAAGTGGAATGATATATTTGGAGTGCTGAAAGGGAAAAAAAACCTTCATAACAAGAATACTCTCCTCAATAAAGTTACATTCAAAAATAAAAAAGAGATATTTGCCCAGACATGCAAAAAAAATAATAACTTCATTACCACTAAAATGGAATTACAAGAAAATTTAAAAGGAAATTCTTCAAGCTAAAGAGAACAAGTACTAATTAGTAATAAGAAAAAATCTGAAAGTATGAATCTCACTGGCAAAAGTACGTATATAGTAAAGCTAATGAATTAATCACTTACAAAGTTAGTATAAAGATTAAAAGACAAAAATAATAAAACAACTAGCATTATAATAATTAGTTAAGGAATACGTAAGATAAAAAGGTGAAAGCTGTGACATCAAAAATATAAAATGTTTACCTTTGCTGTGCAAAAGCTTTTCAGCTTGATTAGGTCCCATTGGCTTATCTTTGCTTTTATTTCTTTTGCTTTGGGAGACTGATCTGAGAAACATTTGTAAGGTTGAGGTCAGAGAATGTTTTGCCAATGTTTTCTTCCAGGAGTTTAATGGTGTCCTGTCTTATATTTAAGTCTCTAAGCCACTTTGAGTTTGTTTTTGTGCATGGTGTGAGAGTGTGTTCTAATTTCATTGATTTACATGCAGCTGTCCAAGTTTCCCAGCAGTGCTTACTGAAAAGACAGTCTTTTTCCCATTTTAAGTTCTTGCCCCCTTTTTCAAAGATCAATTGACTGTATGTGTCTGGGTTTATTTCTGGGTTCTCTCTTCTGTTTCATTGGTCCGTATGTCTGTTTTGGTACCAGTACCACGCTGTCTTGATTACTGTGGCCCTGTGATATTGCCCGAAGTCCGGGAGAGTTATGCTCCTGTTTGTTTTTTGTTCCTCAGAATTGCTTTGGCGATTCTGAGTCTTTTGTTGTTCAATATAAATTTTTGGACTGTTTGTTCTAGTTCTTTGAAGAATGTCATGGGTAATTTGATAGGGATTGCATTGAACTTGCAGATTGCTTTGAGTAGTATGGTCATTTTACAATATTTATTTTTCCGGCCCATGAGCATAGAATATCTTTCCATTTCTTTGTATTTTCTTTGATCTCTTTGATTAATGTTTTGTGTTTCTCTGCAAATAAGTCTTTCACCTCTTTGGTCAGGTTTATTCCCAGGTATTTGATTTTTTGGGGTGCTCTTTTAAAAGGTAACGTATTTTGGTATTCTTTTTCTAATATTTCATTGTTAGTATACAGAAATGCGATTGACTTCTGAAGGTCAACCTTATATCTTGCTACTTTGCTGAATTTGTTGATCAGATCAAGTAATTTTGGGGTTGAGTCTTTGGGGTTTTCTACATATAGTATCATGTCATCCACATACAGTGACAGTTTTACCTCTTCTCTTTCTATTTGGATGCCTTTTATTTCTTTTGTTTGTCCAATTGCTGTAGCTAGGACTTCCAATACTATGTTGAATAACAGTGGAGAGAGTGGGCATCCTTGTCTTGTTCCAGATTTTAGTGGGAAGGCTTTCAGCTTTTCTCCATTGAGTATTATATTTACCATGGGTTTTTCATATATGGCCTTTATTAAAACTAAAAGACAACTTACAGAATGGGAGAAAAATTGTTTCAAATGATGCAACTGACAAGGGCTTAATCTCTAAAATATACAAACAACTTATGCAAATCAACTGCATAAAAGCCAACAACATCATTGAAAAAATGGGCAAAGGACCTGAATACCCATTTCTCCAAAGAAGATATTCATATGGCCAGCAAGAACGTGAAAGAATGCTCAACATCACTGATAATTAGAGAAATGCAAATCAAAACTACCATGAGATACCAGCTCACACCAGTCAGAATGGCCATCATTAACAAGTCCACAAACAACAATTGCTGGAGGAGGTGTGGAGAAAAGGGAACCCTCCTGCACTTTTAGTGGGAATGTAAGCTGATACAAGCACTATGGAAAACAGTATTTGAGATACCTTAGAAAACTATACATAGAACTACTATATGACCCAGCAATCCCACTCTTGGGCATATATCCAGAAAAAACTTTCCTTGAAAAAGATACTTGCACACGCATGTTCACTGCAGCACTAGTCACAATAGCCAAGATATGGAAACAACCCAAATATCCATTGACAGATGATTGGATTAGGAAGATGTGGTACATATACACAATGGAATACTACTCAGCCATTAAAAAGGATAAAATAATGTCATTTGCAGCAACATGGATGGAATTAGAGACCCTCATACTGAGTGAAGTAAGTCAGAAGGAGAACAACAAATACCATATGATATCAGTTATATCTGGAATCTAATAGACCACACAAATGAACTGTTCTACAGAAAAGAAAATCACGGACTTGGAGAACAGATTGTGGTTGCCAAGGGGGTGGGGGAGGCAGTGGGAGGGTATGGGAGTTTGGGGTTAACTGTTGCCTCGGGGATGGAAAAGCAAGGAGATCCAGCTGTACAGCACTGGGACTATGTCTAATCATATGTGACGAATCCATATATGTGTGTGTAACAGGGTAACCATGCAGCACAGTTGGAAAGTTTGACGGAAATCTGTAAACCAGCTATAGTGGAAAAAAATAAAAATAAATTAAAAAAAATACATATATAAAATTGTGGGGGGTAGAAATATAGAAATTTAGAATATGTCATTCAAACTTAAGTTGTAATCAACTTAAAGTAGACTGCTAATGCAAATTGGAAATTTAGAATATGTTGTTCAAATTTAAGTTGTAATCAGCTTAAAGTAGACTCCTAATGCAAATTGTTATATGTAAACTTCATAGTAACCATACAACAAAAAACCTACATTAGATACACAAGAGATAATAAAGAATCTAAGCATACCGCTAACAATAGTCTTAAAACCACAAAGGAAGGGGGCAAGAGAAAAGAAAGGAACACAGAAACTACAAAATAACCAGAAAAAAATTTCAAAAAATATTAGTAAGTACATACTTATCAAAAATTACTTATGGAGTTCTTACTGTGGTGCAATGGGATTGGTGGTGACTCTGCAGCACCAGGACACAGGTTAGATCCTCAGCCCAGCATAGGTGGTTAAAGGATCTGGCATTGCTACTGCTGCAGTGTAGGTCAAAACGTCAGCTCAAATCTGATGCCTTGCACAGAAACTCCATATGCTGCAAGGAAGATGGTCAAAAAAGAAAAAAAAATGATACTTTAAATGTAAATGGATTAAATTCTCCAATTAAAAGACCAAATAGGTAAAGAGATGAAAAGAAGACATACCTACATGTTGCCTGCAAGAAAGTCACTTCAGAGGTGCAGACATTTACAGACTGAAAGTGAAATTATGGAAAAGATATTTAATGCACAATTTATATCAATGGGTAGATCATCTACACAGAAATTAATTAAGAAGATATTAATCTTAAATGACACATTAGATCAGATGGACTTAGACATATACAGAACATTCCATCCAAAGGCAGTGAAATATAAATTTTTCTCAAGTCCACCTGAAATATTCTCTAGATATATCATATTGTTAGACCACAAAACAGATCTTAATATATTTAAGAATATTGAAATCATGGAAAGCATTTATTCCAACCACAATGATATAAAACTGGAAATTAATTACAAGAATAAAAACGGAAACTTCACAAATATATGGAGATGCAACATGCTACTGAACAACCAATGAGTCAACAAAGAAATCAAAAGGGAAATAACAAAATAAGAGACACATAAGAGTGTAGATACAACTTACAAAAACGTATGGGTTGCGTGAAAACAGTCCTAAGAAGGAGGTCCATAGTGATTATGAATATTTCAAGTAATTTAAAAAAATCTCAAATAAACAACCGAAGCTAACAGCTTAAGGAAGTAGAAAAGAGTAAAAACTGGACCCAAATATAGCAGAAAGAAGGAAATAAAAAAGGTCAGAGCAGAAATAAATAAAATAAAATCTTAAAAGACAATAGGGGGAAATAATCAATGAGACCATGGTTGGTTCTTTGAAAAGATTTAAAAGAGGGGAAAGAACTCAAAAAATAAAATTGTATGTGAAAGAGGAGACATTACAATTGATACCACAGAAATTAAAAAGGATCATAAGAAAATACTTTGAACAATTATAGGTAATCAAATTGGACAACTAAGAGAAAATAAATAAATTTCTAGAGATTTACGACTCACCAAGATTGAATTATGAAGAAATAGAAAATCTGAACAGACTGATTACTACTAAGGAGATGGAATCAGTAATCTAAAACTTCCCAAAAAAATGAATTAAACCCAGATGGCCTCACTGGTGAGTTCTACCAACTATGCGATGAAAAATTAAAAAAAAAAAAACTTTCCAAAATGTACAGAAGAGGGACTTTCAAACTATTTTTATGAGGTCAGCATCACCCTGAAACAAAAGTAGACAATGATGCCAGAGGAAAGAAAAATACAGGCCAATATCTCCGATGAATGTAGATGAAAAAATCCTCAACAGAATGTTATCAAACTGAATTCAACAGTACATTAAAATGATCATACACCATGATCAAGTGGAATTTATTTCAAGGATGCAAGATTGTCGGGAGCCATGCAGGATGAGCCCCGCTGAGACACGGTTCTACGGCAACATGGCTCCTCTAAACCTGCAACTGCACGGCAGATGGATCCCTGACCTCTCCGGAATGACAAGGGCGTAGTGAGGCTAATTGAATAAGATCTTTTGACCTATTAAAGCTACAGTAGAAATCTATAAAGTTTATATTTAAGTTTAT
>PVHT020000027.1:3557609-3568422 GCA_004024745.2 Catagonus wagneri
GATAGTAACCTTAGAAACGATTGTTAACCCAAAACCTGTTAATTTGCATACTGCTAATCCTATGACCTGTTGATCTTGTGACCCTATTGTGTTAATGCTAAAACTTGTTGAATTGTAACTCGTGATTTTGTAATGACCTGGTGGCGTGATCAGACCACCAGGAGTCAAAATGGTATATAAGAAAAACTGAGGAATAAAGCGAGGCGAAGAAGAAGCGAAGCGAAGATAGAAGCTCCTCGCCTGCTGCACACCTGACTCCTGTCATTATTCGCCGACGCCGTTCATCCTTAGGGGCACCCACTTCCCTGCTGAGGCTGGACCTCGGCAAAGATGATTCAACATCTGCAAATCAACCTATGTTTACACCACATTAGCAAATTGAAGAAGAAAATGCATATGACCATTTCAACAGTTGCATAGAAGGCTTTTGACAACATTTAGCATCTATTTATGACAAAACTTTCAACCAAGTCAGTATAGAGAGACATACTTCAACATAATAAAGGCCATATAAAACAAGCCCACAGCTCACATCATATTTAATGTTGAAAAGCTGAAAATTTTTCCTCTAAAATTAGGAACATGATAATGATGCATGATAATGACAAAGTCACTTTTATTGAACGTAGTATTTGAAGTCTTAGCCAACTTAATTAGGCAAGAAAAAGATATAAAAGGCACACAAATTGAAAATCAAGATGTAATTATCAATTCTTGCAGCTAGCATGAAAAATTTATATATAGAAAATACTAGGGATGCCACAAAACCTGCTAGTACTGGTATGTGAATTTACAGAAGTTGCAGAAGACAAAATCGATATTAAAAAATCTGCTATGTTTCTATACACTTATAAAAGACTATCAGATAAAGAAATTAAGGTAATTCCTTTTACAATTACCTCAAAAAGAAAAAAGTATATAGGAATAACTTTAACCAAGGAGGCAGAAGACCCTCATACTGAAAACACCAAGACATTGATAAATGGTAAAAGAAACTGAACAAGATGCAAATAAATGAAAATATATAACATGCTTGTGGGTTGGAAGAATTAATAGTTAAGATATGCATATACTCAAAGAAATCCACATATTCAGCATAATTCTTATAAAAATTCCAATATCATCTTTCATAGAAGTAGATCAAACTATTGTAAAATTTGTATGGAACCACAAAAGACCCTGAATATCCAAAGTAATTTTAGGAAAGAAGGAAAAAATTGGAGGCATCGCACTTGATTTCAAATTATATTACAAAGCTCTAGTAATGGAAATATTATGATTTAACATAAAGCAGACATATAGACAAATACAACAAAATAGAGAGTCCAGAAATAAACCCACACATATATGGTCAATTAATCTATGACAGAAAAGCCAAGAATATATAATAAGTAAATTTCCTCCTAGTCAATAAATAATTCTGGGAAAAGTATACAGCGATATGCAAAAGTATGAAACTGGACCACTGTCTTACACTATTCATGAAAATTAACTCAAAAATAGGTTAACAATTTGAATGTAAGACCTGGAGCCAGAAAAGCCCTAGAAGAAAACATTGGCTGTAAGCTACTTGAAGTCAATCTTAGGAATCATCTTTTGGATTTGACACAAAATACAAAGGCAATGGAAACAAAAATAAACAAGTGTGACTAAAACAAATCTAAAAAAAAAATTTGCACACCATAGGAAATCATCAACAAAATTAAAAAGCTATCTACTAAACGGGAAAAATATTTGCAAGTCACATATTTGATAAGGGGCTAATACAAATCATAGTTTAAAATAAAATCTCATTAGCAGATAGGTAGAGGATATGAATAGATATTTTTTTCCAAAGAGGATACACAAAAGGCCAACAGGTACATATGAAGGTGCTCAACTTTACTTATCATCAAAGAAATGCAAATCAGAACCAAAACAGTACATCACCTCACACCTCTTGCAAAAGGACAAATAGGAAGTGTTGGCGAAAAAGTATGAAAAAAGGAACTCTTGTTCATTGTTGATGGAAATGAAAATTGTGCAGCCACTATGAAAAATATTATGGAGGATTTTAAAAATTAAAAATAGAAGAACCATTCAATTCTACTTCTGAATATTTACTTACTTAAACAAAAACCTAACTTGAAAATATATGTGCACCCTCATATTCATTGCACCACTATTTACAATAGTCAAGATATGGACATGGCCTACTGTTCATTAATGGATGAATTGATAAAGAAGACATAGATAATGAAATATTCAGCTATAAAACAAATGAAATCTTGTCATTTGCAACAATGTGGAAGAACATATATGGCATCATATTAAGTGAAATAAGTCAGAGATGGGCAAATACCATATGATCTCACTTCCTATTTAAAAATGTAAGCTTATATATAAAGAGAAAAGATTGATTGTTGTCAGAGGTGTATGGTGGGTGAAGTGTGTCTAGAGGTACAAACTTCCAGTTAAAAAATAAGTCAAGAGATGTAATGTGCAGCATGGTGAATATAGTTAATAATATTGCTTTACTGGAGTTCTCGTCGTGGCGCAGTGGTTAACGAATCCGACTAGGAACCATGAGGTTGCAGGTTCGATCCCTGGCCTTGCTCAGTGGGTTAAGGATCCAGCGTTGCCATGAGCTGTGGTGTAGGTTGCAGACGCGGCTCAGATCCTGCATTGCTGTGGCTACAGCGTTGGCCAGTGGCTACAGCTCTGATTAGACCCCTAGCCTCTGGGAACCTCCACATGCTGTGGGTGCAGCCCTAAAATGACAAAAGGCAAAAAACAAAATATTGCTCTACTGTTTGAAAGTTGCTAAGAGAGTAAATATTAAAAGTTCTAATCACAAGAAAAAAATCTGTAAATTTGAATTGTAATGGACATTATCTATTGACCCAGTTAATCATAGATCATTTTGCAACATATACAAATATGAAATTATTATACTCTACACCTGCAACAAATATAATTTTGTCAATTATACTTCAAATTTTTAAAAAGGCCATAGTTGAAATATACTATAGACTGCCTGCAGGCTGAGAGGAAATGCTGAGGCAAAACTTAAGGCCACCAAAAGTGTCTTTGTACTAAAGAACTTTTTCAAATCCTCATGCGTGCCAAGGGCAGAACACAAACTGAGAGCAGACCTTAGAGGACCCAAAGGCTTCACCTGTGATTGATCTCTGGGTTCAGTACAAGGAGAAAGTGAAGGGTAAGGCAGAGCTGTATAACTACTTGGTAACTAAAGGAGTGTCCAGCATAGAGTCAATTTGCAAAGACTGAGAGAAATGTTTTATTTATTTATTTTTATTTTTAACTCTTGGAGTTCAAGGAAATTTCTGGGGAAACTCAAGCTGAACATAAACTGAAGTAACAGAGACTTTGATAATCTCACATTACTTGGAATATAGTCTTTGCAAAAATAGTTTGGAAAATTTAATAAAGAGACAATTTCAGCTTTCAACAACCAAAAACAGAAAACCCTGGATAAAATTTCTGATTTCCCGTTAGCACATTATAATATACAAACTATAGTGCATTCATGTGGAAAAAATGAACAGAAAGCATCCTTAAGGAAGTCTAGAGATAGGATTTAAGAGTTAAATCAACTGTCTTAAATATGTGCAATGAGCTAAAGGGAAACTATGCACAAAGAACTAAAAGGACCAGGAAATTATAAATCAAAATAAAAAAGGTATATTTTTTTTTAAAGAAAAAAGTTCTGGAGCTGAAAATTACAACTAAAAGGAAAAAAAGTCACTGAAGATGTTCATCAGCACATTTTGGCAGGAAAAAGAAAAAATTAGAGAAGCTGAAGACAGGGAAATTAAACTCATTGATTCTGATAACCAGAAATAAAAAAGAATAAAGGACCTGAGAAATTATGGGAACTGTGTGACGCCATCAAACATATGTAGATTAGGAGAATCTCAGATGAAGAAGAGAGAGAGACAGGGGTAGAACGAATATATGAACAAATGCTGGCTGAAATTTATCCTAATTTGATGAAAGATATTAACCTACACATCCAAGAAGGCTGACAAACTCTAAGATGATCATGAACTCAAAGAAATCCAGCTTTTGAAAGATAAAGACAATCCTGTAAGTAACAAGAGAGGCTGCAACTTCTCACATACAGAGTTCTTAGTAAGATTCGTACCTAATTAGAAACCAAGGAGTCTAGAAGATAGTAAGACGGCATATTTAAAGTGATGAAAGAAAAAAAAGACTATCCTCAGAGAATCATTTGACAAACCCATCCTTCAAAAATGAAGGAGAAATTAAGATGTCCCAGATAAAGAAAACCTAAACGTGTTTGCTTCCAGTAGAATAGAGTGCCCTGAAAGAAATTATAGCATTTTTCACTTTGAAATAAAAAGATAGAAGATAGTAGGTTGAAGACATATGAAGAAATAATATTCAGCAAAGGTAAATGTAAAATGCAGTATTTTGTTTTTCCTTTTTCTTTTTTTATAGCCACACCTACATCATATTGTAGCTCCTGCAATAGGGGTCAAATCAGAGCTGCAGTTGAGGCCTATGCCACAGCCACAGCAACACCAAATCTTAACCCACTGAACAAAGCCAGGTACAAAATCCTCATCCTCACAGAGAAAATGACTTTTTTTATTATTTATTTCTATTATAGATTCTATTTACAATCTATGTGCGTGTATATAATATTTCTATTATAGTTGATTTACAATGTTATGTCAATTTCCACTGTACAGCAACGTGACCCAATTATACATACATATATATGTGTGTGTGTATATATATATACACACACACACACACATATCTATACACACACACACACACACACACACATATGTGTGTGTGTGTATATATATATATATATATATATATATATATATATATATATATACACATTCTTTTTCTCGTATTATCCATCACAGGTGATTGTATAGAGTTCCCTATGCTATATAGCGGGACCTCATTGCTTATCAACTCCAAATGCAATAGTCTGCATCTGATAATCCCAAACTCCCAGATTCACACCTAGTCCCTTCACCTTAGCAACCGCAAGTCTGTTCTCCATGTATATGAGTTTGTTTCTGTTCTGTAGGTAGGTTCATTTGTGCCATATTTTAGTTTCCACATATAAGTGAGGTAACATGCTATTTGTCTTTCTCTTTCTGACTTCACTTAGTATGCGAATCTCTAGTTCCATCCAGGCTGTTGCAATGGCATTATTTTCTTCATTTTTGTGGATGAGTAGTGTTCCATTGTGCATGTGTACCACATCGTAATCCATTGATCTGTCAATGGATATTTAGGTTGTTTCAATGTCTTGGCTATTGTGAATAGTGCTCCAAAGAACATACAAGGGCGTGTATCTTTTTGAATGAAGGTTTTGTCTGGGTACATGTCCCAGATATTTGCTGGATCATATGGTAGTTCTATATTTAGTTTTCTGAGGTACTTCTATACTGTTTTCCATAGTGCTTTTACCAATTGACACTGCCACCAACAATGTAGAAGTGTACACTTTTATCCACACTATCTCCAGCATTTGTTATTTTTAGACTTATTAATGACAGCCATTCTGACCAGTGTGGTACATCATTGTAGATTTGATTTGTACTTCTCTAATAATTAGGAATGTTGAGCATATTTTCATGTGCATGTTGGTCATCCATCCACATATCTTCTTTAGATAAATGTTTATTTAAGTCTTCTGACCATTTTTCAATTGGGTTGTTGGGTTTTTTTACTGTTATGTTGTATAAATTGTTTGTATATTTTGGAGATTAAGCCCTTGTCAATTGTATTATTTGAAACTATTTTCTCCTATTCCATAGGCTTTCTTTTTGTTTCTTTTTTTTTTATGGTTTCCTTTGCTGTGCAAAAGCTTGTAAGTTTGGGTCCTACTTGTTTATTTTTGTTTTTATTCTGTTGCCTTGGGAGACTGACCTAAGAAAACATTTGTATAGTTGATGTCAGAAAATGTTTTGCTGATGTCCTCTTCTAGGTTTATGATGTATTGTCCTATGTTTAAGTTTTTAAGCCATTTTGAGTTTATTTTCTGCGTGGTATTATGGTGTGTTCTAATTTCATTGATTTGCATGCAGGTGCCCAGTTTTCTCAGCACCACTTGCTAAAGGGGCTCTTTTTCCCATTTTATATTCTTGCCTCCTTTTTTGAGGTTTAATTGACCATAGGTGTCTGGGTTTATTTCTGGGTTCTCTATTCTGTTCCATCTGTCTGTATGTCTGTTTTTGTACCAGTACCACACTGTATTGATTACTGTAGCTTTGTATTACTGTCTGAAGTCTGGGAGAGTTATGCTCCCCCCCCCCCAGGATTGCTTCGGCAATTCTGGGTCTTTTATTGTTCTATATAAATTTTTGGATTGTTTGTTCTAGTTCTGTGAAAAATGTCATGGGTAATTTGATAGGGATCACATTAAACCAGTAGATTGCTTTGAGTAGTATCGCCATTTTGATGATATTAATTCTTCCAAATGAAGAGTATGGAAATATTTTTATCTATTTAAATATTCTTTATATTCCTTGATAATGTTTGATATTTCTCAGCATGTAAGTCTTTCACCTCTTGGTCAGGTTTATTCCAAGGTATTTAATTCTTTTGATGTGAATTTAAATGACATTGCATTTTTATATTCCTTTTCGAATATTTCATTATCATAGAGAAATGCAACCAATTTATGAATGTTAATATTGTATCTTGATACTTTCCTGAATTCATAGATCGAACCAAGGAGTTTTTGTGTGGAGTTCTTAGGGTTTTATATATACAGAATCATGTCACCTGCATATAGTGACAATTTTACCACTCCCCTTTCAATTTGTGTAACTTTTGTTTGTCTCACTGCTGTGGCTAGGACTTCCAATACTATGTTTAATAAATGTTATGAGAGTGGGTAGCCTTGTCTTGTTCTAGCTTTTAGCAGGAAGGCTTTCAGCTTTTTGAGTATTTGTGTGTGTGTGTGCGTGGTTTTTTTATTTTTATTTTTTTTATTTTTTCCATTATAGTTGGTTTACAAGTGTTCTGTCAATTTTCTACTGTACAGCAAAGTGACCCAGTCACAAACATACATATATACATATATACATACATATATATGCATATATATATACATTCTTTTTCTCACATTATCCTCCATCATGTTCCATCACAAGTGACTAAATATAATTCCCTGTGCTATACAGCAGGATCTTATTGCTTATCCACTCCAAATGCAATACTTTTCATTAACCCCAGACTCTGAGTTCATCTCACTCCCTCCCCATCTGCCTTGGCAACCACAAGTCTGTTCTCCAAGGCCATGAGTTTCTTTACTGTGGAAAGGTTCATTTGTGCCGTATGTTAGATTCCAGTAATAATTGATATCACATCGTATATTTCTTTTTTTGACTTAGTTTACTTAGTATGAGTCTCTAGCTCCATCCATGTTGCTGCAAATGGCATTATTTTGTTCTTTTTTATGGCTGAGTAGTATTCCATTCTGTATATATACCATATCTTCTTCATCCATTCATCTGTCAATGGACATTTCGGTTGTTTCCTACGTTGAGTATTATATTGTCTGTGTGTTTGTCGTAAGTGGCTTTTATTATGTTAAGGCATATACCTTATATATGCACTTTGATAACAGTATTTTTTTTCATGAATGCATGTTGAATTTTGTCAAATGCTTTTTCTGAATTTATTGAGATTATCATATGGTTTTTGATTTACCTTTGTTAGTGTGGTATATGATGTCGATTGATTTGTGTTTTGAACAAGTCTTGTGAACTTGGAATGAATCCCACTTGGTCGTGGGGTATGATCTTTTTTATGTGTTGTTGGAATCAGTTGGCTAAAATTTTGTTGAGACTTTTTGTGTCTATAGTCTTCAAAGAATTTGGCCTGTAATTTTCTTTTTTGGTAGTATCTTTGTCTTGTTTTATATTAGGATGATGGTGGCTTTTTAGAATGTCTTTGGGAGTATTCCTTCTTCATTAACCTTTTGTAAAAGTTTAAGAACGATGGGTATGAGTACATCTTTGTATGTTTGGTAGAACTTTCCTGTGAAGCCATGGTACCAGACTTTTGTTTGTAGGGAGTGTTTTTATTACATATTCAACATCATTTCAATTGATTGGTCTGTTTAACTGATATATTTCTTCTTGATTCAGTTTGGGAGGCTGTATGTCTCTAGAAAGTTGTCCTCCTAGGTTGTCGAATTTGTTGGCATATAGTTCAGAGTGTTCTCATGTTTTTTTTTTTTTTTCTTGGTATTTCTGTGGTATCCATTGAGATTTCTTTTTCCGTTTTTAAAAATGTTGTTTATTTCATTACTTTCTCTCTTCTTCTTGGTGATTCTGGCCAGAGCCTTGCTAATTTTGTTTACCTTTTCAAAAGAACCAACTCTTAGTTTTATCAATTTTTTTTCTATTTTTTATTGAATCTCTGTTTTATTGATTCCTCTCTGATCTTTATGATTTCTTTTGTTCTTCTGATTCTGGGTTTTGTTTGTTCTTCTTTTCTAATTCCTTTATGTGGTAGGTTAAGTTGTTGATTTGAGATTTTTCTTCTTTTTTTAGGAAGGACTGTATTGCTATAAACTTCCCTCAGAGAACTGCTTTTGTGGCATATCATAGATTTTGAATGGCTGTGTTTTTATTAATATTTGTCGCCAGGTATTTTTCCCTTTTCATTTCCTTGTTAACCCATTGGTTTTCCAAGAGCATGCTGTTTAGTCTCATGAAGTCAGTTTTTTTTCTCATTTCTTTTCCTGTTTTTGATTTCTACTCTTGCCATTGTGGTTAGAGAAGATGCTTGAAATAATTTCTATACACTTTAATTTGTTGAGGTTATTTTTGTTCCCCAGTTCGTGGTTAATCTTTGAGAACATTCCCTATGCACTTGACAAGAATGTATATTCTGGTTTTATGGAGGATGAAATGTCATGAAAATATCAATGAAGTCTAAATTTTCTATTCTGCCATTTAGGATCTCTGTTGCATTATTGATTTTCTGTCTAGAGGATCTGTCTGTTGATGAACTTACCATTACTATCCTTACTATTATTGTGTTGCCATCAATTTCTCCTTCTATATCTCATAGTATTTGTTGTATGTATTTTGGTGTTCTTATATTAGGGGAATATGTATTGACAAGTTTAATAGCCTCTTCTTGAATTGATTCTTTTATTAAACAGTGTCCTTCTTTGTCTTTCTTTATGGCCTTAATTTTAAAGTGTATTTCATCTGACATCACTATTGCAGCTACCTCTTTCCTGTCTTCTCCATTCACATGAAATACCTTTTCCCTACCCTCACTTTCTTTATTAATATGATTTTTATTTTTCCATTGTAGTTCATTTACAATGTTCTGTCAATTTCTACTGTATAGCAACATGACTGAGTCATTCATACATACATATATATATTATTTTTCTCACATTATCCTCTAACATGTTCCATCAAAAGTGACTAGGTATAGTTCCCTGTGCTATACCAGCAGGATCTCATTGCTTATCCACTCCAAATGCAATAGTTTTCATCTATTAACCCCAGACTCCCAGTGCATCCCACTCCCTCTCACTCTGCCTTGGCAACCACAAGTCTGTTCTACAAGTCCATGAATTTCTTTTCTGTGGAAATGTTCATTTGTGCTATATATTAGATAACAGATATAATTGATATTATATGGTAATTGGCTTTCTTTTTCTGACTTACTTTAGTTAGTATGGGAGTCTCTGGCTCTTTCCATGTTGTAGCAAATAGCATTATTTTGTTCTTTTTTATGGCTGAGTAGTATACCATTCAGTATATATACCACATCTTTTTCATCTGTTGATGGACATTTAGGTTGTTTGCACGTCCTGGCTATTGGGAATAGCGCTGCAATGAACATAGGGGTGCATGTAACTTTTTCAATGAAATGTTTGTCTGGATATATACCCAGGAGAGGGATTTTTGGGTCCTATGGTAGTTCTAAATTTAGTTTTCTGAGGTACCTCCATACTGTTTTCCATAGTGGTAGTACCAATTTACCTTCCCAGCAAAAGTGCAGAAGGGAATGCTTTTCTCCACGTTCTCTCCAGCATTTGTTATTTGTTGACTTGTTAAAGATGGCCATTCTGGAGTTCTCGTCGTGGCTCAGTGGTTAACGAATCTGACTAGGAACAATGAGGTTGCAGGTTCGATCCCTGGCCTTGTTCAGTGGGTTAACGATCCGGTGTTACTGTGAGCTGTGGTGTAGGTGGCCGCCCTGGCTTGGATCCCGAATTGCTGTGGCTCTGGCATCGGCAGGCAGCTACAGCTCTGATTAGACCCCTAGCTAGGTGGTGTCTCATAGTAGTTTTGATTTGCATTTCTCTTAGAATTAGTGATATTAAGCATTTTTTCTTGGGCTTGTTGCCCATCTGTAGTCTTCTTTGGACAAATATCTATTCAGGTATTTTTCCCATTTTTCAATTGGGTTGCTGGTTTTTTGCTGTTGAGTTGTTTAAGTTTTTTGCATGTTTTAGAGATTAAGCCCATGTCAGTTGCATCATTTGAAACTATTTTCTCCCATTCTGTAGGTTGTCTTTTTTTTTAATGGTTTCCTTTGCTGTGCAAAAGCTTGTCAATTCATTTCACCCCAACGGTTTTTTTTTTTCCTCTTAATGGATTTTATTTCAATTATAGGTGTACAGAAATCATCACAAGTCAATTTTACAGATTTTGTATCCCAAACCCCCAGTGCATCCCCCCACCCCCCCAGATTGTCTTATTTGAAAAACCAAGGTTTTCCAAAGTCTGTGAGTCATTGTCTGTTCTGTAAGAAGGTTCATTGTGTCTTTTAGTTT
>PVHT020000027.1:3569422-3587930 GCA_004024745.2 Catagonus wagneri
TGCAGGCTGCTGAATGTCCCCGCGAGCTTCACCTCCAATGCCCTTCCCCCACAACAAGGCACAGTCACCCCTGTTTTCCCAGGAGATCCTCCAGGAATTGCAGTCAGGTTCCACCCAGATTGCTCTGGAGACTGCTTTGCCCTGGGACCCGGTGCACGTGAAAGTCTGTGTGTGCCTTTCAAGACTGGGGTCTCTGTTTCCCCCAGTCCTGTGGAGCTCCTGCACACAAGCCCCTCTGGCCTTCAATGCCAGATGCTCTGGCGTGGGGTTTTGACGTGAGGCTCAGAACTCTCAGTCCTGTAGCTGAGTCTCTGTGATGTAGTTACTTTCCAGTCTGTGGGGCTTCCCACCCGGGAGGTATGGGGTTGCTTCTGTTGCGTAATCGCCCCTCCTACCTCTTGATGTGGTCTCCGCTGTGTCTTCTGGAGCAGAGTATCTTTTTTGGAAGTTTACAGTCCATTTGGTTGAAGGTTGCTCGGCATTTGGCTGTATTTTTGCTGTTTTTTAGGGAGAGAAGTTGAGCTCCAGTCTTTCTATTCCGCCATCTTAATCCAATCTCTCCCCAACGGTTTTCGTTTTTTTGCATTTATTTCTGTTGCCTTGGAGAGCAACTTAAGAAAACATTTGTAAGGTTGATATCAGAGAGTATTTTGTCTGTGTTTTCTTCTAGGAGTTTAATGGCATCTTGTCTTACATTTAAGTCTTTAAGCCATTTTGAGTTTATTTTCATGCAATTTCATTGGTTTACATTCAGCTGTCCAGTTTTCCCAGTACCACTTGCTGAAGAGACACTTTTTCCCATTTTATATTCTTGCCTTCTTTGTCAACAATTAATTAAGTGTAGGCATCTAGGTTTTTTTCTGGGTCTCTATTCTGTTCACATATTGGTCTGTATGTCTGTTTTGGTATCAGTACCACACTGTCTTCCTTATTGTAGCTTTGTAATATTGTGTGAAGTCTGGGAGAGTTATTCCTCCTTGGTTTCTGTTCCTCAGGATTGCTTTGGCAATTCTGGATCTTTTATGGTTCCATATAATTTTTTGAAATGTTTGTTTTAATTCTGTGAAAACTGTCATAGGTAATTTGATAGGGATTGCATTGATTCTGTAGATTGCTTTTGGTAGTATGGCCATTTCTACAATATTAATTCTTCCAACCCAGAAACATGGAATATCTTTCCATTTCTTTAAATCGTCTTTAATTTCCTTCAATATTGTCTTATAGTTATCACCATATAGGTACTTCAGCTCCTTAGTCATGTTTATTCCTAAGTATTTAATTTTTTTTTGGTGCAATTTTAAAAGGTATTGTATTTTTGTATACCTCTTCTCATATTTCAGTGTTAGTATAGAGAAATGCAATGTATTTCTGAATGTTAATCTTGTATCTTGCTACTTTGCTGAATTTGTTGATCAGTTCGAGGAGTTTTTGTGTGGTGTCCTTAGGGTTTTCTATCTATAGTATCATGTCAACTGTATAGAGATAATTTTACCTATTCTTTTCCAATTTGGATACATTTTATATCTTGTGTTTATCTGATTGCTGTAGCTATGTCTTCCAATACTATTTTCAATAAAAGTGGTTATATCAGCATCCTTGTCTTGTTTATATTTTAGCAGGAAGGTTTTCAGCTTTTCTCCATTGAGTATTATATTTACTGTGGGTTTATTGTAAATGTCTTTTATTATGTTATGGTCCTTCTATACCAACTTTGGTAAGAGTTTTTATCATGAATGGATGTTGGACTTTGTCAAATGCTTTTTCTGCATCTACTGAGATGATCATGTGGTTTTTCTTACTTTTCTTTTGTTAACATCCACTCACTTTCAGTTTACATGTGTCCTTTGCCCTAAAGTGAGTCTCTTGTAGGCAACATATTATAGGCTCTTGTTTTTTAATTCAGTCTGCTTCTCTATGTATTTTGATTTTAGCATTCAGTCCATTGAAATTTAAGGTAATTATTGATATATATATGTATTTATTTCCATTTTAAACCTTATTTTCCAGTTGATTTTCTGTTTCTCCTTTGTTCCTTTCTTTTATTTTTTTTTTTGTTTGGATGTTTCCTTTTATTTTATGCTGTGTCCTCTTCATTTTAGTTTTTATGAGTATAATATTTGGTTTTGATTTGTGGTTGTCCTGGTTTTCAAGTATATCAGTCCCTTCTTATATCTGCTTGCTTTACCCTGATACTCATATAGGCTCAAACACACTCAGAGAAAAAGAAGAGTCTAGATTTTTCTGACATTCCTTTCCCACAGTTAATGATTTTGATGTCCTTTTATTTTTAACATTTTCATGTTTATCCTTTGGCTGTTTATTGTGTTTATCATCACTTTTACAATTGCTTTTTTTTTCCATTTCAGATTAGTATACTGGATTATTTAAGTGATTACTTTCCAACTGTCATTTCCTCTATCCTATTTCTTCTTATTTCTTTTGTATTTAGAGGTGGCCTTTCAGCATTTCTTTTAAAATGGGTTTAATATTACTTTAATCTTTTAGTTTTTGTTTAAGAAATTCTATATTTCCCCTTCAATTTTTAAGTGATATTTTTCTGGATAGAGTATTCTACACTGAAAATTTTTCCCTTTTAGAAATTTGAATGTATCTTGCCACTCTCTTATGGCCTTTAGTGTTTCTATAGAGAAATCAGCGATAGCCTTATGGGGATTCCTTTACAATTATCTAGTGTTTTTTCTCTTGTTGCCTTTAGAATCCTCTCTTTATCTTTAAATGTTGCCATTTTTATTATAATTCTGTCTAGGTGTGGGCCTGTTTGGGTTCAACTTGTTTGTGGCCTTCTGTGCTTCCTGTAACTTGATATCTGTTTTCTTTAGATTTGTAAAGTTTTCAGCCATATTTCTTCACATATATTTTCAATCCCCTTTTCTTTTTCTTCTTCTTCTGGATTGCATAGTTTGGCCCACTTTTATGCATGGATTGGCCCCCTTTATATTATTCTATAAATCTGTTATATTGCTTTAATATTTTTTCATTTGGTTTTCTGTTTTCTGTCCTGATTTGGTGATTTCCATTTTTCTGTCTTCCAACTCACTAATTTATTCCTCTGAGTTATTCATTCTGCTGTTCAGTGCCTTTAACTCAGCTTGAGTCTCTGCAAATTAATTTTCTAATTTTTTTGGCTCCGTCTTATAATTTCTTGTTCCTTTTTCAAGTATTCTGCATTACTAGTTATATCTGCTCTTAATTCCATCACAACTGCTCTTAAGTCCTTCAGTATTTTCACTATCTCCTTTTCGAACTCAGTGTCTTTTAGACTGCAGAGGTCTGTTTCATTGTTTGCTTCTTCAGGGGAATCATCCAGTTCTTTTAACTGGAAAGGGTTCATGAGCTTCTTCATTTTGCTTATATTTCTCTTATTCTATGAGTTTAGGGAAAACAAGTACTATAGTCTTGGAGGGCTATTTATATGAGAGATCCCCTGGGATTTTAGTGGTGGATTTTTGTTTTTTGGTATGAAGATTGCTTTTGGATTCCATAATTACCATTTCTTTCCTCAGTTTGTGCTGCTATTATCCCATTCATAGGGAGTGTTCTTGAGTATGGCCTATGCATGCTTCCAGAGAGATGGAGGCAATGGGCAGGGCCTATAGCCATTGCTTGGTTGCTGGGCCCTTGAAAGTGGTGAGGACATGTGGGGAGGTGGCACATACTGGTCCTTGTTGCAGAACCCTGGGAAGTGGCAGTGACTCTCAGGAAATTGGAAACAGCACCCAGCACCTTTGGAAGTGGCAACAGTAGTGCATATGAGTTCCCAGGGAAGTGAGAGCAACAACGGGTTGCTCTTTGTTGCAGTGCCCTCCGTTGCAATGACCCCTGAGGTAATCCCTGGTGTAGTGCCTGTTCATGGACCCATAGTGGTGGCTGTACACGTCCACCTCTGGAGTCTGAGATGCCCGCAGTGGTTTGCCCTCACTACCTGTAGACCACACAACAGGTGCCCTACTGTCCAAGAACCCACGAATGTGTAGAGAAAGATATTCCTATCACAGTACTGCCCTTGTCCTCTTGCCCTCCCCAACAATGGCACTTTGTTTCTTCTGCAGACCCAGGAGTCCTTCTGTGCTCCCTTGGCTGTGGAGCTACGTTCCACAGCCTGTATTGCTCCATTCCCTTACCACTCAGGCTGTCTCCTTATAGCCAACCCTAGTCCTCTCCTCAGAAATGACCTCTGGAGCCTGAGTCTCAGTGCCCAGTCCCCTCCCAAATGCCTCAGACTGTGGTGTGGTTGGGTGGTTGTACTGATGATTTGTGTGGTTCTCTCTCTGCTTTGCCTTCCTCAGTCTGCTTGCTGGTTCTGTCCTGATTCCTTTTTTTCCCTCAACTCCTTCTCTTTTTATCTTTTGTTTTACCCAGATAGGTGGAATGTTTCTTGCCATTTTAAAGGTTTATAGTATTCTGCCAGCATTCAGTAGATGTTCTCTGTGAGTCACTCTACATGTAGTTTTTTTTTTTTAATTTTTGATGTGTTTCTGGGAGAAGGTGAGCACCATGGTTTACTGCTCTGTCATCTTGATCCTATTTCTGGCCAGCTGATTTTTGACAAGGGTGAAAAGACTATTTGATGCATACAAACAGTTGCTTTAACAATTCTTCCTGGAACAACTGGATATCAACATGAAATAAAATGAAGGTTGAATCATAATTTATATCATATACAAAAATCAACAAAAAATGGTTCAGTGGCCAAAATATGAAAGCCATAGAATTCTTGTGTTTATCATTGCTTTTGTTTGTTGGTTGGTTGGTTGTTTTTTTGTTTCTTTGTTTGTTTGCTTTTTTTAGATCTCTCTACGGGTTTATGTCTCTCCTTGCTTCCTTTCTGATTTTGGTTGGATGATTTCCTTTAATTGTATGCTTGTGTCATCTTCATTTTAGTTTTTGTGAATGTATTTTTGGGTTTTGACTTGTGGTTGTCCTGTTTTATCTGCTAGTTTTAGCCTGATAGTCATATAGGCACAAACACTTTCTTTAAAAAAAAAAAAAAGGGTCTAGATTTTCTGACATACCTTCCCTACAGTTTATGATTTTGACATCCTTTAAGTTCTCCATATTTATCCATTTGCTGTTCCTTGTGTTTATTGTCACTTTAACACGTTATTTTTTCCTAATAGGATCTGTATACTAGCTAAATTGATTACTTCCCAATGATGATTTCCTCCATCCTATTTTTTGTTCCTTATTTTGTATTTAGAGGAGCCCTTACAGCAATTTCTTTTAGATTGGGTTTAGTATTGCTTTATTCTTTTGTTGGAGGAATTCTCTTTTCTTCTCCAATTTTAAATGGTATTTTTACTGGGTAGAGTGTTCTAGGCTACAAATGTTTCCCTTTTTATTTTTTTGGTTGATTTTTAGGGTCACGCCCATGGAATATGGGAGTTCCCAGGCTAGGGGCTGAGTTGGAGCTAGAGCTGCCCACCTACACCACAGCCACAGCAATGCAAGATCCAAGCCACCTCTGAAACCTACATCAGAGATCACAGCAATCCTGGCTCCTTAACCCACTGAGCCAGGCCAGGGATCTAACCAGCATTCTCATTGATCCTAGTCGGGTTTGTTAACTTCTGAACCAGGAAGCGAATTCCCAAAAGCTTCCCTTTTAGAACTTTGAATATGCCTTGCCACTATCTTCTGGCATGTAGTGTTTCTTTTAACATTTTTATTTTTCTATTATAGTTGATGTAAAAAGTTCTGTCAATTTCTGCTGTACAGCAAAGTGACCCAGTCACACACACACACACACACACACACACACACACACACACATATTCCTTTTCACACATGATCTTCCATCATGTTCCATCACAAACAACTAGATATAGTTCCCTGTGCTATACAGCAGGAGCTCGTTGCTTATCCACTCCAAATGCAATAGTTTGCATCTACTAACCACAAATTCCCAGTCCATCCCAGTCCCTCCCCCTGTCTCTTGGCAACCACAAGTCTGTTCTCCAAGGCCATGAGTTTGTTTCTTTTTTTGTAGCTAGGTTCATTTGTATCATATATTAGATTCCAGATATAAGTGATACCATATGGTATTTGTCTTTTTCTGTCTTACTTCACTTAGTAGGAGAGTCTCTAATTCCATCCATGCTGCTATAAATGAAATTAATTTTTATGGCTGAGTAGTATACCATTGTGTATTTATAGCACATTGTCTTGGTCCATTCATCTGTCGATGGACACTTGGATTGTTTCTATGTCTTGACTATTGTGAATAGTGCTTCAATGAACATAGGGGTGCATTTATCTTTTTCAATGAAAGTTTTGTGTGAATATATGCACAGGATTGGGATTGCTGGGTCAGATAGTGGTTCATATCTAGTTTTCTGAGATACATCCTTGCAGTTTCCATAGTGGTTCTACCAACAGTGAAGGGGGTTACCCTTATTTCTACACTCTTTCCAGCATTTGTTATTTGTTGACGTCTTATATGATGGCCGTTCTGGCTGGAATGAGGTTGTACCTCATTGTAGTTTTGATTTGCATTTCTCTAATATTTAGTGACGTTGAGCATATTTTCATGTGACTATTGGCCATCCATATCTTCTTTGGAGAAATGTGTATTCAAGTCTTCTGCCCATTTTCATTTTGCTGTTGTGTTGTATAAGTTGTTTGTATATTTTAGAGATGAAGCCCTTGTCAGTTGCATCATTTGAAACTGTTTTCTCCCATTCTGCATGTTGTCTGCTTTTTGTTTTATTTATGGTTTCTTTTGTGGTGCAAAAGTTTGTAAGTTTGATTAGGTCCCATTGGTTTATTTTTGTTTTTATTTCTGTTGCCTTGGGGGACTGACCTAAGAAAATATATATACGGTTGATGTCAGAGAATGTTTTGCCTATGTTTTCTTCCAGGAGATTTATGGTGTCTTGTCTTACATTTAAGCCATTAAGCCATTTTGAATTTATTTTTGTGCATGGTGTGAGTGTATTCTAGTTTCACTGATTTACATGCAGCTGTCCAGTTTTCCTATGACCACCTTCTGAAGAGACTAGGTTTTTTTGTCCATTTTATATTCTTGCCTCCTTTGGCAAAGATTAATTGATCATAGGTGTCTGGGTTTATTTCTGGGTTCTCTATGTTGGTCCATTGGTCTCTGTATCTGCTTTGGTATAGGTACAAACCTATCCTGATTTATGTAGCTTTATAATATTGTCTGAAGTCTGGAAGAGTTACACCTCTTGCTTGTATTTTTTTCCCCTCAGGATTGCTTTGGCAATTCTGGGTCTTTTATGGTTCCATATAATTTTCTGGACTGTTTCTTTGAGTTCTGTGAAAAATGCCATGAGTAATTTGATAGGGATTCCACTGAATATGTAGATTGCTTTGGGTGGTGTAGCCATTTTAATGATATTACTTCTAATCCAGGAGCATGGAATGTCTTTCCATTTATTTGAATCATCTTTAATTTCGTGGATTAATGTTTTATAGTTCTCAACATGTAAGTCTTTCTCCAATTTAGTGAAGTTTATTTAATTTTGTGGGTGTGATTTTTAAAAGGTTTTGTATTTTCATATTCCTTTTCTAATATTTCATTGTTAGTATGCAGAAATGCAACATATTTCTGAATGTTAATCTTGTATCCTGCTACTTTGTTGAATTCATTGACCAGTTCATGCAGTTTTTGTGTGAAGTTCTTAGGTTTTTCTATGTATAGAATCATCTCATCTGCATACAGTGATAATTTTACCTCTTTCAATTTGGATACACTTTATTTCTTCCGTTTGTCTGATTGCTGTGGCATGAATGTCAAATACTATGTTGAACAAAGTGCTGAGAGTGGGCATCCTTATCTTGTTCTAGATTTTAATGTGAAGACCTTCAGTTTCTCTCCTTTCAGTATTATATTGGCTGTAGATTTTTTTTTATAAATGATGTATATTGTTAAGGTGTTTCCTCTTACCCACTTTTGTAAGAATTTTTACATGAGTGGACGTTGGATTTTGTCAAATTACTTTTTTGTGTCTATCGAGATAATCATGTGGTTTTTCACTCTTTTTTTTTCTGTTAATGTAGTCTATGCTGATTGATTTGCGTATGTTGAACCATTCTTGTGAACTTGGGATGAATCCCACATAGCCGTATGGTATTTTTTTATGTGTTATTGGATTTAGTTGGATAAAATTTTGTTGAGAATATTTGAATCTATATTCATCAAAGATATTGGCTTACATTTTTCTTTTTTGGTAGTATCTTTGTGTGATTTTGGTATTAGGGTGATGGTGGCTTCGTATAAGGTATTTGGGATTATTCCTCCTTCTTCAACTTTTGGAAAAGTTTAAGAAAAATGTGTAAAAGTTCTTCTTTGTATGTTTCATAGAATTTGCAGGTGAAGACATGGTCCTGGACTTCTGGTTGTAGGGAGTGTTTTTATCACATATCCAATTTCATGTGGTCAGTGTGTTAAAGTGATCTATTTCTTCTTGATTAAGTTTTGTCAGGCTGTACATCTCTAGGAAGTTGTTCATTTTTTCTAGGTTTGCAACTTTGTAGGCATATAATTGTTGATAGTATTCTCATGTTTGAGATTTTTCCTTTTTCATTATTTTTTAATTACTCAATGAATTTTATTACATTTATAGTTGCACAATGATCATCACAACCAAATTTTACAGGATTTCCATCCCAGATCCCCAGCACAACCCCCCACTCCCAACCTGTCTCCTTCAGAAAGCATTAGTTTCACAAAGTCTGTGAGTCAGTGTTCTGCAAAGAAGTTCATCGTGTCCTGTTTTTAGATTCCGCATGTAAGTGACAGCATGTGATGTTGGTTTCTCACTGTCTGACAGACTTCACTTAGCATGACAATTTCTAGGTCCATCCATATTGCTGAAAATGCAGTTATTTCTTTCCTTTTAACGGCAGAGTAATATTCCATTGTGTATCTATACCACATTTTCTTGATCCACTCTTCTGTCATTAAGTGACAGAACATTAAGTGTTTACATGTCTTGGCTATTATATATAGTGCTGCAATGAACACTTTTCTAGTCATTGTTTTCTCTGGATAGATGCCCAGGAGTGGAATTGCTGGATCAAATGGTAATTCTATTTTGAGTTTGCTGAGGAATCTCCATACTGTTTTCCACAGTGGTTGCACCAATTTACATGTAATGGGGAACAGTGTAATGGGGTTCCCTTTTCCTGCACACTTTCCAGCATTTACTGTTTGTAAACTTTTTGATGATGGCCATTCTGGCCGCTGTAAGGTGGTACCTCATAGTGCTTTTGACTTACATTTCTCTAATAATTAGTGATGTTGAACATCTTTTCATGTGTTTTTTTGGCCATCTGTATATCTGCTTTGGAGAACTGTCTGTTTAGATCCTCTGTCCACTTTTGGATGGGGTTCTTTGTTTTCTTGGTATTGAGCTGCAGGAGGTTTTTATAAATTTTGGAGATTAACCCTTTCTCATTTGCCTCATTTGCAAATATTTTCTCCAATTCTGGTTGATTTTTCATTTTCTTTAGGGTTTCCTTGCTGTGCAGAAACTTGTAAATTCAATTAAGTCCCATTTGTTTATTTTTGTTTGTTTTGAATTCTTTCAGCTTTCCACCTTGAGAATGATGTTAGCTCTGGGTTTGTCATATATGGGCTTTATTATGTTGAGGTATGTTCCCTCTATGCCCACTTTCTGAAGGGTTTTTATCAGAAATGGGTGTTGGAATTTGTCAAAGGTTTTTTCTGCATCTATTGAGAGGATCATATGGTTCTTATTCTTCAGTTTGTTAATGTGGCGTATCACACAGATTGATTTGTGTATACTGAAGCATCCTTGCATCCCAGGGATAAATTCCACTTGAGTGTGATGTAGAATCCTTTCAATATATAGTTGGATTCGGTTTGCTAGTATTCTGTTGAGGATTTTTCCATCTATGGTCATCAGGGAAATTGGCCTGTAATTTTCTTTTTTTGTGGTATCTTTGTCTGGTTTTGGTATCAGGGTGATGGTGGCTTCATAGAACTAGTATGGGAGTGTCCCTTCCTCTGCAATTTTTTGGAATACTTTCAGAAGGATGGTTTTAGCTCTTCTCTCAATGTTTAATGGAATTCGCCTGTGAAGCCATATTGTCCTGGACTGTTGTTTGTTGGAAGTTTTTAAAGGAGTTTCAATTTCAGTACTTATGATTGGTCCACTCATCTTTTCTATTTCATATTGGTTTAGTTTTGGAAGACTGTACTTTTCTGAGAATTTGTCTTTTTCGTCTAGGTTTTCCATTTTATTTGCATATAGTAACATGTAGTAAACTCTTACGATCCTTTTTATTTCTGTGAAGACCATTGTAAATTTTCCTTTTTCAGTTCTAATTTTATTGATCAGAGTACTCTCTCTTTTTTCTTGATGAGTTTGGCTAAGTGTTTATCAATTTTGTTGATCTTTTCAAAGAACCACCTTTTAGTTTCATTGATCTTTTCTATGGTTTGCTTCTTCTCTCTTTTTGTTTGTTTCTTCACTGATCTTTATTATTTCTTTCCTCCTGCTAACTTTACTTCTTGTCTGTACTTCTCTCTCTAGCTGCTTTAGATGTAAAGTTAGGTTGTTTTTTTGAGCTTTTTCTTATCTTTTTTTTTGGACACATTCTAGGTCAGGCTTTTATTTTTTTCCATTGTTTAATGAATTTTATTATAATTATAGATGTACAAAAATCATCACAACTCAATTTGATAGCATCTGTGCCCCAAACTCTCAGTGCACCCCCCCACCCCACCCCGGATTGTCTTATTGGAAACCAAAGGTTTTCCAAAATCTGTGAGTCATTTTCTGTTCTGTAAAGAAGTTCATTGTGTCTTTTCAGTTTCCACATGTAAGCAGTAGCATTGGATGTTGCTGTCTAATTATCTGACTGGTTTCACTTCGCATGATAATTTCTAGGTCTATCCATGTTGCTATAAATGTTGTTATTTCGTTCCTTTTAATGGCTGAGCAATATTCCATTGTGTGTATGTACCATATCTTCCCTATCCACTCCTCTGTCAATGGGCATTTAGGTTTTTTCCATGACCTGGCTATTGCAGAGAGCGATGCAATGAACACTGAAGTACATGTGTCTTTTCAAGTCATGGCTTCCTCTGGATAGATGCCCAGGAGTGGGATTGCTGGATCAAATGGTAATTCTATTTTGAGTTTTCTGAGAAATCTCCATACTGTTTTCCACAGTGGTTGCACCAGTTTGCATTCCCACCAACAGCATAATCTAATCTATGAAAATGGAGGCATGAATATACATTGGAGAAAAGACAGCCTCTTCACTAAGTGGTGCTGGGAAGACTGGACAACTACATGTAAAAAAAAATGGAACTAGAACACTTCCTAACACCATGTACAAAAATAAACTCAAAATGGATTAAAGATCTAGATATAAGACCAGATACTATAAAACTCTTAGAGGAAAACATAGGCAAAACACTCTCTGACATAAATGGTAGCAACATCTTCTCAGATCCATCTGTCAGAGTAAGGACAATAAAAAGAGAAATAAACAAATGGGACTCAATTAAACTTAAAAGTTTCTGCACAGTAAAAGAAACCATACCCTAAACAAAATGAAAAGACAACCCACAGAATGGGAGAAAGCAGTAGCAAATGAATCAACTGACAAGGGATTAATGTCCAAAATTTTCAAACACCTCCTACAGCTCAATACCAAAAAAAACAAACAGCCCCATCAAAAAATGGGCGGAGGATCTAGGCACAGAGTTCTCCAAAGAAGACATGCAGATGGTAAATAAACACATGAAAAGATGGTCAACATCATTCCTTATTAGAGAATTGCATATCAAAACCAGTATGAGGTACCACCTTACACCAGCCAGAATGGCCATCATCAAAAAGTCTACAAACAATAAGTGCTGGAGAGGGTGTGGAGAAAAAGGATCCCCACTTGAGCTTTTTCTTGTTCCCTGAGTTAGGCTTGTATCGCCATAAATTTGCTTCTTAGAACGGATTTTGCTGCATCCCATAGACTTTGGAGTGTTATATATTTGTTGTCATTTGCTTCTAGGTATTTTTAAATTTCCTCTTTGACTTCTTCAGTAATCCATTGGTTCTTTAGTCTCCAAATGTTTCTGTTTTCTGCAGTTTATATCTTGTTGTTGATTTCCAGTTGTGTGGTGTTTTGTTCAGAAGAGATGCTTGAAATGATTTCAATTTTCTTACAGTTACCAAGATTTGATTTGTTGCCCAGATTGTGATCAATCCTAGAGAAATCTCCATGTGCACTTGAGAATAATGTGTATTTTGCTGCTTTTGGATAGGATGTCCTAGAAATATCTATTAAGTCCGTCTGCTCTGATGCTTCCTTCAGGGCCTGTTCTTCCTTCAGTCTGGATGATCTGTCCATTGCTAAAAGGGTGGTGTTAAAGCTTCTGTTATTATTGTGTTATTGTCAATTTCTCCTTTTATTGCCTTATATATTCAGTTGATCCTATGTTGGGTACATATATATTTAAAATTGTTATATATCCTTCTTGGATTGATACTTTGACCATTATATACCGTCCATCTTTGTCTTTTATACTATTATTTAGGCTCTATTTTGTCTATATGAGTATTGCTTCTCCAGCTTTTTGTGATTCCTATTTGCACGGAATATTTTCTTCCATCCTCTCATTTTCAATTTGTATGTGTCTCTAGAAGTGAAGTGGGTCTTTTGAAGACAGCATATATATGGGTCTTGTTTTTGTATCCGTTCAGCCAGTCTATGTCTTTTGGCTGGGGCATTTAGTCTGTTAACATTTAAGGTAATTATTGATATGTGTGTTCTTATTGTCGTTTTATTAACTATTTTGGATTCTTTTTTGTTGATCTTTTTTCTTCTTCTCTTGTTCTCTCCTCATGTTTTGATGACTATCTTTAGTGTTGTATTTGGGTTGATTTTTCTTTTCTTTTTATTCTTTTCAGAGCTGCATTAGAAGCATATGGAGTTTCCCAGGCTAGGGGTCAAATTGGAGCTACTGCTGCCAGCCTACACCACAGTCACAGCAACGCTAGATCAAAACCACATCTGTGACCTACACCACACCTCATGGCAACACCAAATCCTTAACCCACTGAGTAAGGCCAGGGATTGATCCTGCAACCTCATGGTTCTTAGTTGGATTCAGTTCTGCTGTGTCACAATGGGAACACCAGAGGTGATTTTTCTTATTTGTTTCTGTATCAAGTGTAGGTTTTTGGTTTGCAATTACACTGAAGATTTGATATAGGAATCTTATATACATGAGACTTTTTTAAGTTGTTGGTTTCTTAACTGCAAGTGCATTTCCAGTGTCCTGCATTTGTACTCTCCTCTTCTCATGATTTCTGATGCTGGTAGCATAATTGTGCATGGATAATTTCATATCTTTACTCTATATACGCCTTTACTTGTGAGCCTTGTCATTTGTGGTATTTTAGTTTCTGGTTGTGGCCTTTTCTATTCTGCCTAGAGAAGTTCCTTTGGTATTTGTTGTAAAGCTGGCTTAGTGTTGCTGTATTCTCTTAGCTTTTGCTTATCTGTAAGTCCTTGATTTCTCCTTCAAATCTGAATGAGAGCCTCGCTGAGAAAAGTAATCTTGGTTGGATTGTTTTCCTTTCATCACTCCCTTTTGACTTGCAGAGTTTCTGCTGAAAAATCTTCTGATAGCATTATTGGTGTCCTCTTCTGTCATTTGTTTCTTTTCCCTAGCTGCTTTCTCTTTGTCTTTAATTTTGTTTACTTTGATTATTGTGTGTCTTGGGGTGTTCCACCTTGGGTTTATTTTATTCGGTACTCTTTGTGCTTGCAGGATTCGAGTGAGTACTTCCTTTCCCATGTTAGGGAAGTTTTCGGCTATTATCTCTTTGAATATTTTTTCTGTCCCTTTCTCTTTCTCTTCTCCTTCTGGTACCCCTGTAATACAGATGTTGATGTGTTTAACGTTGTCCTAGAGTTCTCTTAGACTTTCTTCATTTCTTTTCAATTTTTTTTTCTCTTTTCTGTTCTGCATCAGCGATTCCCACTAGTCTGTCCTCCACAGCACTTATTCATTCTTCTGGCTCCTGTATTCTCCTTCTAATGAATTTTTTATGTCAGCTATTGTGTTTTGCATGTCTGCTTGCTTATGTTTTAACTCTCATATTTCTTTGCTCAGTGTTTGCTGCAAATTATCAATCTGTGCCTCCAGTTTATTTCCAATGTCTTGCATCATCTTCAGCATCATCAGTATAAAGTCTTTTTCCTGGAGGCTAATAATCTCTAGATCACTTAGTTGTTTTTCTGGGTTTTTGTCTTTCTCCCTTATCTAAGTTATAGTTCTCTGTGTTTTCATTTTTGTAGGTTTTTGGTGTGGTCTCCATTTTGCAGGCATTAGAGTTGTAGCCTCTCTTACTACAGATGTCTGCCTGCCTTGTGGCTAAAGTTGGTTTGGGGGCTTGCTTTGGGATTCCTGATGGGAGGGACTGGTGCCTGCCCACTGGTAGATGGGGCTGATTCCTTTCACTCTGGTATGTGGGGTTTTGTCTCTGGGCGAGTTTTCTTTTTTTTTTTTTTTGCCTTTTGTCATTTTATGGCTGCAGGTTTATGGCCGCACACGCGGCATGTGGAGGTTCCCAGGCTAGGGGTCTAATCGGAGCTGTGGCCACTGGCCTGCACTGCAGCCACAGCAACGCAGGATCCGAGCCGCGTCTGCAACCTACACCACAGCTCACGGCAACACCGGATCGTTAACCCACTGAGCAAGGGCAGGGATCGAACCCACAACCTCATGGTTCCTAGTCGGATTCGTTAACCACTGCGCCTCAATGGGAACTCCTCTGGGTGAGTTTTGAGGTGGCTGTGAGCCTGGGAGATCTTTAGACAGCCTGTTTACTGATGGGTGGGGCTGTGATCCCACCTGGATTATTGTTTGGCCTGGGGCTTCTCAGCACTGATGGGTGGGGCCATGTTTTCCCAAAATGGCCACGTCTAGAGGAACACATGATAATGAATATTCCTGAGACCTTTGCTTCCAATGTCCTTACCCCACAATGAGCCACAGTCACCCCCTGCTTTCCAAGGAGATTCTCCAAGAACTGCAGTCATGTCCAACCCACATTCCTATGCAGCCTCTACCTTGCCATTGGAACCAGTGCACATAAAATCCTCTGTGTGCCTTTCAAGAATGGGGTCTCCTTTTCCCCTAGTCCTGTGGAGCTCCTGTGCACAAACCTCACTGGCCTTCAATGCCAGATGCTCTGGGGGCTTTTTCTCCCAATCCCAAATCCCCAGGCATATGCACCTGAGGTGGGGCTCAGAGCTCTCACTCCTATAAGTGAGTCTCTTTGATATACTTCTTTCCAGTCTGTCAGCTTCCCACCTGACAGGTATGCAGTTGCTTATATGGGGTTGCTTACATCCTACTGTCTTGATGTGGCCTCTTCTTTGTCTTCTGATGTAGGATATCTTTTTGAAAGCTCCCAGTCCATTTGGTTGAAGGTTGTGCAACATTTGGTTGTAATTATGTTGTCTTTATGAGAGAAGGTGAGCTCCAGTCCTCAGGGTGAAGACCTTTGAATTCACACACTCATCACAGGCATTTAGGACCAGACCAACTTAACTCATTTTTGCTGATGAAAATGCCACAGGAACAGCTGTTTGATCAAAGTCACCATCTGTCCCAGGCTGGGCCAATCAGCCCTCCTCTTGATTCTGGGCTGCACAGAGATTCCATTTGCAATGGACAGCCTGCTGCCCCATCCCACTAGCACTGCAGAGACCCCTGAATGTGAAATGTGGAGCCCCATCAGCACTCCACTGGAGCCAGGGAATGCTCATTTTTCATTTCTTATTTCCTTTCTTTGAGTATTTCTCCCCTATTCTTGATAAGTATGGCCAGGTGGTTATCAATTTTATTTACCCTTTCAAATAATCATCTCTTGTTTTTATTGATTTTTTCCATTGTTTTTTAAAAATATATTTTATTAATATCCTCTTTGATCTTTTTGGTTTTCTTCCTTCTGCTGACTTTAGGTTTTGCTCTTCTTTTTCTAATTAATTTAGGTGGTGGGTTAAGTTGTCAATTTGAAATTTTTCTTCCTTTCAGAGGAAGGCCTGTGTCACTATGAGCTTCATTTTAAGCACTGCTTTTGCAGCATCCCATAGTTTTTGAATGGTTGTGTCTTCATTATCATTTGTCTCCAGGTGTTTTAAAATTTCCGTTTGATTTCCTCATTAATGCATTGGATTTTTATTTTTTTATTTTTTTTCATATTAACAATGAATTTTATTTCAGTTATAGGTGTACAAAGATCATAAGTCAGTTCGATAGATTTTGTGTCCCAAGTCCACAGTGCATCCCCCCACCCCCCAGATTGTCTTATTTGAAAAACCAAGGTTTTCCAAAATCTGTGAGTCATTGTCTGTTCTTCAAAGAAGTTCATTGTGTCTCTTTAGTTTCCACATATAAGCGGTAGCATTGGGTATTGCTGTCTAATTGTCTGACTGGTTTCATTTCATATGATAATTTCTAGGTTCATCCATGTTGCTATAAATGTTATTCCGTTCCTTTTAATGGCTGAGTAATATTCCATTATGTGTATGTACCATATCTTCCTGATCATCTCCTCTGTTGATGGGCATTTAGGTTGTTTCCATGACCTGACTTCTTCCCTCTATAGCTGCTTTAGATGTAAAGTAAGGTTGTTTATTTGAGCTTTTGCTTGTTTCCTGAGGTTGGCTTGTATTGCTATATACTTTCCTCTTAGCGCTGCTTTTGCTGAATCCCAGAGGTTTTGCAGTGTCGTTTCTTTGTTGTCATTTGCTTCTAGGTATTTTTTAATTTCCTCTTTGATTTCTTCAGTGATCCATTGGTTGTTCTCTTGTTTTTATATCCATTTGGCTAGTCTATGTCTTTTGGTTGGGGCATTCAGTCCATTAACATTTAAGGTAATTACTGATATGTATGTTCTTATTGCCATTGTATTAACTGTTTGGGGTTTTTGTTGCTTTTTTTTTTTTTTACCCTGAAGTTTTGATATAGGAGTCTATATACAAATGAGATTGTTTTAAGTTGTTGGTTTCTTAATTGCACGTGAGTCTCCAGTGACCTGCATTTGTGCTCTCTTCTCACGATTTCTGATTTTGGTAGCACAGTTGTGCATGGATTATTTAGTATCTTTATTATGCCTTTCCTGGTGAGCCTTGACATTTGTGGTGTTTTTGTTTCTGGATGTGGCCTTTGCTTTTCTGCCTAGAGAAGTTCCTGTAAGATTTGTTGTAAAGCTAGTTTAGTGTTGCGGAAATCTCTTAGCTTTTGCTTATCTGTAAAGCTTTTGATCTCTCCTTCAGAACTGAATGTGAGCCTTGCAGGGTAAAGCAATCTTGGTTGGAAGTTTTTCCCTTTCATCACATTAAGTATATCATGCCACTCCCTCCTGGCCTGTAGAGTTTCAGATGAGAAATTTGCTGATAACCTTATTGGGGTTCCCTTGTATGTCGTTTGTTTCTTTTCCCTAGTTGCTTTCAATATTTTCTCTTTGTCTTTAATTTTGGTCATTTTGATTAATATGTGTCTTGGGTTTATTTTATATGGTACTCGTTGCACTTCCTGAATTTGACTGAGTGGTTCCTTTCCCATATTAGGGAAGTTTTCGGCTATTATCTCTTCAAATATTTTTTCTGTCCCCTTCTCTCTCTCTCTTCTCCCTCTGGCACCCCTATAATACGAATACTGGTGTGTTTAACAGTATCCCAGAGTTCTCTGAGACTCTGCTCATTTCCTTTCAATCTTTTATCTCTTTTCCCTTCTGCATTAGTGATTTCCACTAATCTGTCCTCCATCTCACTGATTCGTTCTTCTGCCTCCTGTATTCTATTGTTGGCTGCTTCTAATGAATTTTTTATTTCAGTTATTGTATTTTGCATCACTTCTTGTTTAGTTTTTACAGCTTGTATTTCTCTGCTCAGTGTTTCCTGTAAATGATCAATCTTTGCCTCCAGTCTATTTCCAATGCCTTGCATCATCTTTAACATCAACAGTATAAAGACTCTTTTTGAGAGGCTGGTAATCTCCTCATCACTGAGCTGTTTTTCTGGGCTTTTCTCTTTCTCCCTTATCTGGGTTAGAGTTTTCTGTCTTTTCATTTTTATAGGTTTTTGGTGTGGTGACCTTTTTGCCAACAATAGAAGTGTAGCCTCTCTTAGTTCTGACTTTTGCCTCCCCTGTGACTAAAGCTGGTATAGGTGGGGCTTGCTGTAGGCTTCCTGATGGGAGGGACTGATGCCTGGCCACTGGTAGGTGGGGTTGATTCCTAGCCCAGTGATGGGTGGGGTTTTGTCTCTGGATGAGATTAGAGGCTGGCTGTTTGCCTCAGGGGTCTTTAGGCAGCCTGTTTATTGATGGGTGGGGCTGTGATCCCACCTGGATTATTGTCTGGCCTGGGGCTTCTCAGCGCTGATGGGAGGGACCAGATTTTCCCAGAAATGGCCCCCTCCAGAGAAATACAGGCTAATGAATGTTCCCGAGAGCATCACCTCCAATGTCCTT
>PVHT020000027.1:3588030-3629045 GCA_004024745.2 Catagonus wagneri
GGACCCAGTGCACGTGAAAGTCTGTGTGTGCCTTTCAAGGATGGGGTCTCTGTTTCCCCCAGTCCTGTGGAACTCCTGCACACAAGCCCCGCTGGCCTTCAATGCCAGATGCTCCGGGGGCTCTGTCTCCCTGTGCCTGATCCCCACGCGTGGGGTTTTGACGTGGGGCTCAGAACTCTCAGTCCTGTAGCTGAGTCTCTGTGATACAGTTACTTTCCAGTCTGTGGGGCTTCCCACTTGGGAGGTATGGGGTTGCTTCTATCGTGTAATTGCCCCTCCTACCTCTTGATGTGGTCTCCTCTTTGTCTTCTGGAGTAGAATATCTTTTTTGGAAGTTTACAGTCCATTTGGTTGAAGGCTGCTCGTCATTTGGTTGTAGTTTTGCTGTTTTTTGGGAAGGAAGTTGAGCTCCAGTCCTTCTATTCTGCCATGTTAATCCTGCATTGGATTTTTAGTGACATGTTTTTTTACTTGATTTTATTACATTTCTAGATGTACAACCATCATCACAACAAAATTTTTATAGCATTTCCATCCAAAACCCTCAGGGAAACCCCCCACATCAACCTATCTCATTTGAAAACCATAGGTATTTCAAAGTCTCTGAGTCAGTATCTGTTCTGCTAAGAAGTTCATTCTGTCCATTTTTTAGATTGCACATGTAAGTGAAAACATTTGATGTTGGTGTCTCATTGTCTGAGTGACATCACTTAGTATCCTCAAGTGGGATTTATCCCTGGGATGCAAGGATTCTTCAATATACACAAACCAATCTGTGTGATACGCCACATTAACAAACTGAAGAATAAGAACCATATGATCCTCTCAATAGATGCAGAAAAAACCTTTGACAAATTCCAACACCCATTTCTAATAAAAACCCTTCAGAAAGTGCGCATAGAGGGAACATACCTCAACATAATAAAGCCCATATATGACAAACCCAGAGCTAACATCATTCTCAAGGTGGAAAGCTGAAAGAATTTCCACTGAGATCACGAACAAGACAAGAATATCCACTCTCACCACTACTATTCAACATAGATTTGGAAGTTCTAGCCACAGCAATCAGGGAAGTAAAATAAATAAAAGTAATCCAAACTGGAAAGGAAGAAGTAAAACTATCACTATTTTCAGATGACATGATACTATACTTAGAGAATCCTAAAGACTCTACCAGAAAACTATTAGAGCTCATCAATGAATTTGGCAAAGTTGCAGGATACAAAGTTACTACACAGAATCAAATACATTTCTATATACTAACAATGAAAGATTAGAAATAGAAATTAGGGAAACAATCTCATTTAACACCACACCAAAAATAATAAAATACTTAGGAATAAACATGCCTAAAGAGACAAAAGACCTATACTCTGACAACTATAAGATACCGATGAAAGAAATCAAAGATGACACAAACAGATGGAAAGACATACCGTGCTCTTGGATTGGAAGAGTCAATATTATCGAAATGACTATACTACCCAAGGCAACCTACAGATTCAATGCAATCCCTATCAAATTACCAAGGACATTTTTCACAGAACTAGAAAAAAATACTTTAAAGTTTGTTTGGAAGCACAAAAGACCCAGAATAGCCAAAGACAGCCTGAGAAAGAAAAATGGAGCTAGAGGAATCAGGAGCCCCCGACTTCAGACTATACTACAAAGCTACAGTCATCAAAACCGTATGGTACTGGCACAAAGACAGAAATATAGGTCAGTGGAACAGGATAGGAAGCCCAGAATTAAACCCACACACCTACAGTCAACTACTCTATGACAAAGGAGGCAAGAAGTTACAATGGAGAAAAGACAGCCTGTTCAATAAGTGATGGTGGGAAAACTGGACAGCCACATGTAAAAGAATGAAATTGGAACACTTCCTAACACCATACACAAAAATAAATGCAAAATGTCTTAGTAGCATGTTCTTTAGTCTCCATATATTTAGTTTTTTTCTCATTTCTTTTCCAGTGATTGATTTCTAGTTTCATGCCATTGTGGTCAGAGAAGATACTTGAAATAATTTCTATATTCTTATATTGCTAAAGTTAGTTTTGTGCCACAGTATGTTGTCAGTCCTTGAGAATGTTCCATATGCTTTTGCAAGCAATGAATATTCTGGGTTTTTTTTAATATAATGTCCTGAAAATATATTTTAAATCTAAGATTTGTATTATGTCTTTTAAGATCTCTGTTGCTGAACTGATTTTCTGTCTAGAGGATCTGTCCATTGATGTGAGTGTGGTGTTAAGTTCTCCTACTATTATTGTATTCCAGTCAATTTCTCCTTTTATATCTGTTAGTATTTGTTGTATGTATCTTGGTGCTTCTCTATTAGGGGCATATATATTGGTGATTATAATAACCTCTTCTTGAGTGGATCCTTTTTGTCTTTCTTTTTGGCCTTGGTTTTAAAGTCTGTTTTGTCTGATATGAGTATTGCAATTCCAGCTTTCTTGTCTTTTCCATTGACATGAGATGTACTTTTCCATTCCTCACTTTAATTTCACATCTGTCCCTGTCTTAAAGTGAGTGTCTGTTAGACAGTAATTTTTAGGCTTTTGCTTTTTTATCCAGTGTTCCAATTTGTGTCTTTTGATTGGAGCATTCAGTCCAATGATATTTATTTAAGATATTTATTAAGAAATTTATTGTGTGTGTGTATTTATTGCCATTTAAACCTTGTTTTCTAGTTGATTTCACGTCTCTCCTTTGTTCCTTTCTCTTTTTTTGCTGTTTTTTTTTTTGGCTGGGTGATTTCCTTTTATTTTATGCTTGTGTGCTCTTCATTTCAGTTTTTGTGAATGTAATCTTTAGTTTTGATTTGTGGTTGCCCTCTTTAACAAGTATTTTAATCCACTCCTAGGTCTGCTTGCTTCAGCCTGATAGTCATAGAGGTTCAAGCATATTCTAAAAAACTGTCTAGATTTTCTCTAGCTTTTTTTTCCCACATTTTACGACTTTTTCTAGGTAAAATTTTTTTTTAATTTTCCGTTATACCCAGCTGTACAGCATGGTGACAGTGTTACACATACATAAATGGATTTATCGCAAGTGGTTACACATAGTTCCCAGTACTATACAGTAGGATCTCCTTGCTTTTCCAGCCCAGAGGCAACAGTCTACAACTATTAATTCTAGACCCCCCCCCACCATTCCTTTCCCGCCCCCAACCTTTTGGCAAGCACAAGTCTGTTCTCCAAGTCCTTGATTTTATTTTCTGTATAAAGGTTCATTTGTGCAGTATATTAGATTCCAGTTATTAGTGATATATGGTATCTGTCTTTCTCCTTCTAACTTGCTTCACTCAGTATGAGGGTCTCTAATTCCATCAATGTTGCTGCAAATGACATTATTTTACTCTTTTTTGTGGCTGAGTAGTATTCCATTGTGTATATATACCACATCTTCCTAATCCAATCATCTGTCGATGGACATTTGGGTTGTTTCCATGTCTTGGCTATTGTGAATAGTGCTGCAATGAACATGCGTGTGCAGGTGTCTTTTTCAAGGAAAGTTTTGTCTGGGTATATGCCCAAAAGCGGGATTGCTGGGTTCTATGTATAGTTTTCTAAGGTACCTCCATACTGTTTTCCGTAGTGGTTATACCAGCTTACATTCCCACCAACAGTGCAGGATGGTTCCCTCTTCTCCACACACCCTCCAGCAACTGTTGTTTGTGGACTTCTAATGATGGCCATTCTGACTGGTGTGAGGTGGTATCTTGTGGTAGTTTTGATTTGCATTTCTCTAATTATCAGTGATGTTAAGCATTTTTTCATGTGCTTGTGGGCCATCTGCATCTCTTCTTTGGAGAACTGTCTATTTAGTTCCTTTGCCCATTTTTCAATGAGGTTGTTGGCTTTTTTGCTGTTGAGCTGCCTAAGTTGTTTATATATTTTTAAGATTCAGCCCTTGTCAGTTGCATCATTTGACACTATTTTCTCCCATTCTGTAAGTTGTCTTTTTGTTTTCTTTTTGGTTTCCTTTGCTGTGCAAAATCTTGTCCACTTGATTAGGTCCCATTTGTTTATCTTTGCTTTTATTTCTGTTGCTTTAGGGACTGACATGAGAAAACATATTTAAGGTTGATGTCAGAGAATGTTTGCCCATGTTTTCTTCCAGGAGTTTAATGGTGTCTTGTCTTATATTTAAGTCTTTAAACCATTTAGAGTTTATTTTTGTGCATGGTGTGAGAGTGTGTTCTAGTTTCATTGATTTGCATGCAGCTGACCAGGTTTCCCAGCAATGCTTACTGAACAGACTGTCTTTTTCCCGTTTTATATTCTTGCCTCCTTTGTCAAAAATCAGTTGACCATAGGCATCTGGGTTTATTTCCGTGTTCTCTATTCTCTTCCATTGCTCCATATGTCTATTTTGGTACCAGTACCACACTGTCTTGATTACTGTGGCCCTGTGATATTGCCTGAAGTCTGGGAGAGTTATGCCTCTTGCTTGGTTTTTGTTCTTTAGAATTGCTTGGTGATTCTGGGTCTCTTGTGGTTCCATATAAAATTTTGGATTGTTTGTTCTAGTTCTGTGAAGAATTTCTTGGGTAGTTTGATAGGGATTGCATTGAATATTTAGATTGCTTTGGGGAGTATAGCCATTTTTACAATATTTATTTTTCTGGCCCATGACCATTGAATGTGTTTCCATATCTTTGTATCTTCTTTGATCTCCTTGATTAATGCTTTATAGTTTTATGCATATAAGTCTTTCACCTCCTTGGTCAAGTTTATTCCCAGGTGTGTGATTTTTGGGGTGCTATTTTAAAAGGTAAAAAAGTATTTTGGTATTCTTTTTCTAATATTTCATTGCTAGGATACAGAAATGTGATTGATTTCTGAAGGTTAACTTTGTATCCTGCCAGTTTGCTGAATTTGTCTATGAGTTCAAGTAATTTTGCGATTGAGTCCTCCGGGTTTTCTATATAAAGTACCATGTCATCTGCATAGAGTGACAGTTTTACCTCTTCTCTTCCTATTTGGATGCCTTTTATTTCTTTTGTTTGTCTGATTGCTGTAGCTAGGACCTCCAATACTATGTTGAATAATAGTGGTGATAGTGGGCATCCCTGTCTTGTTCCGGATTTTAGTGGGAATGCTTTCAGCTTTTATCCATTGAGTGTTATATTTGCCATGGGTTTATCGTAAATGGCTTTTATTATGTTAAGGAATGTTCCCTGCAGTCCCACTTTGGTAAGAGTTTTGATCAAGAATGGATGTTGGACTTTGTCAAATGCTTTTTCTGCATCTATTGAGATGATCATGTGGTTTTTGACATTTCTTTTGTTAATGTGGTGTATGACGTTGTTTATTTGCGTATGTTGAACCATCCTTGTGCACCTGTGATGAATCCCACCTGGTCATGGTGTATGATCTTTTTGATATGTTGCTGGATTCAGTTGGCTAAAATTTTGTTGAGAATTTTTGCATCTATATTCATCAAAGATATTGGCCTATAGTTCTCTTTTTTCGTGGTGTCTTTGTCTGGTTTTGCAATTAAGGTGATGTTGGCATCAAGAATGTCTTTGGGAGTGTTTCTTCTTCTTCGACCTTTTGGAAAAGCTTAAGGAGGATGGATATGAGTTCCTCGTTGTATGTTTGGTAGGATTCACCTGTGAAGCCATCTGATCCTGGGCTTTCATTTGTAGGGCGTGTTTTGATGACATCGAATGAATCTTTCACCTTTTACATTTTATGGTTTTGATGTCCTTTTTTAACATCTTCATATTTGTCCTTTGACTGTTCCTTTTGTTTATTGTCACTGTTACAAGAACTTTTTTTTGAGTAATTGCTTTCCAGTTGTGCTTCCCTCCATTCTATTTCTTCTCAACATCTTTTGCATGTAGATGGGCTCTTTCAGCATTTCTTTTAAAATGTCTTTAGCATTGTTCTATTTTTTAAAGTTATTTGTTGTTGTTGCTGTTGGAGAAACACTTCATTTCTCCTTCAATTTTAAATGATATTCTTGCTGTGTAGAGTATTCTACACTGAAAATAATTCCCTTTTATTAATTTTAATATATCTTGCCACACTCTTATGGCCTTTAGTGTTTCTGTAGAGAAATCAGCTGATAGCCTTATGGGGATTCCATTGCAATTATCTTCTGACTTTTCCTCTTGCTGACTTTAGAATCCTCTCCTTATCTTTAGCTTTTGTCATTTTTATTATAATATGGCTAGGTGAGGGCCTGTTTGGGTTCAACTTGTTTGTGGCCCTCTGTGCATCCTGTAACTTGGATATCTGTTATCTTTAGATTTGGAAGGCTTTCAGCTATAATTTCTTCAAATACATTTCCTTTTTTATTTTTATTATTTTAATTTTTCCATTATAGCTGGTTTACAGATTTCTCTCAATTTTCCAGCTGCACAGCATGGAGACCCAGTTACACATACATATATGGATTCAACACAAGTGATTAGAGATAGTTCCCAGTGCTATACAGCTGGATTTCCTTGCCTTTCCATCCTAGAGGCAGCAGTCTACAACCGTTAACCCTGGTTTCCCATACCATCCCACTCCCTCCCCCACCAATGGCAACCACAAGTTTGTTCTCCAAGTTCGTGATTTTCTTTTCTGTAGAAAGGTTCATTTGTACAATATATTAGATTCTAGATATAAGTTTTATCATATGGTGTCTGTCTTTCACCTTCTGACTTGCTTCACTCAGTATGAGGATCTCTAATACCATCCATGTTGCTGCAAATGACATGATTTTATTCTTTTTTGTGGCTGAATAGTATTTCATCATGTATATATACCACATCTTCCTAATCAAAACCTCTGTCGATAGATATTTGAGTTGTTTCCATGTCTTGGCTATTGTGAATAGTGCTGCAATGAACATGTGTGTGCAAGTGTCTTTTTCAAGGAAAGTTTTGTCCGGATATATGCCCAAGGGTGAGATTTCTGGGTATACGGTAGTTCTATGTACAGTTTTCTAAGGTACCTCATACTTTTTTCCATAGTGGTTATACCAGCTTACATTCCCACCAAAAGTGCAGGAAGCTTTCTTTTTCTCCACACCCCCTCCAGCATTTGTTGTATGTGTACTTATTAATGATGGCCATTCTGACTGGCGTGAGTGGTACCTCATGGTAGTTTTGATTTGCATTTCTCTAATCATCAGTCATGCTGAGCATTTTTTCATGTGCTTCTTGGTCATCTGTATATCTTCTTTGGAGAAATGTCTATTCAGGTCTTCTGCCCATTTTTCAATGGGATTGTTGGCTTTTTTGCTGTTGTTTGTATATTTTTGAGATTAAGCCCGTCAGTTGCATCATTGGACACGATTTTCTCCCATTCTGTAAGTTGTCTTTTTGTTTTCTTTTTGGTTTTCTTTGCTGTGCAAAAGCTTGTCAGCTTGATTAGGTCCCATTGGTTTATCTTTACTTTTATTTCTGTTGCTTTGGGAGACTGACCTGAGAAAACATTTGTAAGGTTAATGTCAGAGAATGTTTGCCTATGTTTTCTTCCAGAGGTTTAATGGTGTCTCATCTTATATTTAAGTGTTTAAGCCATTTAGAGTTTATTTTTGTGCGTGGTGTGAGAGTGTGTTCTAGTTTCATTGATTTGCATGCAGCTGTCCAGGTTTCCCAGCAATACTTAGTGAAAAGTCTATCTTTTCCCCGTTTTATGTTCTTGCTTCCTTTGTCAAAGATTAGTTGACTGTAGGTGTCTGCGTTTATTTCTGGGTTCTCTGTTCTGTTCCATTGGTCAGTATGTCTGTTTTGGTACCAGTACCACACTCTCTTTATTACTGTGGTCTGTAATATTGCCTGAAGTCTGGGAGAGTAATGCCTCCTGTTTGATTTTTGTTCCTCATAATTGCTTTTGTGATTCTGGGTCTTTTGTTGTTCCATATAAATTTTTGGATTGTTTGTTCTAGTTCTGTGAAGAATGTCATGGGTAATTTGATAGGGATTGCATTGAATCTGTAGATTGCTTTGGGTAGTATAGCCATTTTTACAATATTAATTTTTCCGGCCCATGAGCATTGAATGTGTTTCCATTACTTTGTATCTTCTTTGATCTCCTTTATTAATGTTTTGTAGTTATCTGCAAATAAGTCTTTCACCTCCTTGGTCAGGTTTATTCCCAGGTATTTGATTTTTTGGGGGTGCTATTTTAAAAGGTAAAGTATTTTGGTATTCTTTTTCTAATATTTCATTGTTAGTATACATAAATGCGATTGATTTTTGAATGTTAATCTGATATCCTGATACTTTGCTGGAATTTGTTGAGCAGTTCAAGTAATTTTGGGGTTGAGTACTCGGGATTTTCTCTCTAAAGTATCATGTCATCTGCATATAGTGATAGTTTTACCTCTTCACTTCCTACTTGGATGCCTTTCATTTCTTTTGTATGTCTGATTGCTGTAGCTAGGATTTCCAATACTATGTTGAATACCAGTGGTGAGAGTGGGCATCCTTGTCTTGTTCCAGATTTTAGTGGGAATGATTTCAGCTTTTCTCCATTGAGGATTATATTTGCTGTGGGTTTTTCATAAATGGCCTTTATTATATTAAGGAATGTTCCCTGTATCCCCACTTTGGGAAGAGTTTTATCATGAATGGATGTTGGATTTGTCAAATGCTTTTTCTGCATCTATTGAGGTGATCATGTGGTTTTTTACTTTTCTTTTGTTAATGTGGTGTATGACGTTGATTGATTTGTGTATGTTGAACCATCCTTGTGCACCTGGGATGAATCCCCCCTGGCTGTGGTGTATGATTTTTTTGATATGTTGTTGGATTCAGCTGACTAAAGTTTTTTTGAGAATTTTTGCATCTCTATTCATCAAAGATATTGACCTATAGTTTTCTTTTTTCATGGTGTCTTTGCCTGGTTTTGGAATTAATATCATGTTGGCATCATAGAATGTCTTTGGGAGTGTTCCTTTTTCTTCAACAGTTTGGAAAAGTTTAAGGAGGATGGGTATGAACTCCCTTTTGTATGTCTGGTAGAATTCACCTGTGAAGCCATCTGGTCCTGGACTTTTATTTGTAAGGACTGTTTTTATGACGTACTCAATTTCATTTCTAGTGATCAGTCTGTTCAGTTGATTTATTTCATCTTGATTCAGTTTTGGCAGGGTGTAAGTCTCTAAAAATTTGTCCATTTCTTCTAGGTTGTCAAAATGTTCTCATAGAATTGTTCATAGTATTCTTTCATGGATTTTTTTATTTCTGTAATCTCTGTTGTGACTTCTTTTTCATTTCTTATTTTGTTTACTTTGATTTTTTTATCTCCTCTTCTTGGTGAGTCTAGCCTGAGGTTTGTCAATTTTTTTACTTTTTCAAAGAACCAGCTCTTGGTTTTATTGATTTTTTCTAGTGTTTTTTGAATCTCTATTTTATTGATTTCCTCTCTGATCTTAATGATTTCCTTCCTTCTGCTGACTTTAGCTTGTTTTTGTTCTTCTTTTTCTAATTCATTTAGGTGGCAGGTTAGGTTGTCAATTTGAGATTTTTCTTCTTTATTGAGGAAGGCCTGTAATGCTATGAACTTCCCTCTAAGCACTGCTTTTGAAGCATCCCATAGATTTGGCGTGGTTGTGTCTTCATTATCATTTGTCTCAAGGTATTTTTTAATTTCCTTCTTGATTTCCTCATTGACACATTCGTTTTTTAGTAGCATGTTTTTCAGTATCTATGTAGTATGTTTTTCTCATTTCCTTTCTTTTGGTTGATTTCTAGTTTCATGCCTTTGTGGTCAGAAAAGTTATTAGAGATAATTTCTATACTCTTAAATTTGTTGAGGTTGGTTTATGCCCCAGTATGTGATCTATCCTTGAGAATGTTCCATGTGCACTTGAGAAGAGAGGCATGGCAAGATTGCAGAGGCGTAAGAGGTCATGCTCACCCTCTCCCACAAACACATAAAAAAAAGCCCATCTAAATATAAAATAATTTCCATAAAACACCAATTGAATGCTGAATTCAAACTTCCAAATACTGCAAGAAACTCTTGACATAACTGGGTGGAACAACAGAAAAAAAAGGGGGGGAGAGAGAGAAAAGGAATAAGGATGGCACCAGTGTCCCAGGGAGGGAGCTGTGAAGAAGAAAAGGAACCCACACCTTGGGAAGCCACCTAACAGACAGAAAGATCAGCCAAGCTAGAGGGACCTCAAAACCTGAGAAAAATGCAGCTGGTCTGAGAACAGCAAAGTGGAGTTAGAGTCTCACACACATCAACTGAATACCAACACAGACACCACAGCCTGAGGCACTTGGGCAGGGACTGGGAGCTGAGATTTAGGCTCCAGATGTTAGTCCCTGGGAGAAGGCTGGCATCAGTGGTCTGGAGACAGCCTAGCAGGCTAGGGAGCAGTGCCCCACAGGTGGGAGAGTGCTACGCAATGGGCTGGGGAGTGGAACACCAGGATAGAGGGAACCGGGGAAGTCTTGTCCTGCAGGGGAGGCAAGCCTCCATTGTTGGGGAGGAGGAGAGGAGGAAGGGTTGACTGCCATAGGAAGCACCTTGAACTAGTGCCAAGGAAATGGTGGAGCCCATGCCATACAGGCTGCCCGGTGGGGCAGAGCCTGCAGCACAGAGCCTGTGGCATTGTGGATTGGACACAGGACCCCAGCAGCCTAAAAGCGTGGGCCAAGGGCATCAGGGGGTTAAGTACCACATGGGGCCTGCCAAGCACCAGAGACTGTTCAATCCTGGGAAAACACAAACTGTGCTGCTCCCACTGCTGAGTACTCTGGGTAGTACCCATATGCCTGATCTCTATCACTTCCCAGGACCCTGCAACTAAGAACAACCTGTATAGCACCTCTTATTGGGCTAAGTGAGATGGGTTGCTTCATGCATGGACTACAGGTGTAGGGGGCAAACCACCACAGTTATCACTGGCTCTATAGACGATCATGGCTTACTTCCACTAGGAGTCCCTGAACAGGTAACCCCTGTGGTTCCAATCAACTCAGAGAAGGACTTTGCAATCAAACACTAGCTGTTGAGACTCTCACTCCCCTGGGAAATCATACTTCCTGCTGCTGCTACTGCCAATTGCTCTGGACACCTGGTAGATCATTACCACTTCCCAGGGCGCCACAACTAGGAGTAGCCAGCACCACCTTCCTGCAGGTCCTTGCTGCAGTTGAGAGCCCAGAGACCAGGCACCAACTGTTGGCCCTAGCCATTGCTTCATTCTCCCTGAAAACACTCAGAGCACCACGGAGATAACAGCCTGCTCACACCGAAGAAAGAGTCACCAAATATTCAAAGTCCTACACCAAAAACAAATAGGGACCCCACCAAAAAAATACAAAGGGGTACTCTTGCCTAGAATTAGCCTTACAAGACTACAGTGTGGTTTCCCCAAACTCACAGAGAAAGAAAACCACAAGCAAAATGAGAAAGCTCAGAAACCATTCTAAATTAAAAGACCAGGACAAGTCATCTAAAGCAGCCAACAATGAAACAGACCTCTGCAGTCTGACAGAAATGGAGTTCAGAAGAGAGGTAGTGAAAATACTGGAGGAATTAAGACTGAATATCCAGGAATTAAGAGAAGATGCAAACAGCAATGCAGAGTCCCTTAGAAAGGGACTAGAAAACAAGGAGGAGCCAAGAAAGCTAGAAAACTCATTTGCAGAGATGCAAACTGAGCTAAAGGCAATAAAGAACAGTTTGAATAATGCAGAGGAACGAATTAGTGATGTGGAAGATAAAATAATGGAAATCATGCAATCAGGAGAGCAGACAGAAAACCGAATGAAAAAATCATGAAAGCAATATAAGACATCTGTGGGATAATATAAAGTGGCCCAATTTATGCATAATAGGAATTCCAGAGGAGAAGAAAAAGAAAAGGGGAAACATAGAAAAATAGAAAACATATTTGAAGAAATTATTTCTGAAAACTTTCCAAATCTGAAGGAATCTGGCATGAAGATACAGGAAGCACAGAGGGCCCCAAACAAGCTGAACCCAAACATACCCACACTAAGACATATTATATTTAAAATAGCAAGAATTAAAGATAAAGATAGGATCATACAGGCAGCAAGAGAAAAGCAAAGTGTTAAGTATAAGGGATCCCCCATAGGGCTGTTAGCAGATTTCTCTACAGAAACACTACAGGCTAGCAGGGAATGGCAAGATATATTTAAAGTGCTGAAAGGAAAAGGTTTGCAACCAAGAATACTCTACCCAGCAAGAATATCATTTAAAATAGAAGGGTAAATAAAGAATTTCTCCAAAACACAAAGTCCAAAAGAGTACAGCAATACTAAACTCTTTCTAAAAGAAATGCTGAAATGGCTCTTAAAAAAAAAAGTAAAAGAATTAGAATGGAAGAAACCACACGTGGAAAGCAGTCATTCGAATAAGCAGGCATACTGATCTAAACATGAAGATGCTAAAATAAATAAATAAATAAATAAATAAATTAATTAATTAATTTAATTTAATTTAAATACACAACAAAATCATACAATGTGGGGAGGGAAAGTAAGAAAATGTAGATATTTTTTAACTTAAAAAATTTTTTACTGATGTTTTTAAGCCTATTTGGCTACCAGGCTACAGCAAGCAGATATAAGAAGGTGTTAACATACTTAAAAAACAAAGCAACCACAAATCCAAATGGAACATCACATCCACAAATGTATTTTCAATCCCCTTTTCTTTTTCTTCTTCTGGATTTCATAGTCTGGCTCACGTTTTTGCATAGACTGGTCCGCCTTACATTTATCCCATAGATCTCTCAAAGCACCTTCATGTCTTTTCATTTGGTTTTCTGTCTCCTGTCCTGATTCAGTGATTTCTATTATTCTAACTTCCAAGTCATTAATTCATTCTTAGCATTGTTCATTCTGCTCTTCAGTGCCTTTAACTCAGCTTGTGTGTCTGCAAATGAATTTTCTGATTTTTCTTGGCTCCTCCTTATATCTTCTCTTTCCTTTATAAATTAATCTGCATTCCTGTTGCTATCAAATGGTAATTCCCTTCATTCCCTCAGTATTTTCAGTCTCCTTTTTGAACTCAGTGTCTGTTAGACTGCAGAGCTATGTTTCATTGTTTGCTCTTTCAGTTGAATTCTCCTGTAGTTTTAACTGTGAATGGTTCCTGAGCTTCTTCATTTTGCTTATATTTTTCTTTTTTCTTTTTTTACTTTTAATTAATTAATTATTTTTATTTTTCCATTAAAGCTGGTTTACAGTTTTCTGTCAATTTTTCAACTGTACAGCGTGGTGACCTGGTTACACATACATATATAGATTCATCACAAGTGATTAGACATAGTTCTGGGTACTATACAGCAGGATCTCCTTGCTTTTCCATCCCAAAGGCAATAGTCTACAACTATTAACCCCAGACTCCCATATCAGCCCACTCCCTCCCCCACCCTCCTGGCAACCACAAGTCTGTTCTCCAAGTCTGTGATTTTCTTTTCTGTAAGAAGATTTATTTGTACAGTATATTAGATTCCAGCTCTAAGTAATATCATATGGTATTTGTTTTTCTCTTTCTGACTTACTTCACTCAGTAGGAGGGTCTCTAATTCCATCCATGTTGCTGCAAATGGCATTATTTTATTCTTTTTTATGGCTGAATAGTATTCCATCATGTATATATACCACATCTTCCTAATCCAATCAACTGTTGATGGACATTTGGGTTGTTTCCATGTCTTGGTTATTGTGAATAGTGCTGCAATGAACATGCGACTGCATGTGTCTTTTTCAAGGAAAGCTTTGTCTGGATATATGCCCAATAGTGGGCTTGTTAGGTCATATAGTAGTTCTATGTATAGTTTTCTAATGTACCTCCATACTGTTTTCCATAGCGGTTGTACCAGGTTACATTTTTCTTATTCTGTTTGTTTAGGGAAAACAACTCCTATAGTCTTGAAGGGCTATTTATTTGTTATTTATTGTTATTATTATTATTATTTTATTTTTAGGGCTGCACTTGTGGCATATGGAAATTACCAATCTAGGGATCAAATTGGAGCTACAGCTGCTGACCTACACTACAGCCATAGCAACTTGGGATCCAAGCCATATCTGTGAACTATACCAGAGCTCACAGCAAATCCAGATCCTAACCCACTGAGTGAGGTCAGGGATTGAACCTGAATCCTCATGGATTCTAGTCAAGTTCATTACTGCTAAGCCAGGAAGGGAACTTCCTTGGAGGGCTATTTATATTCTAGAATGCCCCTGGGTGTTTTCTGAGGCTTACTATTTATTTTTGGAGTGAGGGTTTAGATGCTTGCTGGCTTGTTGTCTCTTTCGTTAATGTTTGCAGTCTGGTACATCCTTGATATTATGCTGCTTGTGTTTCTAGTGAGATGGAGGAAATGGGAATGGCTAGTAGCCAGTGCCTGGTTTGTGGGCTTTAGACAGTGTCAAGGGCCATTAGGAAAGTCATGCAGACTTCTCCTAGTTCCAGGGCACTGGGAAGTGGAAATGATTCTCAGTCCAGTTTAGGCAGCACTGGGAGCATTTGGCAGTGGCAGTGGCAGGACTTTTGCATTCCCAGGGGAGTAAGAGCAACAACATGTGGTGCTCTGTTGCAGTGCCCTCCTCTGTGCAGACCTCTGAGTTGACCAGGGCCACCTGTGGTGCTTGTTCATGGACCCGTAGTGGTGGGGGACCATGCCCATCTCTGGCTGGTTGGCATCTCTTGCCTTTAGAACATGCAAGAGTCATTCCATCACACTTAGTCTCAGCAAGGGTGGTCCATTGCCTGCACCCAAATAAGAAGCATCTAGTTTCCCTTAGTCCCACACTCCAAAAGTCTGAGAACATGCAGAGAAAGATATTCCCATGGTGGTCTGCTGTTCCTCCTCTTGCCCTCGCCAACAATGGCACCTTGCTTCTCCTTTGGGCCCTGACCTACTCCCATGTTCCCTCTGCTGTGGTGCTCCACTCTCCAGCCCCTCAGGCTGTCTCCACACAGCCAGCCTTTGGATACTTCTTGGAATCTAAGTCTCAGTGCCTAGCACTATTTCAAGCATCTCAGTCTTGTGGTGTGCTAGGTTGTGGTACCGATGATCTGCGCAGTTCTCTCTCTGCTTTTTCCTCCTCAGTCTTGCCGCTGCACATTTCTCTGAGACTTTGAGGTCCCTCCATCTCTGTTGATCTCCCTATCAGTTAGGTGACTTCCCAGGGTGTGGGTTCCTTTTCTCTTTCATAGCTCCCTCTCAAGAGTGCTGGTCCTGTACTGATTCCTTTCTCTCCCTCTTCTTCTTTCTCTCTCTCTCCCTCTCTCTCTCTCTCCCCCTCCCTCTCCCTTCCTCTCCCTCCCTTTCTCTATCCCTCTATTTTCATTTCTTCTACCCAATTGGGTGGAGGATTTCTTGCCCTTTTTGATGGTTTAGTTTCTTCTACCATCATTCAGTAGATGTTCTGTGTCAGTCATTCTACATGTAGATGTTTTTCTTTAATGTTTGTGGGAGAAGGGGAGTGCCACCTCATACTCTTCCACCATCTTGATCTCCTGTCCTAGCCTCTTAATTTTAAATGTGTTTTCAATAACCTGAATCTTTCCTCTTTTCTCACAATTGTTGGTTATGATATCATATTTTTGTGCTCATGATCTCCTTCCTTTACTCTATATTTCCCTTTACTAGTGAACTTTCCCACTGATAACTATTGTTTTTAGTTGTGGTCTCTTCTTTTCAACCTAGAGAAGCTTCTTTAGCATTTCTTGTAAAACTGATTTGGTGGTGCTGAACTCTCTTAGCTTTTGCTTGTCTGTAAAGCTTTTGATTTTGCCCTTGTATCTGAATGAGAGCCTTGCTGGATAAAGTGTTCTTGGTTTCTGGTTCTTCATCTTCATTATTCTAAATATATCTTGTCCCTCCATTCTGGCTTTCAGGGTTTCTGCTGAAAAATCAACTGATGTTCTCATGAAGTTTCCCTTGTATGTTTGCAGTTGCTTTACCCTTGATGCTTTTAATATTTTTTTGTATTTAATTTTTGTCAGTTTGACGTGTATGCTTCCTGCTGTGTTTCTCCTTGGATTTATCCTGTATGGGATGCTCTATGCTTCCTCAATTTGAGTTTCCTTTCCCGTGTTAGGGAAGTTTTCAGTTATTATCTATTCAAATATTTTGTCAGGTCCCTTTCTGTCTCTTTTCTCCTTTGGGGACCCCTATAATGCAAATGTTTGTATATTTGATGTTGTCCCATAGTCTCTGAAGTTGTCCTCATTTATTTTCATTATTTTTTCTTTACTCTGTTCCATGGTAATGATTTTCACCATTCTGTCTTCCAACTCATTTATCTGTTCAGCCTCCCAACTCATTTATCTGCTCTGCCTCATTTATTCTTCTATTGATCTCTTCTAGTGTATTTTTCATTTCAGTTATTGTATTCTTCAACTTGGTTTGATCTTTTTTTTTTTTTATGGCTGCACCTGCAGCATAAGGGAGTTCCAAGGCCTGGGATCAAATCAGAGCTGCAGCTGCAAGGCTATGCCACAGCCACAGCAACACTGGATCCAAGCTGCATCTGCAAATTATTCCACAGATTGTGGCAATGCCAGATCCTTCACCCATTGATTGAGTACGGGGACTGATCCTGCATCCTCTAAAGACTAGGATCTCTGTTTTGTTTGCTCTTTAAATCCTCTAGCTCTTTGTTAAACATTTCTTGTATCTTCTTCTGTGCCTCTTTCCTTTTTTCTGAGATCTTGGATTATATTTACTATCATTTTTTCCCATTACTTAATGAATTTTATTCCAATTATAGGTGTACAAAAATCATCACAACTAAATTTTTATTGCATTTCCGTCCCAAACCCTCAGTGCATGCCCCCACTCCCCAACTTGTCTCATTTGTAAACCATAGGTTTTCCAAAGTCTCTGAGTCAGGATCTGTTCTGCAAAGAAGTTCATTGTGTCCTTTTTTTAGTTTCCATATGTAAGTGGTAGCAGTTGATGTTGGTGTCTCATTGTTGGATTGGTTTCACTTTGCATGATAATTTCTAGGTCCATCCATGTTGCTATAAATGTTGTTATTTCGTTCCTTTAAATGCCTGAGTAGTATTCCATTGTGTATATGTACCAGATCTTCCCTATCCGCTCCTCTGTCGATGGGCTTTTAGGTTGTTTCCATGACTTGGCTATTGTATAGAGTGCTGCAATGAACACTGGAGTACATGTGTCTTTTTGAGTCATGGTTTTTACTGGATAGATTCCCAGGAGTGGGAGTGCTGGATCAAGTGGTAATAATATTTTTAATTTTCTAATAATCTCCAAACTGTTTTCCACAGTGGTTGCACCAATTTACATTCCCACCAACAGTGTAATAGGGTTCCTTTTCCTCCACACCCTCTCTAGCACTTACTGTTTGTAGACTTTTTGATGATGGCCATTCTGGCCTGTGTAAGGTGGTACCTCATAGTGGTTTTGAGTTGCATTTCTGTAATAATGAGTGATGTTGAACATCTTTTCATGTGTTTTTTGGCTATCTGTATGTCTTCTTTGGAGAACTGTCTGTTTAGATCTTCTGCCAATTTTTTGATGGGGTTGTTTGTTTTTTTGGTATTGAGCTGTAGGAGGTGTTTGTAAATTTTGGAGATTAATCCCTTGTCAGTTGATTCACTTGAAAATATTTTCTCCCATTCTGTGGGTTGTCTTTTCATTTTGTTTAGGGTTTCCTTTGCTGTGCAGAAAATTTTAAGTTTCATTAAGTCCTATTTGTTTATTTTTCTTTTTATCATCATTACTCTAACAGCTAGATCTGAGATGTTGCTATCACTTATGTTGGAGAGTGTTTGGCCTATGTTTTCCTCTAAGAGTTTTATAGCATCTGATCTTATATCTAGATCTTTAATCCATTTTGAGTTTATTTTTGTGCATGGTGTTAGGAAGTGTTCTAATTTTATTTTTTATATAATTACTACCCTTATTCTTAATTCTTTTTAATGTTGATTGTCCTTCTCCACATCACTTGTTCTTTACTTTGTTCCTTTGTCTGGAACATATTTCTCTGCCATCTCATTTTGTCTGACTTTCTGTGTTTATTGTCTCCATTCTGATGGCCACAAGACTGTAGTTCCTCTAGCTTCTGTGTCTACTCCCAGGTGGGTGAGACTGTTTTAGAGGCTTGTGCAAGCTTTCTGTTGGGAGAGACTGGATACTTCCCCCTGGTGGTTGAATATGGGTCCTTTCCCTCTGGTGTATAGGAGTGGCTGTCGGCTCAGGAAAACTTTAGTGAGCCTGTCTGCTAAAGGGTCAGGCTAGGTTCCCACTCTGCTGGTTTGTCCTGAGTTCCTAGCACTGGGTCTTTCAGTCTGTTGATTGGGGTCCAGTTCTTGATTCCAAAGTGGTGATCTCTAGGAGAGCTCATGATAATGAATATTCCCCAGTGTCTCTTCCATCAATGTCCTTGCCCACAATGAGCCACATTTGACCCTGTGTCACCTGAAGACTCTCTAAGACAACAGGTAGGTCTGTCTCAGACTCCTATGGAGTCACTCCTTTTCCCTGGGTCCAAGTGCGGATGAAACCCTCATGGGTCCTCCAATAGTAGAGCATTTGCTTTTCAGTCCTGTGGAGCTCATGCACAGCTCAAGTCCCGCTGGTCTTCAAAGCCAGGGCTCTTCTTCCTGATGCCAGACCCCTAAGATGGGAGCCTGATCTCTGATTCCTGTGAGATAACTTCTGCAATAAGGTTATTTTTCAGTTTGTGAGTCACCCACCCAGAAGACACGAGAGTTGACAATATTGCAGAATTTCCCCTTCTAGCATCTCATTGCAGTGTCTTGCTTGACTCTGGATGTAGAATATCTGTTTTGGGTAGGTTCCTGTATTTGTTATCAGTGGTTGTTCAGAAGTTAGTTGTAATCTTGATGTTTTTGTAAGGTAAGATTTAAATTTTTTTTTCTAGTTCTCTGTTAAAATTCCCATAGTGTCCATCTATTCTTTTCCCTAATTCAGTTACCATACTTATTACTAATGCTTTGAATTCTTTATCTGGTAAAATTTTATTTCTGTTTTAGTAGTTATTTTTAGGGGTTTTCTCTTGCTCTTCAAATTGAGACAAATTCGTCTGCCATCTCATTTTTGTTAACTTTCTCTGTCTCTATGAAAGTGAGTGAAATAGTTACCTGTTGTGGTCTTGAAGGGGTGTCCTTATGTGGGATCATCCCTATATAGTCTTTGTGTTCCAAGTGGTTTTTGTGGGAATGTTGTGCTTGATGTGAACAACATTCACATCCTTCCCTTGGGTGTGCTGGCAGCTTTCACTTTGGGTAGTAGGTGGTGCTGAAGATGGATCAGCTAAGACCATAGCTAGATATGAGCTAGGGCTTCCCCTCTACTCAGTGGCTGCCTGCACCCTATTGTGGGTGGTCAAGTCCCAAGGTGCTAGAGCAGAAGCCCCATGGGTCATCTCCAAGCTGGATCCATTCTCTTTAAGTATATGTGAAAACCTCTCCCAGCACTAGTGGGAGAGGTTTTCACATATACTTAAAGAGAGTGGCAGTTTCCTCAAACAATTAAACATAGTCCTATTAATTAAAAATATGACCTCGAAGTTCCCATCATAGGCTTTTAACCAAAAAAACTAAAAGCCTGTACTCAAATAAATACATATAATACATATCGTCACACCATTATTCACAACAACCAAAAGGAGGAAACAGCTAAAATGTTCATCAAAGGATGAATGAATAAACAAATTAACATTATTTAGCCAATAAACTGAATGAAGTACTAGCATATGCTACAACATGGTTGAAACAATACAATTATTTTAAGAGAAAGAAGCCAGATACAGTGTATTATCCTATGTAAGTGAAGCACTCAGATTATAGGAGGAATATTCAGTATAAATAAATACATAGAGACAGAACACAGATTGGTAGCTGCCAGGGGCTAAGGGTAGAAATGGAATTAGGGAAACTGATTAATTGGTAAAACATCTTGGAGGAGTATTTTTCAACTAGATAGAAATGGTTATGCAATGTTGTGAGAATGCTAAATGTCAATGAATTGCCCAATTTTGAAATGGTTTATATTATGCTATGTGAACCTCAATAAATCATTAAAATATACAAATAATATATGCTTGCTATAGAAAAATAGGAAAAGAAAAACACATATAAACAAGAAAACTAATGTCACTTTTGTTTTCCCCATCTAATTACTTTTAATGTTTTCATTGACTATCATTATAATGTTGTACCCTTGAAAGTTATGTTTAGAGTTATTTAAAAAATCGACGAACATTACATTAGTAATTAAGGCATATATACTGAAGGCTGCCTTGAAATAATTACCTACTGTAAAGCCCAACCTGATTTAAATTAGTGGGAGAATCTTTCCTCAGATTAATTCGCATCCAGGTAGAAATTCACAGCCAGATTAGGTGAGCTGAATGATGAAGCTGTACATTCTTCCCTCCCTTTTCTGTGCTTTGGGCTAGAGCCTCTTCATCAAGAAATCTGGGTTTTTATTTAGAAATTCAAAGACTCTGGTTTCTGCTTTTAGGAGCACAGTTCAGAAGCAATGAGTAGAACTAAACAGACTGCCTTCCTGTTTTCCAGTTGCCACATTTTTGGAAGATGGTATTTAGAAAAATAAGGAAAAGTCTCCGTTGAAATAAACACAACGCTTTTACTTCAATCAACATCATTAAATATTTAAAAGAGGAGGTGAATTCAAGTCACCATATAAGACTGATGAAAAGATCTGAAACACTGTTGTTTAAAATTAACAGAATTTGGGGGAGAAATGAGTATACCAAGCTACAGATAAGTTCCTTTCAGAGCTATCAGACTTTTTTCTTTGCCAGGTTTCATTTTTACAAACAAAGAACTTAGATCAGGTGACCTTTGAGGCCTGTCCTTAAACTAAGATTTTACAATACTCTTGAGTTGGTAGTGGGAGAGTTGTCCATTCTTAAAATAGTATCCTCACTATCATCTTTATGTACACACATCACATGATTTACACTTTCATACTTTAGCAAGTAATAATATTCTACATTGTTTAATGATTTGTAATTTTCTAAATGCTTTTACAAGTGCTATCTTATTCAACCCTAGCAATGGTACTATGTGATGGACCATGTCATCCCTGTTTTAACAAATGAAAAAACAGACCTAGAAAGAGGGTTGTTCATCCCCCCAGTTTTCTCTAATTATACAATCTGAAGACCCACCTTTGGTATATATCTTTTATGAGGAAAATTTGTAAATATCCAACTTGAATTCAGATCATCCTTTTATAAATTCTTATTGTACTTAAATTATATCCTGTATATTTTGCTACTGTGGTGTTATTTTTTCTGCATATATCTTGTTCTGTGTGTTGTGCAAAGAAATGTATAAATTTTGTGATTGATAGGCTTGAATCCTGACCTTGCCACATAGTAGCCAATCTGAGTCCTCCTATCTGTAAAATGAGGAAAACCTACCTCACAAGCTACTTTTACTTGTCAACAAGATAATGGATGTGAAATATCTTTCTATGTCTCCCATCAGGCTATAATCCCAGGAAAGAAGTGCCTATAGCTTAAACCTCTGTTGCTTCCCCAACAGAGTTGGGTTCATAGTAAATATTAGAAACCTAGTTTTCCATGAACTATAAAGAGTTGGGATGCATGTTTTTGCAAGTGTGGGCTTCTTTGTAATGCATATAGACTTATCTTCCAGAGTCTTTGAATCTAATATACCTAAAATTCTTTTGCTGGATCTGATTAAAACTTTACATGCTAATTAGAAATTTAATTGCTTCCACATTTACAGACCACTTACTCATCAGATAAATGGGTTCTCTTTAATATTAATGCCTCCCACAGAAACTGCAGATTTGTCTGAAATAATTATTAAAAATTATTTTAGATATTGAAAAGGAGCAGAATATATGACCTCAAATTATGCCATTTTGGCGTGTGGATTATTTTGAGCTAAAGGCAATCAAGACCAAGCTGACTTAAGAAAAAACTTTCATCTGTCTTAACTGCCTAAAATAATTTCGATAGAGGGCCAGAGCTAGAGCTATTACCAGAGGTAACTTTTATCTGAATGATCTATCTGTGGGTGAGGGAAAATATCTAATTACCAAAATACTGCTCTTCTTACTGTCCTATGAATTACATTACTCCCCTTTTAAGCACCAGGACCCTATCTCATTCCTTAGCTTTGGATGACATATAAGCCCCAACTCTCAGACTTGCCCTTGGGTCCTATAGGAAATACTTTTACTCCTCTACAATATAAACTCTCCATTGGTGATTTAAGTTGTTGCTATGACACCAATGACAAACAGCCAGTCTACTCATTGACAGAGACCATTAGCCAATAGTGAAACCAAAATTGGAAATCTGGTTCTCTTTCTTCCACCCCAGCACCTCCTCACAATGGTCCTTTGGGATTTTGTTATGAAATTACTTCCATCCCCAAATTTCCTTTTATTGGCCTGAATCAAGATATTAATATCATTGTTAAGTGGGATTCTTCTTGAAGAAAGATAACTTTGCATGAAGGAAGTAACCTAGGATGCAGTTCTTCCATATATTTTTTTAACCTTCCTGCAACCTTCTTGGCAACTCCTGCATGCATCCTGGATCAATAGGTAGGAAAGTCAGGAAATGTGAGCCAACTGGGGCATGCTACTCTTTCTCCAGGATGTGTAGGCCTTGGTTATTCTGGGAGCAACAAAGTGAAAAAAGTTACTAACTAGTACAGTGGTAAGTGTTCCTTTAATCTTTATTTGATTACCTTTCTCCTGACATTGCAATAGAATTTTATTGTCTACAAAGTGTGTTTACATTTATTATCTCAAATTATTCTCACAAAAACTATATGAGGTAAGGATTATTACCCCCATATTATAGATGAGAAAATTGAGGCTAAGAGAGATTAGATGGGGTACTCCAATTTACATGGTAAAAAAGAGGCAGAGCTTAGAATTTAACTCAGATTCTCTCACTTCAAATCAAAGATCTTGTCTCTATATTATAGTTGGTTAAAATTCTGGCATACTTAATGATTCTGAAAGATATAATTAAATATATAATTAAAGTTAGTAATACCACGTGGAAGAAATTCTAAAAGCTGTAATTTAACTATTATTTCCATCTTGTTTTGAAGCTGCTTAAACATTTCTAAATTATAAAAATAAAAGAGAGTTAAATCCATTAGACTGGTTAGGTGTGCAGATTATGTGACATGAGTCTAGAATCAGCCATAACAAACTGTGGTGGTACTTTAGCTAAATAAATTAAACAGATCTCAAAGTGGAAGGCTTCATTTCTAGACATACAAAAGATATACCTACTTTGGAAAATTTCATTTCTATTTACACAACACATGGGACATGCAGAAGAAGAAAAAAGGAAAAGAATCACAAACACAGCTATTTAATTACTGAGACTGGTGGCTTCTGTAGTGCTAGTTTTTCTTCAGTTGTATATATTGGGGCTGTTGAAACATTTTCTGAAAACTTTCCTTGGAAAGCTAAAATGATGTAGAGGGACAATTCTTCATGAGCAAAGAATGAGATATAATTATAGTTGTATCTTAGGTATTTAGTCCTCTCGAAATGCAGTGTTAGAAGTCAAAGAGACCTGAATCTAAAACACAACACTGAACTTAATAGCTATATGACTTTGGGCAAGTAAAGTAACCTCGTCAAGATTGTTTTCTGTGTGTAAAATGAAGATAATAGTTGTATTTACATCACAGAATTGTTATGATAATTAAAAGGGATAACACATGTAAAGTTCTTAGTACTTGATTAGTAAAGCTCAATAAATGACAGTGCCTTTTCTCTCACCCCCTCTTTCACTGATTTCCTGTTACAAAAGACTACTTTTTTTCAACCTGAGAAGATAATATTTCTTTTTTTCTTTTTAGGGCTGCACCTGTTGCATATGGAAGTTCCCAGGCTAGGGGTGGAATCATAGCTAAACCTGCTGGCCTAAACCGGGCCATAGCAACCCCAGATCTGAGCTACATCTGACATACACCATAGTTCATGGAAACGCTGAATCCTTAATCCACTGAGCACGGCCAGGGATCAATCCCATATCCTCATGGATAGTAGTTTGGATCATTACCATTGATCAGCAACTACTGAGAAGATAATCTTATTAGGTGTGTTGTTCAGAATTTCATTCCTGTTTTGATAGCTCAACATTTCTGAAAGAAAGCTTAACTTTCTTATAAAAGTAGCCTCAGCTTTTCACATTACACAGATCATGATGATCTTCTCATTATACTCTATTCTTTCCAAAACAGACATACACAAGTCACCTCAACAGCAATAAACACCAGAGTACTCACCTCTTGACATCTTAGACATTTCCAATATCTGGCACAGATCCTCAGCAAGCTCAATTATTCTTTGGAAGCCTGTAGTCCACATTTATATTTCTTATGTGGCATATCCATCACATCATGGTTTTATCCTCTGTTGCTGAGGCAGTAATATCGAGTTCAAAGCCTTGGGAAAGGGAGATTCCAATAGAGTTGCATGAGCAGAAGGTAAACCTAAGGTGAGAACTCAATAAGTTATCCTCTGAAACACATTTTACGCATTTAAATTTCAGTACTATAGTCAGGACAAAAAGAGAGTTGGATCTCGAAAAGGTTGAGAGTTATTTTCAATAATTACTCTCATATATATTGGCACTCAGTATCTTCCACAGCCCTAAAAGAACTTATCTCATGACTATGGGTAAGACTCATTCTAAAAAACAATAGCTGAATTATGTGCATGCACATACACATATTTTTAAAAAAGAAAAACACAAATGAATGGTGAATTTTTAAAAAACTACCTAGTCTAGACTTTTCATTAAGTAGCATAATGTTTCCAGATAAATTCTATGTACAAATTTCAGATTAGCTATTACTATTTCCTCTTGATAATCTTCCTTGCAAAGAAAATAAGATCACAAACCTTAAAGGACTACATTTAGAAAAATTTCCTAATGACTTTAATTATATCTAATTACTACCTTGAGGATATTCTCTATCTTTTAATTCATTCACAGTCAAATTAACTAAAAAGTCACACATACAGTTAACAAAATTGACAGAAACAAGAAAAACACTTAGAAAAGACAGGCCTGAATATTCTATCCATTGCCTTCTACCTCACTCACAAAGAAATGAATGAATAAATTTTTGGAAATTTTAAAATGCTAAAACACTACAGTAATAACTAATTATCATCTTATAATATTAAGAGTTTCAATACATGTTTCCATCTAGAATTCAGAACATTAAAATATGATCCAGGAGCAAAGTATATTCTAACAAAGATTTGCAGAGAGTATTTTATAATCATTCCCACATCTTACCTTTAGGTACTTTCCCATTTACTAAATATTACTATAAGTAGTATGGTACTATAATTTCCAAACCCAAAATAGATCATTAAGATCTGATAAATGAGATTATGTGTTGCTTCTTGGTGTCAGATGATACCCAGGAGATGTAACTTTAATGTTGAAAAAATTAGAACTTTTGGAACACTGTCCTTGATTGGAAGGACGGCAGAAAAGAATGTTTGAAATTAAGAATGTCTCTTCTATGAAGCCATCATCACCCTAATACAAAAACCAAACAAAGACACCAACAAAAAAGAAAATTATAGGCCAATAACTTTGATGAATATAAACGAAAAAATTATCTACAAAATTTTAGCCAACTGAACCCAACAACACATAAAAAGATCATACACCACAGCCAAGTGGTAATCATCCCAAGTTCACAAGGATGGTTTAGAATATGCAAATCAATCAATATAATAAACTCACATTAGCAAAACTAAGAAACCACATGATTATCCCAATATATCCAGAAAAACCATTTGACAAAATGCAACATCCATTCATGATAAAAACTTTTACAAAAATGGGTTTACGGAGAACATATCTCAACATAATAAAAGGCATTTATGACAAGCCAAAATAACATTCAACAGAGAAAAGCTGACAACTTTCCTGCTAAAATCTGAAACAAGACAAGGATAGCCACTCTCACCACTTTTATTTAGTATTTTAACATCTAGCCACAGTAATCTGACAAACAAAATAAATAAAAAGTATCCAAATTGGCGGAGCAGAGGTAAATTTGTCACTATGTGCATATGACATGATAATATGTACAGAAAACTCTAAGCACACAACACTACTCTAGCTGATCAATGAATTCAACAAAATTACAGAATATAAGATTAAGATTCAGAAATCAGTTTTGTTTCTGTATACTAACATTGAAATTAGTAGAAAAGGAATATAAAAAATACCTTTTAAAATTGCAACAACAAAAAGTCTAGAAATAAACCTGACCAAGAAGGTGAAAAACTTATACTCTGAGAACTATCAAACATTAATCAAGGAAATTAAATAGGAGTCAAAGAAATGGAAAAATATCTCACACTCCTGGACTGGAAAAAGTAATATTGTTGAAATGATACTCAAAGCAATCTACTGATTTAATGTGATCCCTATCAAATTACCCATGCCACTTTTTCACAGAACTAGAAAAAGTAATCCAAAAATTTATGTGGAACCACAAAAGACCCAGAATTGCCAAAGCAACCTGGAGAAAAATAAATGCAGGAGGCATAAGTCTCTCAGACTTCAGAAAATATTACAAAGCAACAGCAATCAAAGAAGTGCAGTACTAATACAAACGCAGACATACAGATCAATGGAACAGCATAGAGAGCCATGAAATAAACCTAGACACCTACGGTCAATTAATCTTTGACAACAGAGGTAAGAATGTAAAATGAGAAAAATACATTCTCTTCAGGTAGCACAGCTGGGAAAACTGATTACCGGTATGTAAATCAGTGAAAGTAGAACACATTCTAACTTCATGCACAAAAACAAGCTCAAAATGACTTAATGACTTAAACATAAGACAAGATACCATCAAATTCCTAGAGGAGAACATAGGCAAAACATTCTCTGACATCAACCACACAAATGCCTTCATAGGTCAGTCTCCCAAAGCAATAGAAATCAAAACCAAAAATAAGCCAATGGTACCTAATCAAAATTACAAGCTTTTGCACAACAAAGAAAACCACTTTAAAAAAATAGAAAGAACCTATGGAGTGGGAGAAAATAGTTACAAGTGATGCAACCAACAAGGGTTTAATCTCCAAAATATGCAAAAAAAACTCCTACAACTCAACAACAACAAAACAAACAGCTCAATCAAAAAATGGGCAGAAGACCTAAATAAACATTTCTTCAACAAAGACATATGGATGGTCAATAGGCTCATGAAAAGATGTTCCATGTCACTAATTATTAGAGAAATGCAAATCAAAACTACAATAAATTACCACCTTACACAGAACAGAATGGCCATTATTGATAAATCTGCAAATAACAAATGCTGGAGAGGGTATGAAGAAAAGAAAACCATCCTTCACTGCTGGTGGGAGTGTGACTTGGTACAATCTCTATGGAAAACAGTAGGTAGGTTCTTCAGAAAACTAAATACAGATCTACCATGTGATTCAGCAATCCCACTCCTGGGTATATATCTAGACAAATGTATAATTCAAAAATATATATGCACCCCCGTGTTCATCGGAGCACTATTCATAATAGCCAAGGCATGGAAACAACCTAAATGTCAATTGAGAGATGAATGTATTAAGAAGAAACAGTACATATATACATTGAAATACTACTTAGTCATTAAAAAGAATGAATTAATGCTATTCACAGCAACATGTATGCAACTAGAGAGTCTCAAGCTAAGTGCAGTTAGTCAGAAAGAGAAAGACAAATACTATATGATATCACTTATAGGAGTAATCTAAAATATGGCACAAAAGAACCTATCTGTAAAATAGAAACAGACTCACACACATAGAGAACAGACTTGTGGTTGCCAAGGGGGAGGGAGGAGGGACTGGGATGGATTCAGAGTTTGGACTCAGTAGATGCCAACTGTTACATTTAGAATGGATAAGCAATGAGGTCCTACTGTATAGCACAGGCAACTATATCCAATCTCCTGGGATAGACCATGATGAAAGATAATATAAGAAAGGGAATATACAATTACATATGTATTCAATTATATATATTAATGACTGGGGTCACTTGACTGTACATCAGAAATTGGCACAACACTGTAAAACAATACACTTTAATAAAAACTTTTTAAAGAAGAAAAAATGTCTTGGAAATTTTGGTTACAGCATGAATAGGACATCTGAGTCAATGATATTGGATAGATGAAAAAAATCAGTTTAATGTCAAGACAAGAGAAACTGGCAATTATATTTAAGCTGAAATCATTACAGAATGCATCCCACAGTTCATTTACACACGTATGCATTTCAAAAAAGTGGCATGTAGATTTATTCAAATAAACACATGACTATTTATAAGATTTGAAGTATGTTCAAGTGAGATGCTGCTCTGACACTGATACCATATGTATATATTATCAGGATTTTAGGGTTACTGCTCAACCTGACATCACCAATTTGAAGGAAAATATATTCCCACAAGACATCGGCATCTCAGCTGGCCTTGGCAGCAAATATATTGTTATTTGCAAATACGTGTTGCCACAGTTATGATGAAAGTGTCAATTTTATCCACGTCTGTTCTGAGAGATCCTATTCCGATTTTACAGTTTTAGTGGATTCTAAATTCAATAAAACTGTATTTGTGGGCAGCCATGAGAAGACTCACAGTCTGCTTCTGGAGTCTAGAAGGACACCAAGAATGATGTTCTCAGTAGCTTTCATTCTGCTATGCTAAGCTTCTTGGGGACAGGATGAGTTTTATTTATCCCTAAGTCCCTTGTGCTGAGCCTTACATACAACAGATTATCTACAGAGATCTGCTAAATAGCTTATAAAATCCTCAAGGAAGGGTTTTCCTGACTTTTCAAGCTTTTCCTTTTCTTTTTATCACTGAATAGCAGCTATTTTTCTTGACTTATAGGCAAGCAGGTTAGGAAGCAATGGTTTGAAGCAGCAGATTTGCACAATGGTGCAGATATGGCTATGTGTCTTGAAGGATCTGTTACCAACCTTCTTGTGTGCCCAGGATGAAGGATATAGGTGGCACATATCCAAGTGCCACCTATGAAACTCATGGTCCTTATAAGAACCAGTTGTATATTGCAACTTGCTATTTAGGCTACTTCCTTGTAGAGGGGTAAGAAGAAGCACAGTTGGTGACTATATATATTTATCATATATATATATATATATATATATACATATATATATATATATATATATATATATATATATATATATATATATTTTCCCCCTCAGAGTGAAATCTTGTAAATATAGATGGTAGTGTAGGGAGTTAAGAAACTGTGTCAGTCTTCTCTAGGTTTCCAGAAATCTAATTTTCACAATGGTATGACTGACAGAATGAGAGAGAGAAAGCAAGGTGGATAGAGATGGGGAGACAGAAAGAAGAGCAAATCAAAATAAATATGACCTAACAATAGCAAAGAACAAATACATACACAACAGGATCACAAGAAATTTCTAAATTTCATGAGCAAGTGAAAGGGTTACTTATTAGGACAGATGACCACCAAAAGAAAGAAACAAGTCTTTATTATAATAAGCAGCCAAATCACTAAACTTTTTTCCTATTTCTACCATTTGGAAAGAAGAATCATTCTCCTTTGTACAGATGATAAATCAGAAAACATTTTTCCCAAATGAGAAAAAAAGCCCGCTTTATTCCTCACATAAATATATATGTATATATGTACATTTATACATATATTTATTATGTATATATAGCAAATATATATATTTCAGTATATACCAAGGAATATATCACTGAAATAGTCTATTAGGAAATCACTACTTTAGATTAAGCCAATAAGAGCCAAACAGATTCAAATTGATACTAAGTAGTCTAATGATTGACTTATTTCTGTATATTCTTTGTTGGAGTTAGATTTATACAATTTGCTTTATGTTCCCACACTAGTATTGTTAAACCAAACATAGAGTAGAAGTCTGCACTTTTGGAGTCCAACTTACATGTGTAAGTGACAATCATGTTTTCTCATAATAAAGATAAATGCCACAGGGAAGACTTTATTGCGTTTGGCCATGCAAGAGTAACAGATGAACCACATATTTTAGTGCCCTGAATCTCTTACTGGCATACAGAAGCCAAGCAAAAGAATTCAAAGATTGAGAATAAATAGTTTTCTTTAAACATTTGTATTACACTTGATTTACCATGTTCTGTCAATTTCTGCTGTGCAGCAAAATGACCCAGTTATATCAACATATATATGGATATATATATGTATTTGTTCATTCATTTTCTCACATTATCCTCCATCGTGTTCCATCACAAGTGATTAGATATAGTTCCCTGTGCTATACAGTAGAACCTCATCGCTTATCCACTCCAAATCTTAATCCATTTATCTGTCAATGGACATTAAGTTTGTTTCCATGTCTTGGTTATTTTGAATAGTGCTGCAATGAACATAGGGGTGCATGCATCTTTTTCAATGAAAGTTTTGTCCAGATATATGTCCAAGAGTGGGATTGCTGGATCATATGGTAGTTCTATATTTAGTTTCTGAGGCACCTCCATACTGTTTTCCATAATGCTTGTACAAATAGACATTTCCAACAACAGCATGGGGGGGGGTCCCTTTTTCCACACTCTCTCCAGCATTTGTTATTTGTTGACTTGTTAATGATGGCCATTCTGACCGGTGTGAAGTGGTACCTCATTATAGTTTTGATTTACATTTCTCTAATAATTAGTGATGTTGAGCGTTTTTTTCATGTGCTTGTTGGCTATCAGTGTGTCTTCCTTGGAGAAATTTCTGTAACTGTGGGTTTATCATAAATGCTTTTTACTATGCTATGCTCCCTCTATACCATCTTTGGTAAAAGTTTTTATCATGAATGCATGCTGGATTTTGTCAAATGCTTGTTGTGCATCTACTGAAATAATCATGTGGTTTTTTACTTTTCTTCAGTTAAAGTGATGTATGCCACTGATTGAATTGTGTATGTTGAACCAAACTTGTGATCTTTGGATTAATCCCACTTGGTCATGGTGCATGATATTTTTTATATGTTGTTAGATTCAGTTGGCTAAAATGTTGAGAATTTTTGTATCTGTAGATATTGGCCTATAATTTTCTTTTTTGGTAGTATCTTTGGTTATGCTATTAGGGTGAAGGTGGCTTCATAGAATGTCTTAGGGATTGTTCCTTCTTCCTCAACCTTTTGGGAAAGTTTAAGAAGGATGGGTATAAATTCTTCATTGTATGTTTGGTAAAATTCACCTGCGAAGCCATTTGGTCCTGGATTTTTGTTATTTTATGCTTGTGTCCTCTTCTTATTAGTTTTTGTGAATGTAATGTTTGGTTTTGATTTGTGGTTGCCTTATTTTTAAAGTATGTTAATCCCTTTGTAAATCTGCTTTTGTTTTAGCCTGATAGTCATGTAGGCTCAAACACATTCTAAAAAAAAAAGAATCTAGATTTTCTTATTTTTTTCCTCATATTTTATGATTTTGAAGTCCTTTTTTAACATCTTCATGTTTATCCTTTGCTGTTACTTGTGTTTATCATCACTTTTAAAATAGGCCTTTTTTTCTTTTAGGTCTTTATACTGGCTTACTTAAGTGATTACTTTTCAATTGTGATTACCTCCATCCTATTTCTTCTTCGTTATTTGCAGGATCCTTTTCAGTATTTATTTTAGAGTGGATTTATTATTGCTGCACTCTGTTAGTTTCTGTTAGAGACTCTTTATTTCTCCTTCAATTTTAAATAATATTCTTGCTGGCTAGAGTATTCTAGGCTGAAAAATTTTCCCTTTTGGAACTTTGAATATAACTTGTCACTCTGGCCTTCAGTGTTTCTGTAGAGAAATCAGCAAATAGCCTTATGGGGGTTCTCTTATAATTAACTCTTGTTTTTTTCCTTGCTGCCTTTAGAATCCTTAACTTTTACCATTTTCATTATGTCTTGATGTGGGCCTGTGTGGGTTCAACTTGTTTAGGGCCCTCTGTGCTTCCTGCATCTTGAAGCCTATTTTCTTTAGATTTGGAAATTTTAGGCCATAATTCCTTCAATTATATTTTCAATCCCCTTTTCTTTTTCTTCTCTTTCTGGATTGCATACATTGGCTCTCTTTTATGCATAGATTTGACCCGCTTTACATTATACCATAAATCTCATATTGTTTTCATGTTTTTTTCATTTGGTTTTCTGTCTACTGTCCTGATTCTGGATTTCCATTATTCTATCTCCCAAGTCACAAATTTGTTCCTCTGCATTATTCTTTGCGCTCTTCAGTGCCTTCAACTCAGCTTGCATCTCTGCAAATGAATTTGCTCATTTTTCTTGGTTCCTCATTATATTTTCTGTTTCCTTTCTCAAGTAATCTGGAGTACTCTGCATATCTGCTTTTAATTCCTTCAGAATTTCAACTATCCCCTTTTTGAACTTAGTGTGTGTTAGACTACAGAGGTCTGTTTTATCATTTACACCTTCAGAGCAATTTCTCCCATTCTTTTAACTTATCGTGGTTCATGAGCTTCTTCATTTTACTTCTATTTCTCTTACTCTACGACTTTAGGGAAAACAACTACTGTAGTCTTTGGGGCTATTTATATGCGAGCTCACCCTGAGTATTTTGTGAGGCTTACTGCTTACTTTTGTCATGGGGGTTTGTATGCTTGCTGTATCTTTATTCAGTGTGTCTATTTTTGTCTTGATAGTGTGCTCTGTGTGCTGCCAGGGAGATGGAGGCAATGGACAGGGCTAGTAGCCTGTGCCTGGTTGCTGGGCTTTTGACAGTGGCAAGGACTAGAGGGAAGGTGGTACAGGCTGCTACCAGTTGCTGGGCCCTGAGAAGTGACAATAACTCTCAGGGAAGTTTAAGTGACACCTGAAACATTTGGCAGTGGCAGGCTGCCAAATATGGTTGTTCCCGTGGGAGTGAGAGAAACAATGTGTTTACTCAGTTGCAGTGCCTACCTCTGTGCCAACCTCTGAGGTGACTTGGGCCATAGATGGTGACTGTTCATGGACCCCTAGTGGTGGCAGGCCACACTCACATCTGGAGTCTGAGATGACTGTGTTGGTTTGCCCCTGCTGCCTGTAAACCATACAAGAGGCATCCATCATCCTTAGCCCACTTGAGGCACCTTGCTGCCAGTAACTCTGTCCTCAGAATCCAGGCTTTCACAGAGGAAAACATTCCCATGGCAGTGCACCCCTCCTCTTTACCTCCACAAAAATGGTGCCTTGCTTCTCCTGTGGAGGCTGACCTCCTCCCAGTTTCCCTGGGTTGTAGTACTCCTCTCCCCAGCCCTTCGCATACCACTCCTTAGCCCCTCAGGCTATCTCCACACAGGCAACCCTTGGCTACTTCCTGGAACTGATCCCTGAAGCCTGTGTCTCAGAGCCAAGCAGCTCAGGATGTGGTGTACCAAGAGTGATATCAATGGTCTGTTTGAATCTCTCTCTGCTTTTCCCTCCTTAATCCAGCTGCTGCGCTTTTCTCTGAGTCTTTGAAGTCCCTCCATCTCGATTGAGATGCATCATTTAGGTGGTTTCCCAGTGTGTGAAATCCTTTCCTCTTTCACAGCTCCCTCTCAAGGCTTCTAGGCCTGTCCTGACTCCTTTCTCTCGCTCTCTTTCTTTTTTTCCTTTTGTTCTACCCAGTTATAGGGAGGGTTTCTTGCCCTTTTCGGAGGTTTAAAGTATTCTGCCAACATTAAGTAGGTGTTCTGTATGAATCATTCTATATGTTGATGATCTTTTTGTGTGTGTGTTTCTGGGAGATGGTGAGAACCACGTCTTACTCCACCACCATCTTGATCTGGCCTCCCCCAAAAAACAGAGATTGTAGGCTGCACAGCCATGGCAGTAGAACCTAACTGGAGGGAGGAGCTACTGGCAGGAAAGGTGAGCAAGCACTGAGTTCATGCAACCACAGTGGAGCCATAAATGTTTTTGATGTGCTAAAAAGTATACAGTTGTGATGAAGTTGCCACTTCTTATCAAACACAAATCCACTTTCCAAGAATGTCAAATTATCGATTATTATTCAGCCCTTAAAGAAGCTCTCAGCCTATAGCTTTCTTTCATATCTAAAACATTAGAAAAATTAAAATTTCAGAATACGTATTTTCATAGATTCAATCACAAAAACAAGTTTAAAAGTGAGTAAAATATCTTCCAAAATATAGTTTAGCAAAAGTTCCATATATTTATCTCATCTGTGTTTTAGAACTAACAAATTAAATTTAAAAAGTATATATTATTTCCCCCATTGCCTAATTGAGAAAACTGAGGCCCTGAAATATTATGTGACTTAGTTTTATATCATAAAACTCAACACTGGTAGAGGTAGACCTGGAACACAGGATTCTGACCCTCAGAACTTTTTTTTTTTGTCTTTTTGCCTTTTATGTAGAGCCGCACCCGCAGCATATGGAGGTTCCCAGGCTAGGGGTCTAACAGGAGCTGTAGCTGCCGGCCTTCACCACAGCCACAGCAATGCGGGATCCGAGCCGCATCTGCAACCTACACCACAGCTCACGGCAACACCGGATCCTTAACCCACTGAGCAAGACCAGGGATCGAACCTGCAACCTCATGGTTCTTAGTCGGATTCGTTAACCACTGAGCCACGAAGGGAACTCCTAGAACTTTTTTTTCCTTTGCCTTCTAGACCACTGTTGTGTATTATTGCACTGTATGGATGTACTAGAATATGTTTACTCATTTACCTTTTGATGAACATTTGGGTTATTTCCAGTTTTGCAACTAAAGCTGCTATATGTATATATTAACCTTAGGTTGGACATAAGTTTCCATTTCTCTTGGTTAAATTACTAGGAGTGGAATGAATGGATCATATAAATGTAGTTCTATCTTTAATTTGAGGAAGCTGCCAAATTGTTTTCCAAAGTAATTGTATCAATTTATATTCTAACCAGCAGTGTCTGTATGACTTCCAGTTTTACTAGAACCTTGCTAACATCTGGTGCTGTTATGTTTCCTTTCTTTATTTTTTTAATAATTTAGTCATTCTAGGGAGTTCCCGTCATGGCTCAGTGGTTAACAAATCCGACTAGGAACCACGAGGTTGCGGGTTCGATCCCTGGCCTTGCTCAGTGGGTTAAGGATCTGGCGTTGCCGTGAGCTGTGGTGTAGGTTGCATACACGGCTCAGATTCCTCATTGCTGTGGCTGTGGCAAAGGCCAGCAGCTACAGCTCCTGTTAGACCCCTAGCCTGAGAACCTCCATATGCCGCGGGTGCAGCCCTAGATGAGGAAAAAGACCCCCCAAAAAATTTAGTCATTCTCATAGCTATGTGGTTTTAATTTATATTTCTCTAATGATTAATGATACTGCACATCTATCCCTGTGCTTATTTGCAGTAAATATCTCTTTTATGGTGAAGTGTCTTTTCAAATATTATGCACTTTTTAAAAATTAGGCAGTTTTTTTATTAGTGAGCTTTTATTTCTATTTATTTTTAAGGGCAAGAACAAATTATACTTTAATTCACAGATTTTACAAACCAGTGAACTATGAATCTAACACTATTACTATACATACCTGGAACTATGCATTACAATCTCAATTTATACATGACAAAATCAAATGATAATAATAAAAATTGAAACAAACTAAAAATATTCCAAAAATACAAAAATGAAAAATACATGAACAAAGCAGCATTTGGGTGTGTCTAAAAATACCTACGTTCAAAAATGTCTTCACAGGTATTAGGATAAAGGGCCCAGTTCTAAATAACTGAAGTTTACATACATATATATATATCCTCTTTATTACACAATCAGTATAGAATTGGAAGCTTCTCTTTGCTGCTGGAGAAAATAAACACAGAAACACAGTGTTAACTCAATAATGAAACAACTAACACATGTTGTGTCTTAAGACAGAACCTTCCTAAAAATATATCATTTGCATTCATTATCATTAACTTTTCTCTCCTTTACACATTTTATTTATCTATTACACAGTATTTTACTGTTTATAGCACTATATTTTATATTTTATTTAAATTTTTTTAAATCCAGCATTTTACTGAGTATCAAGTATTCTATTAGACAATTCTATACATTATATCATTTAAAATGCCCATCAAATTCTGAGCTATTCACTCAATTTTAATTTAATTATATTTTTAAAATCTTTTTGTTTTGTTTTTATTTTTAATTTTAAAAAAATTGTAAGATTTTTAATGGTTACTTTCCATTTACAACTATAATAAAATATTGGCTGTATACCCTGTGTTGAATAGTATATATTTTCATTGACAATATATGTTAATGATTTATATCAGACTGATAATATGCATTTAATATTTATATATTATATAAATTTACTTTCATTTGCTTTTTTATTATTTAAATTTTTTTAAATTTATTTTATTTTATTTTTTTATTATTTATTTTTTTAACATTATACCCAGCTGTACAGTGTGGTGACAGGGTTACACATCACAAGTGTTTAGACATAGGTTTCAGTGCTATACAGTAGGATCTCCTTGCTTTTCCAGCCCAGAGGCAACAATCTACAACTATTAACCCCAGACCCCCCTACCATCCCATTCCCTCCCCCACTGTTTTGGCAACCACAAGTCTGTTCTCCAAGTCCTTGATTTTATTTTCTGCATAAAGTTTCATTTGTGCAGTATATTAGGTTCCAGTTATTAGTGATATTATATGGTGTCTGTCTTTCTCCTTCTGACTTACTTCACTCAGTATGAGGGTCTCTAATTCCGTCAGTGTTGCTGCAGATGACATTATTTTATTCTTTTTTATGGCTGAGTAGTTTTCCATTGTGTATATATACCACATCTTCCTAATCCAATCATCTGTCGATGGACATTTGGGTTGTTTCCATGTCTTGGCTATTGTGAATAGTGCTGCAATGAACATGTGTGTGCAGGTGTCTTTTTCAAGGAAAGTTTTGTCTGGGTATATGCCCAAGAGTGAGATTGCTGGGTCATATGGTAGTTCTATGTAGAGTTTTCTAAGGTACCTCCATACTGTTTTCCATAGTGGTTGTATCAGCTTACATTCCCAGCAACAGTGCAGGAGAGTTCCCTTTTCTCCACACCCCCTCCAGCAATTGTTGTTTGTGGGCTTCTAATGATGGCCATTCTGACTGGTGTGAGGTGGTATCTCGTGGTAGTTTTGATTTGCATTTCTCTAATCATCAGTGATGCTGAGCATTTTTTCATGTGCTTGTTGGCCATCTGCATCTTTTCTTTGGAGAACTGGCTATTTAAGTCCTTTGCCCATTTTTCAATGGGAAAACATTCTCTGACATCAACCTTACAAAGTGTTTCTCAGGTCAGTCTCCCAAAGCAACAGAAATAAAAGCAAAGATAAACCAATGGGACCTAATCAAGCTGACAAGCTTTTGCACAGTAAACGAAATCAAAAAGAAAACTAAAAGACAACTTACAGAGTGGGAGAAAATAGTGTCAAATGATGCAACTGACAAGGACCTAATCTCAAAAATATATAAACAATTTATGCAGCTCATTTACTTCTGATACAATGAAATATTCTTGTGTTTGATCTACATCAATGTTAATATCATCAAGCTTTTAAAAGTGATGACATTTACAATAAAAAATGCTATTATATATACTAAATACATCTGAAATAAATATGGAAAGAGTGAGCTTTTTTTTTTTTTGTCTTTTTGCCTTTATGTGGAGCCTCACCCGTGGCATATGGAGGTTCCCAGGCTAGGGGTTTAACAGGAGCTGTAGCTGCCGGCCTTCACCACAGCCACAGCAACGCGGGATCCGAGCCACGTCTGCAAACTTCACCATAGCTCACGGCAACGCCAGATCCTTAACCCACTGAGCAAGGCCAGGGATCGAACCTGCAACCTCATGGTTCTTAGTCGGATTTGTTAACCACTAAGCCATGAAGGGAACTCCGAAAGAGTGAGCTTTTAAAAAAAGATTTAATGAGAAATAATTCACGTACCATGCAATTCACCCATTTAAAGTTTAGAATTCTGTGAATTTTAGTGTAAGTCCATAGCTGTGCAACCATTGCCAGTATTTAATTAAAAATAATTCATCCTTTCTAAAAGAAACCCAGTACTCATTAACTCTCATTCCCCTTATAATTGAGTTTTGATAATTCTTTATATATTTCATATCCAAGTTCTTTATCAGATAAGTTATTTTTTAATATTTTTACTCAGTTTGTGGCTTGCCTTTTCATTCTCATCACAGTGTATTTTGAAGAGCAGAAGTTCTTAATTTTAATATAGTTTAATTTATCAATATTTTTCTTTTATAGATTGTTCTTTGGTGGTATTTCTAAGAAATCTTTCCTTAGCCCGAAGAGCTTCTCCTCATTTATCTTGTTAAAGTCAAAGATGTATATTTTGCATTTTTGTTTATGCTGTGAGGTAAGAGTTAAGGGTCAAGGTTTCCTTACTTAGTTTTTTCTTTGTGTGTGGATTTCCAATTATTCCAGCAAATTTTGTTGAGAGATTAACATTTCCCCCCCTTAAGTAGCCTTTAAGTCTTTATAAAAAAAATCAGTTGAATATATATATATATATATATATATATATATATATATATATATATATGGGCCTGTTTCTAGACTCTCTAGTCTGTCCCAATGACTTACTCTCACCATTAATTTTCTTTCACTGTATTGCTTACTGCAGCTTTATAATAAGGACTGATATCAGGTAGTGAGTCCTCCAGGTTTTTAAAAAAATAGTCATGTTTAATTTTTTATTTATAATGCTTTTAATTTTTTTTTTTACTTCTGGTGAGATTTCTCTGACTTTATTGAAATATAATTGAGTTACAATATTATATTATTTACAAGTGTACAACATGTTTCTGTGTTTTTACATTATGAAATAAGCACCACAATAAATTTAGTTACCATCTACCATACAACTTATTACAATTATTATTTACTTTATTTCCTATGTTGTACATTATGTCCCTGTGACATTTATTTCATAACTGGAACTTGGCACCTCTTAATCTCCATAACTTTTCACCTCATCTCCCATAGCCATTCCTTCTGTCAGTAACTAATTTGTTCTCTTTATATGTGTCTTTTTTTTGTTTTGTTATGCTTATTTGCTTGTTTTGTGTCTTAGATTCCACCTATAATTGCAATCATATGGTATTTTACTTTGTCTGACTTATTTCACTAAGCTTAATAATTTCCAGGTCCATCCGTGTTGTCACAAATGCAACATTTTACTCATATTTTTGGCTGGGCAGTATTCCATATATACACACACCACATCCTCTTTATTCATCTATTGCTTCCATATCATGGCTATAGTAAACAATACTTCAATGAAGATAGGAGTACTTATCTTTTTGAATTAGTGTTTGTTCCCTTTGAGCAGATACTCAGAAGTGAAATTGCTAGATTTCATTTTTGAAGAAATATTCATAATGTTTTCTAGAGTGGTTATATAAATTTTCATCTCCGTTAAGAGTACCCTAGCTTTATTTACATTTCTAAATACATGGAATACCACTTTCCATTCGCTCACTTTCAGTCTGTGTATGCCTTTAGTTTTGAAGTGATTCTTGTGTAGGTAATGATTTTTAAAATTTGAGTACATACTTGCTGTAAATAAAAGCTGATTTCTATTATTTATGTTCAAAAATTGTGCTCTGTATACAGAAAGAATTCACATTTGTTGTAATTATATTGAAAAAAGTTTTGTGCTAAATTCAAGTGTACAGTAGAATGATTCAGTTACACATACATACAGATACATGTGGGTATATATTTACATATATATATTCAAATTCCTATACTTTAGAGTTTTTTCCAGGTGTCATTTAGGGATGTTTAAACACTTATTTTTTTATTTGTTTTTAAGATTTTTTAATTTTAGTTGATTTACAATGTTCTTTCAATTTCTGCTGTACAGCAAAGTGACCCATAAACACACACACACACACACACACACACACACACACACACACACACACACATATATATACATTATTTTTCTCACATTATCCTCCATCATGTTCCTACACAAGTGACTAGATATAGTTCTCTGTGCTATACAGCAGGATTGCATTGCTTATTCACTCAAAATGCAATAGTTTACATCTACTAATCCCAAATTCCCAGTTCATTCCTTTCTCTCCCTCTACCCCTTGGAAACCACAAGTCTGTTCTCCATGTATATGAGTTCATTTCTTTTCTGTAGATATGTTCATTTGTGCCACATATTAGATTCCAGACATGTGATATCATATGGTATTTGTCTTTATCTTTTTGGCTTACTTCACTTAGTATAAGAGTCTGTGGTTCCATCCATGTTGCTGCAAATGGCATTATTTTGTTCTATTTTATGGCTGAGTAGTATTCCATTGTGTATATATATCACATCTTCTTAATGCAATCATCTGTCAGTGGATATTGAGGTTGTTTCCAGCTACTATGAATAGTGCTGTAATGAACATAGGGGTGCAGGTATCTTTTTCAATGAAAGTTTTGTCTGGATATATGCCCATGAGTGGGATTGCTGGGTCAGATTGTAGTCCTATATTTTTTTTTTGAGGTACCTCCATGCTGTTTTCCATAATGGTTGTCAGGAGGGTACCCTTTTCTCCATACCATCTCCACCCTTTGTTATTTGCTGACTTGTTAATGATGGCCATTCTGAGAGATGTGAGGTGGTACCTCATAGTAGTTTTGATTTTCAATTCTCTAATAATTAGTGATGTTGAACTTTTTTTTTTTTTTTTGCCTTTTTGTCATTTTATGGCCGCGGGTTTATGGCCGCACCCGCGGCATGTGGAGGTTCCCAGGCTAGGGATCTAATCGGAGCTGTGGCCACTGGCCTGCGCCGCAGCCACAGCAACGCAGGATCCGAGCCGCGTCTGCAACCTACACCACAGCTCACGGCAACGCCGGATCGTTAACCCACTGAGCAAGGGCAGGGATCGAACCCGCAACCTCATGGTTCCTAGTCGGATTCGTTAACCACTGC
>PVHT020000027.1:3630045-3640391 GCA_004024745.2 Catagonus wagneri
CATGTGGAGGTTCCCAGGCTAGGGATCTAATCGGAGCTGTGGCCACTGGCCTGCGCCGCAGCCACAGCAACGCAGGATCCGAGCCGCGTCTGCAACCTACACCACAGCTCACGGCAACGCCGGATCGTTAACCCACTGAGCAAGGGCAGGGATCGAACCCGCAACCTCATGGTTCCTAGTCGGATTCGTTAACCACTGCACCACGACGGGAACTCCAATGTTGAACTTTTTTGTGTGTGCCTGTTGGCTGTCTGTATATCTTCTTGGAGAAATGTCTCTTCAGGTCGTCTGCCCATTTTTCAATTGGGTTGCTTGTTTTTTGCTGTTCAGTTTTATTAGTTGTTTGTATATTTTAGACATTAAGCCCTTGTCAGTTGCATCCTTTGAAACTATTTTCTCCTATTCCATAGTTTTTGTTTGTTTGTTTGCTTGTTTTATGGTTTCCTTTGCTATGCAAAATCTTTTGAGTTTGATTAGGCCTCATTGGTTTATTTTTGTTTTTATTTCTGCTGCCTTCAGAGACTGACCTATGAAAATATTTGTATGGTTTGATGCCAGAGGATGTTTTGTCTATGTTCTCTTCTAGGAGATTTATTGTGTCTTGTATTATGTTTAAATCTTTAATTCATTTTGAGTTTACTTTTGTGTATGGTATGAGGCTGTGTTCTAGTTCCATTGATTTAAATGCAGCTGTCCATTTTTCCCAGCACCACTCAGAAGCGATTCTCTTTTTTTGCATTTCATATTCATGCATCCTTTGTCAAAGTTTAATTGACTGTAGGGTTCTGGCTCTATTTTTGGATTCTCTTTTCTGTTCCATCAGTCTGTATGTCTGTTTTTGTACCAGCACCACACTGTCTTGATTACTGTACCTTGTAATCTTGTCTGAAGTCTGTGAGAATTATGTCTCCTGCTTGAGTTTTCCCCTCAGGATTTCTTTGGCAACTCTGGGTCTTTCATGATTACATAGGAATTTTTGGATTGTTTGTTCTAGTTCTTTGGAAAATGTCATGGGTTATTTGATAGAGATTGCATTGTAAATTGCCTTGTGTAGTATGGTCATTTTAACAATATTAATTCTGCCAACCCAGTAGCATTAATATCATTCCTTTTTTAAATCATCTTTAATTTCCTTGATTAATGTTTGATAGTTCTAACCATATAAGTCTTTCACCTATTTAGTCAGGTTTATTCCTAGGTTCTTAATTCTATAGTTGTGAATTTAAAAGGTGTTGTATTTTTTCCTTTTCTAATATTTCATTGTTAGTATACAGAAATGCAACCAATTTCTGAATGTTAATCTTGTATCCTGCTACTTTGTTGAATTCATTGATCAGTTTGAGTAGTTTCCATTTGCAGTCCTTAGCTTTTTCTATGTATAGTCTCATCTCATCTGCATAGAGTGACAATTTCACCTCTTGTCTTCCAATTTGGATATCTTTTATTTCTTTTGTTTTTCGGATTGCTATGTCTATGACTTTCAGTACTCTATTGAATAAAAGTGGTAAGAATGGGCATCCTTGTCTTGTTACAAATTTTAGCAAGAAGGCTTTCAGCTTTTGTCTGTTGAGTATTAAATTGGCAGTAGATTTGTCATAAATGGCTTTTTTTGATGTAAGGTATGTTCCCTCTATACCCACTTTGGTAAGACTTTTTATCATGATAGATGTTGGACTTTGTCAAATGCTTTTCCTGCATCTATTGAGATGATCATGTGTTTTTTTTACTTTTTCTAATGTGGTGTATGACATTGATTGATTTGCATACGTTGAACCATCCTTGTGAACTTGGGATGAATCCCACTTGGTCATGGTGTATTTTTCTTTTTTACATACACGTTGTTGTACTCATCTAAAATTTTGTCAAGAATTTTTGCACCTTTATTCATTTAAGATACAGGGCTATAATTTTTAGTAGTATATTTTTCTGATTTTGTCATTATTGTGATGGTGGTATTGTGATGATGGTAGAATGATGAGTATAAATTCTTCTTTGTGTATATGGTAGAATTCGCCTGTGAATCCATCTGGTCATGGACATTTGTTTGTACAGGTGTTTCTATCACATATTTAATTCCATTTTTAGTGATTGGTCTATTCAATTGATCTATTTCTTCTTGATTCAATTTTTGTATGCTCTATGTCTCTAGAAAATTGTCCATTTCTTCTAGTCTTTTTCAAAATATTGACTATAGTTACCTCTGCTATATATTGGGTTCTTGTTGTCTACTTACTTTATACATAGTAGTCTGTATATATTAATAACAGACTCCTAATTTATCTCCCCCATGTTTTGCTTCTATCCCCTTTGGGGACCATAAGTTTATTTCCTATGTCTGTGAGTCTATTTCTGTTTTTTAAATAAGTTCATTTGGATTTTTTTAGATTCCAAATATAAACAATATCATATGATATTTGCCTTTCTTAGTTGGACTTCACTTAGTATGATAATGTTAATTCATGTTTCTGCAAATGGCATTATTTCATTCCTTTTTATGTCTTGCTAATATTCCATTGGGTACACACACATGCAAGCACGCACACACACACACACACACACACACGCACACATCTTTATTCATTCTACTCTTGAAGAAAATTTACTTTGCATCCATGTTTTGTCTATTTTAATAGTGCTCCTATGAATATTGGAGTTACAAGTATCTTTTGTTTTTTTAAAAGAACCTCTATACTGTTGTCCATAGGAACTGTCCTAATTTACATTTCTACCAACATTGTAGGAGGGTTATTTTTATCTCCACATCCTCTCTAGTATTTATTATTTGTAGCCACTTTATCTTTTTTTTTTTTTTTTTTTTTTGGCCATGCCTGTGGCATGTGAAAATTTCCAGGCCAGGGCTCGAATCTGTGCCATAGCAGTGACCCAAGCTGATGCAGTGACAATGCCAGGTTCTTAACTGGCTGAACCAAAACGGAACTCCTAGACTTTACAATATTTATGGACATTCTCACTGGTGTGAAATGATACCTCATTGTACTTTTGATTTAAATTTATCTAATAGCTAGTGATTTGAGCATTTTTTATGTGCTTGTTGGTCATCTGTGTATCTTCTTTGGAGAAATGTGTATTTAGATCTTCTGCCCATTTATAATTTCTTTTGATATTGAGCTATATGAGCTATTTGTATATTTTGTTTTTCTTCATTTTTAAAAGTTTTATTGAAGTAGAGCTGATTTACAATTTTGTCATAATTTCTGCCTTACAACAAAGTGATTCAGTTATGCATATACACACATCCCTTCTTTTTCATGTTATTTTCCTATATAGATTATCACAGAATATTGGGTAGAGTTCCCTGTGCTATAGAGTGGATCACCATTGGCCAGTCATTGCCATATACCATAGTGTGCATATGACAATCCCAAACCCCCAGTCGATTCCCCCCACAGCCATAAACTTTGGTAAATATAAGTTTGTTTTCAATGTCTGTGAGTCTGTTTATGTTATGAAAATAAGTTCATTGTATTTTTTTTAGAGTCCACATATAATGATATTATATGATGTTTGTGTTTCACGGCCTAACTTTACTTAGTATGATCATCTCTAGGTCTATCCATGTTGCTGCGAATGGCATTATTTCATTTTTTATGGATGAGTAGTATTCAATTTTATATATGTACCATATTTTCTTTATCCGTTCCTCTGCCGATGGACATTTAAATTACTTCCATGTGTTGACTACTGTAAATAGTGTTTCAGGGAACATCAGGATGCTTGTGTCTTTTCAAATTATGGTTTTCTCCAGGCAGTGGCCCAGGAATGGGAGTGCAGGATCACATGGTAGCTCTATTTTTAGTTTTTTGAGGAACCTCCATACTGTTTTTCCTAGTGGTTTACCAAGTTACATTCCCACCAATGGTGTAGGAGGATTCCCTTTTCTCCATATCCTCTCTAGCATTTATTGTTTGTAGAAATTTCGAGTGATTCTGACTCGTGTAAGGTGGTACCTCATAGTAGTTTTGATTTACATTCATGTAATAATTAGAGCTGTTGAGCACTGTTTAATGTGGTTTTTGTTGCCATCTGAATATCTTCTTTGGAGAAATGTCTATTTAGATCTTCTCATTTCTTGATTGGGTTGGTATTTTTTTAATATATTGAGATGCATGAGTTGTTTGTATGGTTTGGGGCTTAATCCCTTGTTGTCACATTTTTGGCAAATATTTTCTTTCAGTCTGTAAGTTGTCTTTTCAAATTGTTTATGTGTTATTACTTGTGCAGAAGCTTTTAAGTTTAGTTAGGTTCCATTTCTTTAATTTTTTTTTATTTCCATTACTCTGGGAGAGAAATAGAAAAAGAAATTGCTGTGATTTATGTCTAAGAATTTTTTGGTGAGGATTTTTACATCTGTATTAATTAGTGATGTTGACCTATAATTTTCTTTTTGGTACAGTGTCTTTGGTTTTGGTATGAGGGTAATAGTGGTTCATAGGTTGAGTTTGGAAGTCTTCCTTCTTCTGAAAATTTTTGGAATAGTTTCAGAAAGATAGGTGTTAACTTTTCTCTAAATGTTTGATAAAATTTGCCAGTGAAGCCATCTGCTTCTGAACTTTGTTTTGAGTTTTTGAGTCACAGATTCTATTTCAGTACTTGTAATTAGTTTGTTCATATTTTCTATTTCTTCCTGGTTCAGTCTTAGAAGCTTGTACCATTCAAAACAATGTCCCCATTTCTTTTAGGTGGTTAGTTTATTGGTGCATAATTGCTTGTAGCAGTCTCTTACAGTTCTTTTCATTTCTGTGTTCTCTGTTGTAACTACTCCTTTTTCCATTTATAATTTTACTGATTTGAACCCTCTCTCTTTTTACTTGATTAAGTCTTGTTAAAAGTTTATCAATTTTGTTTATTCTTTAAAAAACCTAGTTTTTAGTTTCATTAATCTTTTCTGTAATTTTCTAAGTCTCTATTTCTTTTTTTTTTGTCTTTTTGCCTTTTATCTAAAGCCGCACATGTGGCACATGGAGGTTCCCAGGCTAGGGGTCTAAAAGGCGCTGTAGCCACCGGCCTTCGCCACAGCGACAGCAACTCAGGATCCGAGCCATGTCTGCAACCTACACCACAGCTCACGGCAACTCCAGATCCTTAACCCACTGAGCAAGGCCAGGGATCGAACCTGCAACCTCATGGTTCTTAGTCGGATTCGTTAACCACTGAGCCATGAAGGGAGCTCCTTCTTAGTCTCTATTTCAATTTAATTCTGCTTTGATCATTATAATTTTTTTCCTTCTATAACTTTGTTTTCTGTTTTTTCTTCTTTCTCTAGTTGCTTTAGGTGGGAGGTTAGGTTGTTCATTGGGATTTTTCTTGTTTATTAAAATAAGCTTTCATTGCTTATAAACTTACAGACTTACCTCTTATAAGCTTAATCTCTTAGAACTGCTTTGCTTCATCCCATAGGTTCTAGATCATCATGCTTTCATTTTCATTTGACACAAGTTATTTTTTGATTGCCTCTTTGATTTATTCTGTTATAAATTAGTTGTTTAGTAGCAATTGTTTATGCTTTACATTTTTGTAATTTTTTTCAGTTTTTACTTATTCTTGATGTCTAATCTCTATGGTTGGAAAAATACCTGTTATGACTTCAATTTTCATAAATTTACCAATGCCTTTTCTTTGTTGTGCTTCCAGCATTTGGAATTTATTTATCTTTTTAAATTTATTTGAAATTTTTTTTTAAGGAGATTTTTTTTTTTTTACATTACACCCAGCTGTACAGCATGGTGACAGAGTTACACATACATATATGGATTCATCACAAGTGGTTAGACATAGTTCCCAGTGCTATACAGTAGGATCTCCTTGCTTTTCCAGCCCAGAGGGAACAGTCTACAAATATTAATCCCAGACCCCGTCCTACCATCCTATTCCCTCTGCCACCCTTTTGGCAACCACAAGTCTGTTCTCCAAGCCCTTGATTTTCTTTTCTGCATAGGTTCATAGTGCAGTATATTAGATTTCCATTATTAGTAATATCATATAGTATCTGTCTTTCTCCTTCTCACTTACTTCACTCAGTATGAAGGTCTCTAATTCCGTCCATGTTCTGCAAATGGCATTATTTTATTCTTTTTTATGGCTGAGTAGTTTTCCATTGTGTATATATAACACATCTTCCTAATCCAATCATCTGTCGATGGACATTTGGGTTGTTTCCATGTCTTGGCTATTGTGAATAGTGCTGCAATGAACATGTGTGTGCAAGTGTCTTTTTCAAGGAAAGTTTTGTCTGGGTATATGCCCAAGAGTGGGATTGCTTGGTCATATGGTAGTTCTATGTAGAGTTTTCTAAGGTACCTACATACTGTTTTCCATAGTGGTTGTACCAGGTTACATTCCCAGCAACAGTGCAGGAGAGTTCCCTTTTCTCCACACCCCCTCCAGCAACTGTTGTTTGTGGACTTCTAATGATGGCCATTCTGACCGGTGTGAGGTGGTATCTCGTGGTAGTTTTGATTTGCATTTCTCTAAGCATCAGTTATGTTGAGCATTTTTTCATTTGCTTGTTGGCCATCTGTATCTCTTCTTTGGAGAAATGTCTATTCAGGTCCTTTGCCCATTTTTCAATGAGGTTGTTGGTTTTTTTTCTGATATGCTGCATAAGTTGTTTATATATTTTTAAGATTCAGCCCTTGTCAGTTGCATGCCTTGACACTATTTTCTCCCATTCTGTAAGTTGTCTTTTGGTTTCCTTTGTTGTGCAAAAGCTTGTCAGCTTGATTAGGTCCCTTTGGTTTAACTTTGCTTTTATTTCTGTTGCTTTGGGAGACTGACCTGAGAAAACATTTGTAAGGCTGATGTCAGATAATGTTTTACCAATGTTTTCTTCCAGGAGTTTAATGGTGTCTTGTCTTATATTTAAGTCTTTAAACCATTTAGAGTTTATTTTTGTGCATGGTGTGAGAGTGTGTTCTAGGTTCATTGATTTGCATGCAGCTGACCAGGTTTCCCAGCAATGCTTACTGAACAGACTGTCTTTTTCCAATTTTATGTTCTTGCCTCCTTCATCAAAGATTAGTTGACTGTAGGTGTCTGGGTTTATTTCTGGGTTCTCTATTCTGTTCCATTGGTCCGTATGTCTGTTTTGGTACCAGTACCATACTGTCTTGATTATTGTGACCCTGTGATATTGCCTGAAGTCTGGGAAAGTTATGCCTCCTGCTTGGTTTTTGTTCTTTAGAATTGCTTTGGTGATTCTGGGTCTCTTGTGGTTCCATATAAAATTTTGGATTGTTTGTTCTAGTTCTGTGAAGAATATCTTGGGTAATTTGATAGGGATTGCATTGAATCTGTAGATTGCTTTGGGTAGTATAGCCATTTCTACAATATTTATTTTTCCGACCCATGGACATGGAATATCTTTACATTTCTATATCTCTTCTTTGATCTCCTTGATTAATGCTTTGTAGTTTTCTGCATATAAGTCTTTCACATCCTAGGTCAAGTTTATTCCCAGGTATTTGATTTTTTGGGGTGCTATTTTAAAAGGTAAAATATTTTGGTATTATTTTTCTAATATTTCATTGTTAGTATACAGAAATGCGATTGATTTCTGAAGTTTAACCTTATATCCTGCCAATTTGCTGAATTTGTCTAAGAGTTCAAGTAATTTTGGGATTCAGTCCTTGGCGTTTTCTATATAAAGTACCATGTCATCTGCATACAGTGACAGTTTTACCTCTTCTCTTCCTATTTGGATGCCTTTTATTTCTTTTGTTTGTCTGATTGCTGTAGCGAGGACCTCCAATACTATGGTGAATAATAGTGGTGAGAGTGGGCATCCCTATCTTGTCCCGGATATTAGTGGGAATGCTTTCAGATTTTCTCCATTGAGTATTATATTTGCCATGGGTTTATCGTAAATGGCTTTTATTATGTTAGGGAATGTTCCCTGTATTCCCACTTTGGTAAGAGTTTTGATCAAGAATGGATGTTGGACTTTGTCAAATGCTTTTTCTGCATCTATTGAGATGATCATGTGGTTTTGACTTTTCTTTTGTTAACGTGGTGTATGACATTGATTGATTTGCGTATTTTGAACCATCCTTGTGCACCTGGGATGAATCCCACCTGGTCGTGGTGTATGATCTTTTTGGTATGTTGTTGGATTTGGTTGGCTAAAACTTTGTTGAGAATTTTTGCATCTATATTCATCAAAGATATTGGCCTATAGTTCTCTTTTTTCGTGGTGTCTTTGTCTGGTTTTGCAATTAAGGTGATGTTGGCATCATAGAAAGTCTTTGGGAGTGTTCCTTCTTCTTCAACCATTTGGAAAAGTTTAAAAAGAATGGGTATGAGTTCCTCTTTGTATGTTTGGTAGAATTCACCTGTGAAGCCATCTGGTCCTGGACTTTTATTTGTAGGGAGAGTTTTGATGATGTACTCAATTTCATTTCCAGTGATTGGTCTGTTCAGTTGATTTATTTCTTCTTGATTCAGTTTTGGGAGGGAGTAGGTCTCTAAAAATTTGTCCATTTCTTCTAGATTATCAAATTTGTTGGCATATAATTGTTTATAGTATTCTGTCATTTTTTTTGTGTTTCTGTAATCTCTGTTGTAATTTCCCCTTTTTCATTTCTTATTTTGTTTATTTGCATTTTTTCTCTCCTCTTCTTGATGAGTCTTGCCAGAGGTTTGTCGATCTTGTTTACCTTTTCAAAGAACCAGCTCCTGGATTTATTAATTTTTTCTATTGTTTTTTGAATTTTTGTTTTATTGATTTCCTCTCTGACGTTAATGATTTCCTTCCTTCTGCTGACTTTAGGGTGTTTTTGTTCTTCTTTTTCTAATTCATTTAGGTGATGGGTTAGGTTATCAATTCGAGTTTTTTCTTCTTTTTTGAGGAAGGCCTGCAATGCTATGAACTTCCCTCTAAGAACCGCTTTTGCAGCATCCCATAGATTTGGGGTTGTTGTGTCTTCATTCTCATTTGTTTCAAGGCATTTTTGTATTTCTTTCTTGATTTCTTCATTAACCCATTCGTTTCTTAGAAGCATGTTGTTTAGTCTCCATGTAGTATGTTTTCTCTCATTTCCTTTCCTGTGGTTGATTTCTAGTTTCATGTCCTTGTGGTCAGAGAAGATACTTGAGATAATTTCTTTACTCTTAAATTTGTTGAGGTTAGCTCTATGCCCCCGTATGTGGTCTATCCTTGAGAATGTTCCATGTGCACTTGAGAAGAATGTATATTCTGATTTTTTTGGATGTAATGCCCTGAAAATGTCAGTTAGGTCTAATTTTTCTATTGTGTCATTTAGGATCTCTGTTGCCTTACTGATTTTCTGCCTAGAGGATCTCTCCATTGATGAGAGTGGTGTGTTAAAATCTCCTACAATTATTGTATTGCCATCTATTTCTCCTTTTATGTCTGATAGTACCTGTTGTAGGTACCTGGGTGCTCCTATGTGGGGGGGCATATATATTGACAATTGTAATATCCTTTTCTTGAATGGATCCTTTAACCATTAAATAATATCCTCTGTCTTTCTTTATGGCTTTCACCTTAAAGTCTATTTTGTCTGACACGAGTATTGCCACTCCTGCTTTCCTTTCTTGTCCATTGGAATGAAAAGTCTTTCCCCATCCCCTTTCTTTCAATCTATCTGTGTCCTTTGCTCTAAGGTGAGTCTCTTGTAGGCAGCAGATTGCAGGGTTTTGCTTATTTATCCATTCTGCCACTCTGTGTCTTTTGATTGGAGCATTCAGACCATTGACATTTAAGGTGATTGTTGATAGATATGTATTTATTGCCATTTTAGATCTTATTTCCAGTTGATTCTATGTTTATCTTTTCTTCTTTCCTAATTTTGGATGGATGGATTCCAATTATTCTATGCTTAAGTTTTTTTTCTTTCAGTATTTGTGGGTTAGATGTCCTGTTTTGATTTGTGGTTGCCCTGTTTTTTAAGTATGTTGACATCTTCTTATATCTGCTTGCTGTGGCCTGATAACCATATAGGTTAAAACACATCATTAATAAAAGAAAATAGAAAAAAAGTTGCTTTTTTCCTTAAAGTTTAAAAAAAGAAAAAAATCAGAAAAGAAGAAATAGTCTACATTTTCCTTCTTTCCCTCCACACAATGTATAAGGTTTTTGACTCTTTTTTTTTGTAAATTGGTTTTATTTTCACTAATTTATTTCTGCATCTTCATATTTCGATCTGCATGTAGGCTTATTTGAATGATTGCTTTCTAATTGTGGTTTCCTCCATTCTAATTCTTACTTTTTACTTTTCTTTCTTTTTTTTATAGGAACCTTTTCAGCATTTCTTTTAGAAAGGGTTTAGTATTGCTGTACTCTTTTAGCTTTTGTTTTTTGGGGAAAC
>PVHT020000027.1:3640491-3669858 GCA_004024745.2 Catagonus wagneri
GCAGGCCATTTCCTTTCAGCACTTTAAATATATCTTGCCATTCCCTTCTAGCCTGTAATGTTTCTGTAGAGAAATCAGCTGACAGCCTTATGGGGGATCCGTTATACTTAATGCTTTGCTTTTCTCTTGCTGCCTTTAGGATCCTCTCTTTATCTTTAATTCTTGCCATTTTTAATATAATATGCCTTGGTGTGGGTCTCTTTGGGTTTAGCTTGTTTGGGGCCCTCTGAGCATCCTGTACCTTCATGTCAGATTCCTTCAGATTTGGAACGTTTTCAGACATAATTTCTTCAAATATTTTTTCAATGCCCTTTTCTTTTTCTGCTCCTTCTGGAATTCCTATCATGCGTATTATCCCATAGATCCCTTAAATTGCTTTCATGTTTTTTAATTTGATTATCTGTCTGCTGTCCTGATGGCGTGATTTCCATTATTCTATCTTCTACATCACTAATTCATTCCTCTGCATTATTCAAACTGCTCTTTATTGCCTTTAGCTCAGTTTGCATCTCTGCAAATGAGTTTTCTAGCTTTTCTTGGCTCTTCCTTATGATTTCTAGCTCCTTTCTAAAAGACTCTGCATTGCTGTTTGCATCTTCTCTTAATTTTTTCTATTATAGCTGGTTTACAGTGTTCCGTCAATTTTCTATCCGCAGCAAAGTGACCCAGTCACACACACACACACACACACACACACACACACACACACACGTATGTGTATATTATTTTTCTCACATTATCCTCCATCATTTTCCATCACAAGTGACTAGATATAGTTCCCTTTGCTATACAGTTGGGTCTCATTGCTTATTCAGTCCAAGTGCAATAGTTTGCATTTATTAACCCCAAACTCCCATTCCATTCCACTCCTTCCACCTCCCCCTTGGCAACCACAAGTTTGTTCTCCAAGTCCATGCATTTCTTTTCTGTGGCAATGTTCATTTCTGCTATATTTTAGATTCCAGGTGCAACTGATATCACCAGTGCTTTCTTTGTGGCCCAGTGTGTGTATTATTCTGTATAATGTGTCATGCGGATTTAAAAACAAGGTGTATTTTTCTGCTTTTGGAAGAAAAATGCTATAAATATCAATTAAGTCTTTATTTTCTATTTTGCCATTTAAAGCCAGTGTCCGCTTTGATTTTCAGTGTGGATAATCTGCTCATTGATGTACACAGGGTGTTAATGTCCTCTAATATCATTGCAGTGCTGTTAATTTCTCATTTTACATCTTTTCACATTTTCCTTATATATTCAAGTTCTCCTATGTGGGGTGCATATGTATTTACAATCTTGGATTGATCCCTTGATTGTTTTGTAGTACCTTCTCTGTTTCTTGTAAGAATCTTGATTTTAAAATTCCTTTTGAATGGGATGGACTGGGAATTTGGGGTTAATAGATGCTAAGTATTGCCTTTGGAATGGATAAGCAATGAGATCCTGCTGTATAACACTGGGAACTCTATCTAGTCACTTATGATGGAGCATGATAATGTGAGAAAAAAGAATGTATACATGTATGTGTAACTGGGTCACCTTGATGTACAGTAGAAAATTCATAGAACACTGTATACCAGCTATAATGGAAAAAATAAAAATTTGTCTTTTGGTTGAAGCTTGTAATCCACTTACATTTAAAGTAATTTTTGATATATATGTCCTTATTGCCATTTTATTAATTGTTTAGAATTTGTTTTTGCAGGAGTTTTTTCTTCTCTTGCTCTTTTTTTCTCTTCTCTTGTTATTTGATGACTATTTTTACTGCTGTGTTTGAATTCCTTTTTGCTTTTTTGTGTGTATCCCTATAAAAAATTTTAGTTTGTGTTTTCCGGAAGGTTTTCATATAGCAGTATAAACATATATATATGATTGCTTTAAGTTGTTGACCTTTTAATTTCAAAATCATTTCAAATATCCTTCATTTTTACTCTCCCCTTGTAGTGATTACTGGTTTTGATACAATTTACATCTAATTATTATGTGTATTATTTAACTTATTATTGTGGATTTTATTATTTTATCTTTTAATTTCTCAACTAGTTTGTGTGTGTGATTTCCTATTTTTACTGTATGTCTATCTTTAATGGTGATCTTTCCCATTTGTAATTGCCTTGTTTATAGCTGTGCCTTCTTATTTTCCACCCAGAGAATTTTCTTTAGCATTTATTGTAAAACTGGTTTAGTACTGCTGAATTCTTTTACATTTTTTTTTGTCTTAAAGCTTTTCATTTCTCCATTAAATTTGAATGAGATCCTTGCTGGGTAGAGTGTTCTTGGTTGTAGATTGTTCCCTTTCATCACAAAATGTATCGCGTACTCCCTTCTGACCTCAAAAAAATCTGATTGCCTTATGTATATTCCCGTTTATGTTATTTATTATTTTCCCTTTTGTTTTTAATATTTTCTCTTTATTTTTAATTTTTGTCAGTTTGATTACTATATGTCTCAGTGTGTTCTTCCTTGGGTTAATTCTGTATGGAACTCTGTGCTTCCTGGATTTATGTGACTGTTTCTTTTTCTGTGTTAGGGAGTTTTCAACTATTATCTCTTCAAATATTTTCTCAAGGTCTTTCTCTGTTCTCCTACTGTGACCCTTATAATGAGGATCTTAGTGCATTTAATGTTGTCCCAGAGGTCTCTGAAGCTGTACTCATTTATTTTCATTTCTTTTATTATGTTCCATGGCAGTGTTTTCTAAAATTCTGTCTTCCAGCCTACTGACCCATTTTTCTGCCTCATTTATTCTGCTATTTATTATGTATTTTTCAGTTCAGTCATTTTGTTGTTCTTTGCCTTTTCTACCTCTTTGTTTAACATTTCTTGTAACTTATTGCTTTTTTCCTCCATTATTTCCCTGAGTTCTCAGATAATCTTTATGACTATTATTCTAACTCTTTCTTGGGTAGACTGACTATTTCTATGTCTTTTAGTTGTTTTATCTTGGAGTTTATCTTGTTCCTTCATTTAGAATTTATTCTTATGCCATTTAATTTTTTCTAAATCTCTATTTCTATTTTCATGTATGTGGTAAGTTATATTTCTCAATGCTGGAGAATTTGCCTCTGTAGGGGACATCCTATGTGCCCCAGCAGTACACTGCTCTCTCGACACTCACAGGTCCAGTACCAGTGGCCCCAGGGTAAAGTCCAGCCTGCTTTTGCTTTTGTTGCCTGCTGCCTGGTAGGTGAGGCTGCTCTAGAGAATTTTGTAGGCTTCCAGGTGAGAGGAGCTGGTGCCTGCCCACTGTGAATGAAAATTAGTCCTTGTCCTCTAGTTGGCATGGCCAAATGGAGTATGTCTAGAAATGTGAGCTCAGGAAATCTTTAGGCTAACTGTCTGGTGATGGGTAGGGCTGAGTACCTGCACTGTTGGTTTTTTTGGACTGAGATGTTCCAGCAGTGAAGCTTATAGGCTGTTGGATGGTGTCAGATCTTGGTGCCAGAATGTCATCCTCCAATAGAGTTCCGGCTAATGAATACTCCTCAATACCACTGCCACCAGTGTTCTTGTTCCTTGATTGAGCTACAACCACTTAATTTGTACTGATTTTAAAGTAGTCTTTGGGCTATTTCCATAGGTTATTAGTTACATGGCATTATCACTAATGTATCTATAGGAATTGGCAAGAATATAATATTTGTTATGAGTATATATATTTTTTCCATTATTAATAACAGGATTCTTTTCCAGAACCATAACTTCTGATAATTAGCAATGAATTAAAAATAATCTTGAATCTAATTTACTCAGAAGGAAGACAGGCAAGTAAAAACTGAGTAATCTCTTAACTCTTCATGGAAAGTGTCACTAGACTTAAATTTCACTTGCAAAACCCATTGCAAAAGAGTAGGAAACATCAAGAACTCATGCAATGTTCAAATGACTATATCATTACCTCATTAAATATAAAATATAAACTTGATTCCTGCAACTTGCATTATTTTGTCCTTTTCATGGCTGAGTAGTATTCCAGTGTATATATGTACCACATCTTCTTAATCCATTCATCTGTCAGTGGACATTGAGGTTGCTTCCATGTCTTGGCTATTGTGAATAGTGCTGCAATGAACATAGGGATGCATGTATCTTTTTCAAAGCAGATGGCATCACTTATATGTGGAGTCTAAAATATGACACAAATGATCTATCTACAAAACAGAAAAGATCATGGAAATGTAGGACAGACTCATGTTTGCCAGGGCAGAGGGGGAGGGTGTGGGATGGAATGGGAATCTGGGGTTAGTAGGAGTGGACAGGGCAATGAGATCCTCTGTATAGTACAGACGACTATATATCTAATCACTTGTAATAGAATATGATGGAGGATAATGTGAGAAAAAGAATGTATATGTATGTATGACTGGGTCACTTTGCTGTACAACAGAAATTGACAGAAGACTATAAATCAATCATAATAAAATTAAAAAAATAAACTTGATTCCAAGTTACCTGGAAAGTTCTTAAAAAACCTTTCAGTTTAACCACACAGAATCTAGGCATTTGCTTTGAAAATAACTAGCATGCAGACTGATAAACAATAGTTAGTATGAATGGTTAAGAAAATTACATCTTAGGGAGAGATGTCTTATTTTAAAAAGTGGAAACTTTAAAACCAGAATATTTTATGAAATAAAAATGGAATTTGCTTTATATTTAAATAAAGATGTATTCGTTATTTTTAAAAATACTTGTGAGAAGCTTAAATAACAGTTGACTGGTAAGCTAATTTAGGAAAATATAAAGAAAAAACAGACTAAATATTATTGGTTATCCACCTGTAATAACCATGATTATGTTCTCTCTTTAACGGGAAAAAATTTACTAACTTACTAAGAAATACGCTTTATTATTTATCATAAGATCTTCCACAAGTCTTATACACGTTCTCAGCTGCTGTTCTGAGCTCAGAAAGCAGTTACAATTTTAAATTAAGATTGATAACATGTGAGATTTGCTGTGGGTCGTGGTGCTTATGTCCTTATATTTTTTTGATATACTGATAAACTGCAGGTGAAACATAAAACCTTACAATGAATTATAAATATACTAAGAATTTTCTTAGATTAGGCTTTACTTACAAGCACTATTGATAAGAAGTAATAAGATTTTCCTTTAATTATTAATTGTGGGGCAGAAAGAATCTCTTTCAATAGAAAAAAAAGAAACATTGGGTTCACCTAAGGAAAACAATTCTTTGGTTAAATATTGGTTAGAAAAGTAGTTTCCAAAGTAGGGCATAAAAAACAATTCAACAATATACATAAAGATTTATAATAGAGTTTTTAAAAACTACTTTACGTAAAAATTTTTAAATTTTAGTTGATTTACATTGTTCCATCAACTTCAGCTGTACAGTAAAGTGACCCAGTCATATATCTATACACTCTTTCTCATATATAAAAGAACTTTTATATTTATATTTTATCTCATTTTTGAACATTTGTTTTTCACATATGGTTTATAATATACATTATATATTAGTATGGTAGTGTATGTCTATAATATTAATGAACATATATGTAAATATATAAATATGTATATTTGTAAATGTGTATTTTTTTATAAATACATAAAAAATAAATATTAGGGCACATATTAAAAATTCTTTAGAATCTTGATTTTATTTTAACAAACACTAAATTACCTTTTATATATAAAATTGTATATATAAATACAATTTAAAATTTTAAAATTATTTCTTGTATTCCTGTGAAAAATATCATGGGCATTTTGATAGGGATTCCTTTAAATCTGTAGACCGTTATTAGTATTACAAACATTTCAATAACAGTATGAATTCTTCCAATCAATGAGCATGATATATATTTCCATATTTTGTGCTGTCTTCAAATTGTTTCATCAATATCATTGTTATCAAAGGACATGTCTTTCACTGCCTTGGATACATTTATTCCTAGGTATTTTTTTTTATTCAGTTGTAAATGGGATTTTTTTGTTGATTTCTCTTTCTAATAGATGGTTTTTAGTGACACAGCAGATTTCTGTATATAAATTTTGTATCCTGAAACTTACTGAATTTTTTATCAGTTCTAATACTTTTTTGGTGGATATTTTAGGGTTTTCTATAGAGAGTATCATGTCATCTGTCAAGAATGACAGTTTTAATGCTTCACTTCCAATTTAGATGCCTTTGAATGAAACTAGAACACACTCTCACACCATGCACAAAAATAAACTCTAAATGGTTTAAAGACTTAAATATAAGACAAGACACCATTAAACTCTTGGAAGAAAACATTGCAAAAACATTCTCTGACATAAACCTTAGAAATGTTTTCTCAGGTCAGTCTCCCAAAGCAACAGAAATAAAAGCAAAGATCAACCAATTGGACTTAATCAAGCTGGCAAGCTTTTGTACAGCAAAGGAAACCAAAAAGGAAACAAAAAGGCAACTTACAGAATGAGAGAAAACAGTGTCAAATGATGCAACTGACAAGGGCTTAATCTCAAAAATATACAAACAATTTATACAACTCAACAGCAAAAAAGCCAACAACCCCATTGAAAAATGGGCAAAGGACTTGGATAGACATTTCTCCAATGAAGACAAGCAGACGGCCAACAAGCACATGAAAAAATGCTCAACATCACTGATTATTAGAGAAATGCAAATCAAAATTACCATGAGATACCACCTCACACCAGTCAGAATGGCTATCATTAATAAGTACACAAACAACAAATGCTGGAGGAGGTGTGGAGAAAAGAGAACCCCCCTGCACTGTTGGTGGGAAATTATGCTGGTACAACCACTGTGGAAAACTATGGAGTTATCTTTTTCATTTCGAATTGTTCTTACTGGGACTTGCTATACTATGTTAAATAAAAGTGGTGAGAGAAGTTATCCTTGAATTGTTCTGATCTTAGCTGAACAGAAATACTGAACTTTCTAAGACTAGTCCAAAAGTTGAAGAGGTGAGAACATTTCTATACTCATTGTACAAGACCAACATTACTCTGATACCAAAATCGGAAAAAAGACACTAAAATTTGGAAATTACAGGCCAAATACCTGATGAACAAAGATGGAAAAATCCTCAACAAAATATTACAAAAACAAATTCAAAAATACATAACAGGATTATACATCACGATCAAGTGGGATTTATTCCAGGGATCCATGCATGGTTTTATATCAACAAATCAACAAATCAATCACCTTGATACACCATAAAATGAGGCATAAAAATCACATGGTCATTTCAATAGATGCTGAAAAATCATTTGACAAAATTCAATATACATTCTTGATAAAAACTCTCAACAAAGTTGATATTGAGTGAAACACATCTCAAATAATAAAGGCCATTTTTGACAAACCAAGAGCTAATATCAAGCCCAATGGTGAAAAGATAAAAACTTTTCCTCTAAGACTTGGCAAAACGAAAATACTCAAATCTTGCCACTTCTATTTAACATAGCAATCAGACAAGAAAAATAAATAAAAACCATTTAAGTTGGAAGGAAACAAGTAAAACTCTCACTACTGGGAGTTCCCATCATGGCTCAGTGGTTAACAAATCTGACTAGGAACCGTGAGTTTGCGGGTTCGATCCCTGGCCTCACTCAGTGGGTTAAGGATCTGGTGTTGCCGTGAGCTGTGGTGTAGGTTGCAGACGCGGCTCAGATCCTGCATTGCTGTGGCTGTGGTGAAGGCCAGCGGCTGCAGCTCCTGTTAGACCCCTAGCCTTGGAACCTCCATATGCCACGGGTGCAGCCCTAAGAAAGTAAAAAAAAAAAAAAACTCTCACTACTTTCAGATGATATGTTACTAACATTGAAAACCCTAAGGCTGCCACCAGAAATTATTATAATAAATAAATGAATTTGGATACAAGATTAATATACAGAAAGTTGCTGCATTACTATACACTAATAAACTATCAGAAGGAAAAATCCAGAAAATGATTCCATTTACAATTGAGTCAAAAATAATAAAATACCTAGGAATAAATTTCACCAGGGAGATGAAAGACTAATATCTTAAAACTGTAAAATATTGATGAAGGAAATTGAGGATGATGTAAACAAATGGAAAGATATTCCATGACCCTGGATTGGAAGAATTAATATTGTTAAAATATCCTTATTTCTCAAAGAAATCTACAGAATTATTGCACTCCCTAGCAAAATACTTATGACAGTTTTCACAGAACTGGAAAAAATAATCTCAAAACTTTTTATTGAATTACAGTTGATTTACAATATGCCAATTTTTGCTGTACAGCAGTGACCCAGGCATATATATATATATATATATATATATATATATATATATATATATATATATATATACATACACATTAATTACCTCATATTATCTTCCATCATGTCTTAGCCCAAGAGATTATAGTTCCCTGTGGTATACACACACAGGGTCTCATTGCTGATCAATTCTAAATGCAATAGTTTGTATCTGCTAACTATAAACTCCCATTCCATCCCTCTCCCTCACTCTTCCCCCTTGGCAACCACAAGTCTGTTCTTTATGTCTGTAAATCTGTTTCTGTTTTTTTGGTTAGATTCATTTGGCCATATTTTAGATCCCATAGATAAATGGACTACCTTTCCTACACTGTATATCCTTGCCCCCTTAGGGTCAATTTAGATTAGTTGACCATAGGTGCTTGGATTTATTTCTGGGTTTTTTGTCCTGTTCCACTGGTCTATTGTTCCGGGTTTGTGCCAGTACCATACTGTTTTGATGAATATAGCTTTGTACTATAGTCTGAGGTCAGAGTTCCTCCAGATCATTTTTTACTGAACTAGAAAAGATCCTGAACAGTGAAAGTAATCTAGAGGAAAAAAGAACAAAGCTGGAGATATCACGCTTCCTGACATCACACAGCTACAGTAATCAAAGCAGCATGGTATTGGCACAAAAAAAGACACACAGATCAATGGGACAGAACAGGGACCCCAGAAATAAACCAATACAAGCCTATTCAATTAATCTATGACAAAGGAGGCAAGAATATACAAGGGAAAAGAGGCAGTCTCTTCAAAAAATGGCAATGGGAAAACTGAACAAGTACCTGTAAAAGAATGAAATTAGAATATTTTATTATATCATACACAAAACAAACTCAAAATGGTTTAAACCTAAGCATAAAACTAGAAACCATAAGACCAATATAAGAAAGCACAGAAAAAATCATAACACTCATAGAAGATACTGCAGTCCTTGACAATGGTTTTAGCAATACAATTTTTGGACCTTCCTCAGACATGGGAATCAAAAGAAAAATAAAATGGGATCCAATCAAATTCAAAAGTTTTTGCACAGTGAATGAAACCACCAACAAAACTGTACTTATTGGATGGTAGAAGATATTTGCAAGTGATGTTTCCAATAAGAAATTAATATCCTAAATTCATAAGGAGCTCACATGACTCAGTATTTTAAAAAACCAAACAACCAAATGAACAACTTTGCTGAGGAAATGAATAGGCATATTTTTTCCAAAAAGGACACATAAATGCCCAACAGACACATGAAAATATACTCAGCATCACTATCAGAAAAACACAAATAAATACCACAATGATATCATCTTAGATGTTAGGATGCCTACCATTACAAAGTCCACAAATAACCAGTGTTGGTGAGGATATGGAGAAAAGCGACATTTGTGTAACTGTAAATTGGTGATGGAATTGTAAATTGGGTAAACCACTATGGAAAACTGTATGAAACTTCCTCAAAAAATTAAAGATAGAGCTACCACATGATCCAGCAGTTCCACTCTTGTGTATTTATCTGGAGAAAAATGAAAATACTTATTCAAAAAGATATATGAACTCTAATGTTCATAGCAGCATTACTTACAACAGCCAAGATATGGAACTGACCTAACTGTTAATCAACAGATGATTAGATAAAGAATATGTGAGATATATATATTACACAGTGGAATATTATGCAGCCATAAAAGAATGAAATTTTGCCATTTCCAAAAATATGAATGGACCTAGAGGGTATCATGCTTAGTGAAATAAGTATGACAATGAAAGACAAATTCTTTATGTTTTTACTTATGTGTGGAATGTAAAATATACAACAAATTAAAGAACATAACAAAATATAAACAGACTCACAGATATAGACCAAACTAGTCATTACTAGAGATGAGACGGGTCAAGCCTGGGGGAGATTTTGTGAAGAGGATTAAGAGGTACAAATTACCAAGTGTACATTAAATGAGTTATAAGGACTGCACAGTAGAGGTAATAAAGTCAACATTTTACAATAACTTTCAATGGAGTATATTCTACACATATAACAAATACTATAATTTACGCTTGGAACTAATATAATACTGTAAGTCAACTACACTACAGTAAAAATAGAAATGCAAATTCAAAGTAACCAAAATAAAATTTGAACTTGAAAATTGATTATGAATGGACTCTACGCACTTGGGTTAATTTCCATTACATTTCAAATACACACTTTTCGGTGTTTATTCCAGAATTTGCTATTGCTCAGATTGGTTATATATTAAAAATCTTAACACCCTGATATTAATATCTATTATTTATTTATTTTAAAAAATTTACACAGCTGCACCTGTGGCATATGGAAGTTCCCAGGCTAAGGGCTGAATCTGATCTGCAGTTGCTGCCTATACCACAGTCACAGCAATGCTGGACCCGAGACACATCTGTGAACTAAACCACAGCTTGTGGAAATGCGAGATCCTTAACATATTGAGCGAGCCTTGGGATTGAACCCACATCCTTATGGACAATAGTTGGGTTTTTAACCAACTGAGGAACAATGGAAACTCCTATTTATTCTTCTTTTCAACCATAATCTTCTATCTCTCACAATTATCCTTTGACATTATAGAGATCTCGAGTTTCTGTGTATACTTCTCCAAGTAGAACTGGTTATCCATGCATTTTTAGAACTTAAGACTATTTTCTCGTGTTGTATGCTCTACCTAGAAGGCCTTTGTGTGCCTATTCATCCTTTAGGTCCCAGTTAACACATACCTTCTTGATGAGACATCCACTATCCTTACTAGGTTTAATTAATTTCCAGCAATTTTAAAATATTTTCTTATCACAGCTTTAATCACAATGTATTATATATGTGTTGGTTGCATCTATTAGTTTTTGAGTTGTTTAGTGATAATTGCTAAATATAACTCCATTTGTCAGGTGATTATTATATGCCAACCACTATACAAAATGCCATATACATGTTATTTCATTTATTCTTAGGTTCGCAAAATTTATAAGAAAGAATTTTGTACCTATTCTGAAAATGAGAGAATAAAAGCTTAGTGAAGTTAACAGACTTTTCCAAAATCACACAGTGAGAACTGGGATCTAAACTCAGGTTTATATGACTTCAAAAATGATACTCTTGGCAACTATGCAGTACTTCACCAAATATGTGGACCATGTTTAATTCTATTCTTTTTTGTTTTTATTTTTCCATTATAGCTGGTTTACAGATTTCTGTCAATATTCCTTATTTTATTAGCACACACTAGATATTATATAAATTAAGTGAATAAAATAATGCATGGTAATTTATAAATATAATAGACTCCTTAATGAGGGAGAAAAATGATCCTGCTTAACTAGCATTGTGACCTTGAACAAGTTGTTTCACCAACTGAAGCCCGCATCTTCAATTCTAAAAAAGATAACCAATATTTGTCTTACAGTGTTGTAAAGATAAGAAAAGATAATGTAAAAAAGTGCCCCCCCAAATTAGTAAGTTCTCTCCTCCTTCTATTCTCCTCCTGTTGTAGTAGTGGTAGGGATATAATTTTATATTAAGGTGATAATAATAACTTTTTACCCCTATTACTAGTAAACTACTGAGAAGCTACCCCACATCACTCAAATTGACTAAAATAATTAAATTTAAAACATGAAGGGTCAAAAATTAAAGAATCACTGAAGTCAGAACTAGGTCTGCCAGGGATTGCTGCTGCCAGAGGTTTCCTATTTATAGAGGAATATGTCCTCAGAAGAGAGTATTATATTTCCTTCATATGGTTGCTATTGAGAGCAATTTTTCCTTCAGCTTAGCTCATTAAATTAGTCTTAAGATCTAAGGGGTTCATGTTGTGGCTCAGCAGGTTATGAATCTGACTAGTATCCTTTAGGATGCAGGTTCAATCCCTGGCCTTGGAGTTGCTGTGAGCTGTGGTGTAGGTCACAGATGCAGTTTGGATCCTGTGTTGCTGTGGTTGTGGCGTAGGCTGGCATCTGCAGCTCCAACTTGCCCCCTAGCCTGGGATTTTCCATATGCTGCAGATGCAGTCTTAAAAGGAAAAAAGAAATATATATATATATATATATATATATATATATATATATATATTAACTCCATGTAAAAATGGGCAAATGAATGACTCAGAAAACTGAGATAGCCTCCCAGTTATTAGAAAACCCTGGATTTCAAAACAATTAAATAGCTTGTTGATTATATTATCAGGTTACATTTGGCAAAGATATAATGGGATGGCCTTCCCTTCAAAGTCCAATTCCAACCATTGAATTAATATGATTCTAAAAGGCCTAAAAAAGGGGGGTCTATAATAAAAGAGAATGGCAGCAGAAATGAATCCCATAAGCGTTACTAAGGCTACATAAACTCTTCAAAGACGTGACCAAGAGAGCAAAATATTTAGGGGATCAAACATAAGATACATGCTAAGTGTCTGTACCTTTGGGCACTTTTTCCTTTAGAGGAATGATTTCTACATTTCAGTTATTTTAAACCATCTTCACAAGTTTTGACATATCTAGTTACTGCATTGTAATTTACTTTTCTTTAAATCAACTCACATTTTTACTTAAACTTTTATTAAGCAATACTTTAATGAAATTATAGGTTTGATAGAAATTATGGTAGGTAATGTTTCTGATACATATTAATCATATAACCATTAAAATAAAAAAAATCCATCTAAATATCATCAAAATTCATCTTGAGCAGAACACTATAGGTCACATCCCCTTAGATTAAATGAGACCACTAAAATTCTATATACTTGGCCAATTAACTCATCATCTTAATAAATCATCTTTGGAAAATTTATTTTAATGTTATGAATTTTATTTTAAGTATTTGAAGTCATTTTTATAAAGTGATGAAAGGTAGATGCAGAAAAATATATATATTCAATGCTTATTATATTGCAATCATTGTTATGGGGCTTTACATTAATATTTTCATTTGCTACCTATAATAGTTATAAAGAATATAGTATTTTAATAATTTTATAGATGATAAATTTGAGGCTCAGGTAATTTTCTAACTTGCAAAAGGTAAAATATCTAATAAGTAGTACTGTATAACTTGAGCATAGTCACTGAATTTCAAATTATTTTCTTTCTAGAATAACATGCTAGCCTCTATCAAAAGAGTCAGGGCTAAATCGCCTATAAAAAGTACTTTAGTTTCTTCCCTTAAAATTCTAATTTACTAATCAATTTACTAATTTATTGCTACTCTGCATATGTATGTAGTTTCTTATATAATGTCCAAAGAGAATAAGTCAAGCACAAAGCAAGTAGTTCAGATGATACTGAAATGTATTTTTAAGTTCTAATGAAATAATATTGTTACCCACAACATTCTTTTCTGTATTCTTGAGGAAATTTACCATATAACGTTATAAAACTAAGTTATCATATACTCACGATACTTTTCTAAACTCTCCTCCAAAAACACACATACCTAGTTACACAGGCCATTTTATGTTACATATAAAAATTGTTGCGGTTATTGAGGAAATATAAGGTTAATACTATGTTTAATTAGAGCTATGTCAGTGGCCAATTAAAATAATTGCTAGTATTAAATTGTGAAGCTAAATGAATTGATGACAAATTATAGCAGATACAAATGCTCATTCCAGAAGCAGTGTGGCTGAATTCACTATTCAAGTCTACTAGTTTCTTGCTGTTTGATCTTGGAGAAGTCTCAAGTTTTCTGCACTTTGGTTTCCTAAACTGTAAAAGGGGGATATTAATAGTACTTATAGCATACGGTTGTTGTGAGGATTAAATTAGTTAATATGTTAAGTGCTTAGAATATTGCCTGGCCCATAGTAAGAGCTACATAAATGTTGGCTATTACCATTATGGTGAATTAAATAAAACTTATCTCAATTTCAAAGTTTCATGAAATATGACATTTTTATGTATTTGGCTAAAATGAACCAAAGCAAAAGAACATTCTTCAGTACTGATAACATGATGTTTTGTTTATTTTGTTTCTAAAATGTTAACATCTAATTCCTTGGATTAAAACCTGGCAAGGTAAGAAAGTTTTGCCTTTCATGTGACTCCAGAAATTATATCTAATTAAAAGGAAACAGTATAACCCCTCTGCTTCTTCTCTCCAGATTATAACTGATTATATGAGTAGCTAAGCTGCTTGATCTTCCTAGGAAACCAATGATACATGAACATTCAAGGTTATTTTCCAGCTTCAGTAATTCCATTATTGTTTTCTATAGAGGAAGTTGTATTTATTCTAAACACTAGTGATTACAGGGAGTTCTGCAGTGTGCTTACTGGATTTACGTGGAGATTATCTATCATCTATCTATCTATCTATCTACCTTTCTATAGAGAGAGGGAGAGAGAGGAAAGAAATATTAATTTATTCACTTAGGGTTGGAATTAATTCAAAGTAAAATTTAAACCACAATGACATATCACATCGTTCCTGTCATAATGATTATCATCAAGAACACAAGATAACGAGTACTCATGAAAATGTCATGAAAAGGGAACCCCTGAGAATTGTTGATGGGAATATAAATTGGATCACATTATAAAAACAATATGGAGGCTTTTCAAAATTAAAATGTAGATACATGATATGATCCAGTAATTCCCCTTCTGAGTGTATATCCACAGGTGTATATAAGTATATACACGATATTGAAAATTTATATGCACTCTCATGTTTATTGTAGCATTATTCACAATACCCAAGATTTGGAAAAAACCAAGTGCCCAACAATGAACGAATGGATGAAGAATGTGGTATACATACAAAATTAAATATTATTTAGCCATGAGAAAAGATATTATGCCATTTGCAACAACATGGATGAACTTGGAGCATATTGGGCTAGATGAAATAAATCAAGCAGAGAAAGGCAAGCACTGTGTGACATCACTTATATATGGAATCTAAAAAAGTCAAACTTGTAAAAACAGAAAGTAAAATAGTTGTTACTAGGTGATAGTGTGGGGCACAGACAGATATTGTTTAAGGTTACAAAATTGCAGTGAGTAGTAAATAAGTCCTAGAAATCTAATGTACAATAGAGAGAATATAGACAGTAATACTATATCATCAAACTTGCTTAGGGACTAGGACTTAATGATTCTAAACACAAAAAAGGATAATTACATAGACTTACTAATTATCACTGTAATGGTAATAATGTCACAGTATATAAATGTGTCAAATTAATATGTTGTGCATCTTAATTTGGCACAATGTTATATGTATTTCAATAATTTAATGTTAAATGCATTTTAATGAAAAATACTTAAACATCACCATTTGCCTTTACTCTATTGAAATCTAGTATCATCCAAGTTGTGCACTAGGAAAACATCTAAATGAAATACCTAAAAAAGTAAGAAGTGGAAGCATAAATGACTGGTATTTTTGATTATTTAATATTTTAATAGGGACTTTTAAGATAAAGGCAATAATTAAGAATCATATAAAGTGGAAAAGACTGATTATTAATCTAAATAATCCAAGCAAAAATAGAGTCCACTGTACAGCCATCTTTTTTAAACAAACAGAGTAAAGGAAACTTTGGCTTAACTAGACAGTGAAAAGGAAAAGAATGAAACTAAAAATCTCTGCTTGGGTGAGGGCACAAGGTCCTTGATAACATTTTTTTTTAATTAGGATTACTCTGCAGAGAAAAACTTCCCTAGGACTGTGAAGGAGCCAAAAATAAGGTGCAATGTATCCAAGTGTTGTACTGAACTACATGGAAATGATAGGGACAAATACATTTATTCACATTTGGTAGTAAATGAAAACGCCCTAAAACAACACGCATGTGATAAGACAAAACCTAGTCAATTAGTAGACACTTGGATAAATGATCACACTCAGATGGCCTGATCCTCTATCAAAGTACACTGTTGGCCCATATGATTTCTAAAGAATGCCAGTTGGGGAAAAGGAAAGGGATTTAGTAAATTACTTTCCTTCTGATTACTAAATGGCACAAATCACTAAATCAGTTTGTAACGTTATATTAGAGGTGACTGCTTTGGGTTTACATTAAACTTTTTTCCATAGCAAGGATATAAAATTGAAGTGGTGCAAGTGGAACAGGATGACAGAAATAGAATTCTTTTTTGGAATTTTGACCATTTAGATTAAGATAAAAATAAAATACAAAGCTACAGAAATAATAAAAGTATGGTATGGCAAAAAAAAAAAGAAATATACATCAGTGGAACATGATAGAAAGCCCAGAAATAAACCCAAGAACCTATTTTCAACTAATCTATGACAAAGGGGGCTAGAACATACAGTGGAGGAAAGAAATTCTCTTCAATAGTGGTGCTGGCAAAACTGGACAGATACATGTAAAAGACTGAAATTAGAATATTCTCTAACAGAATACACAGAAATAAACTAAAAATGGATTAAAGACCAAACATAAGGGCAGATATTAGAAGACTCATAGAGGAAGACACACACACACACACACACACACAACCTCAAAATGGATTAAAGACATAAATGTAAGGCCAGATAATATAAAACTCCTAGCGGAAACATAGGCAGAACACTCTGATATAAATTGCAGCAATATCTTGTTTGATACACCTACTAGAATAATGGCAATAAAAACAAAAATAAACCAATGGGATGTGTGTGTGTTTGTGTGTGTGTGTGCCTTCCTCTATGAGTTTTCTAATATCTGCCCTTATGTTTGGTCTTTAATCCATTTTTAGTTAATTTTTGGCAATAAAAACAAAAATAAACCAATGGGATGTAATTAAAGTCAAAAGATTTGGAAACCATAAAAAAGGCAGCCCACAGAATGGGAGAAAATCTTTGCAAATGATGTAACTGACAAGGGCTTAATCTCCAAAATACACAAACAAATCATACAACTCAACAACAGAAAACAAGCAAAAAACGCAATCAAAAAATGGGCAGAAATTCTAAATATTTCTCCAAAGAAGACCTATGGATTTCAACAGGAAAAGACGCTCAACATCACTAATTATTAGAGAAATGCAAATTAATACTACAGTGAGGTACCACCTTGCACAAGTCAGAATGGATGTCATTACTGAGTCTACAAATAACAATGCTAGAGAGAGTTTGGAGAAAAGGGAAACCTCGTATACTTTTGATTGGGATGTCAGTTGGTACAAGCACTATGGAAAACAGTATGGAGGTGCCTTAGAAAACTAAATATAGAACTACCATGTGATCCAGCAGCCCCATTCTTGGGCATATATTCAGACAAAACAATCATTCAAAAAGAGACATGTACCCCTATGTTCATTGCAACACTATTTACAATAGCCAAGACATGCTGTATAGCACTGGGAACTATATGTAATCACTTACGATGGAGCATGATAATGTGAGAAAAAGAATGTACATATGTATGTGTGACTGGGTCACCTTGCGGTACAGTAGAGAATTGACAGAACAGTGTAAACCAGCTATGATGGAAAAACTAAAAATCATTAAAAGAAACGTTAGCCAAGACATGGAAGCAACCTAAAGGTCCATCAACATATGAATGGATTAAGAAGAACTGGTACATGTATGCAATAGAATACTACTCAGTCATAGAAAAGAAAAAAGTGATGCCATTTGCAGCAACATGGATGCAACTAGAGAGTCTCAAATAAAGTCAGAAGGAGAAAGACGAATATGATATCACTTATATGTGTAATTTAAAATATGGCACAAATAAACCTGTCAGCAAAACAGAAACACACTCACAGATTTACAGACAGGCTTGTGGTTGCCAAGTGAGAGAGGGGAGGTAGTGGGATGGACTTGGCATTTGGAGTTAGTAGATGCAAACTGTTACATTTAGAATGGATAAGCAATGAGGTCCTACTCTACAGCACTTGGAACAATATCCAGTCTCTTGGGATAGAACATGATGAAATATAATATGAGAAAAAGAATAGAGATATATATGTACCTCTGGATCACTTTGCTGTACAGCAGAAGTTGACACAAAATTGTAAATCAACTATAATTTAATAAAAATAAGTTAAAAATACAGTATACATTATTTTCAATTCTAGTAATGTAGGAAAGAACTGTCAATATTTTCTAGAAAAAAGGAGCCAATTTTCATCCTTTGGCAGGATTATGTGAAAATCTGGAAGAGATTTATTTTAGAAGGGATACTTCTAGGTCTACAGTGAAATAAAGACATCTAGGAAGAGAAGTCCCCACTTCCAAATACATATACACCAGTAGAAGATGTCATGGCATAGGTTCAAAGATTTAAGAGAGATTTTAGACATATTTAAAATGACGGTTGATTAACATAACAGCAAGGATTTTTTCCCCCTTTATTTATCCTTAATTTCTTTCAGGGCTAGAAAATTAGTCCGATTTTATTTTAATCTGACAATGAGGAGGTAGAACAAAAAATTCATTCTTTCTTGTGTATGATACACCCAAGCCTTTTACCATCTGGTCAGAATGCTATCTAGAATGTGATGGAAGTAGTATACTATTCCGAAAGTGATAGAAATATAGCAGATAAACATGAAGAAAATAAAAAGCCCTAAAGAAATTATTGACATCATACTCCAAACTATTCTAATTTTAATCACTCATAACTTAAACTTTATTCACTCAAATATTCAGCTAGTCATTCATTAATTGTAGAGCTATACATGATTTATTAGTCTCAAGATAACTTGGCTACAGAGTGTCAATATCAATCTTTTCTCACTACATGTATGATTTCTTTGAGGAAAACACAAGCTTAAAAAGAGATAAATTAAGGAGAAATAACAAAGTAAGTCTATTAAAACAGCATTCATCAACGATTTCTTAGTAAGTAGGATTTCTTCCATTATATTTCAGTGTTTTACAGACAACTATCTACTTTAAAAGGAAGGATGGAGAAACAGAGCTAAAGTACCAGGAGGATACTTCCAATTAAAAATAAATCAAAATTGAAAACAAGAGTTTTATAAAATCATAAAGTAAGGAAAGACAAATCAATTTATGTTTAGTTTATGAGGCATACACCTATTTTACAAAGCCATATTGCAACCAAATACTAGAGTATAGATAAGTCAAAAGGATTATACAAAATTCAATGAGTGGAAAAGTGCTTAAGTAAAAATTAGGGGGTGTTTAATATGTGCTATATACTATGGTGGAGGATTTACTTATGTTATATAATCTGCACAGAGTCCTTATTAAGTAAATATTAATAAGTATAATTAGTAGGAGGTGCAGAGACTCAAAAAGATTATGGAATTTGTTCATACTTTTGGAGATGAAAGATATATTTATGGCATAGATTTTAGTGATTGTTTCATAGATGTGTAATTATCTCTGAATCTGTCAAATAGTGTATAGTAAATATATACAGCTTTTTATGTGAAACATACCTCATTAAAGTGGCTTAAAAAAGAAAAACATTACAAATTACAGCAAAATAAGAAGCAGAGCAAAAATTATAGTCTTGCTATGTTTAAACTTCTCTCATCTATCAATTGTTCTTTGTATTTAGTTCATCAATATGACATTATTCAACTACCTTTTCTTCAAAAGCTTAATGCATTTTCCAGGTGTTCAAATGTATGTCTTCCATTTTGCCGTAAGCTTTCTTAAGATAGTCAGTATTTACCCAATCTAACCATTCATAACTACATCAGGAAAAAAAAAAAGGAGTGAATCAGAATCTATGACATTCTTCAAAGAAAACAAAGAAGATCAGATTGAAGAAACACAGTCCAATTCCTATACACTAGCTATAAAAATCATAGCTTCCCAGGATTGGACAAATAATATAAAAAATGCACAAATAATATGAATAGACAAGTCACATAAAAGGAAACCCCCAAAGTCAAATAAATGATAATATATATATAATGGATATATATATATATATAAAATATATATATATATTATATATAATAAATGATAATATATATATAATGGATATATATATATATATATATATATATAATGGAGATATAATAGATAACCATCAAGGACCTACTGTATAGCAAGGGACCTATACCCAATACTTTGTAATCACCTATAAAAGAAAAGAATCTGAAAAAAAATATATAAACATATGTGTATATATATATACACACACATACATACATACACATATATCAGAATCACTGCTGTACAACTGGAAATAACACATTATAAATAATCTGTACTTCAATGAAAATACATTAAATTTTGAGACAATATTAAAAATATGAGAAGATATTTTATATTATTAAAAAGAAAAATACAACTTTTTAAAAATTTATAAAATTTATGCCCACTGGACTAATAAAAATATAAATAAGGTAATATATGCACTGATGAAGTTGGGGGAAATGGGAAATCCCCTGCTGCATTTGTGAAGTGTAAATTAATATACCTATCTAGGAAATTAACTTGCCATTCCTTAGTGAAAACAAGCATGGAATATCTCATTATCTAACAATTCACTCCTGGATATATGTTCCAGGAAATATTTTCTATATGTACAAATACACTCATCTTTGCTGCAGTGCTGTGTATAATGGCAAAGACCTGGAAAAAAACAAAAATAAATTCATAAGAGAATGGTTAAAAAATATGGTTCATGTAAAGAACAGAACAAACTAGATCTACATAAATCAACATCGATAATTTTTAAAATATAACGTTAATAGAGAAGAAATTCTGCTTGTAAACAACAGTGTAATCAAAATTTATAGCCCTCAGGGAATATTTTCCCCGCAAATTACTAAGGGATAATTGAGAAATATAATTGTATATATTCGAAGTGTACCATGCCATAATTTTATATATATATATATATATATATATATATATATATATATATATATATATATATATACACATTTTGGAATGATAATCAAAATCAAGATAATTAATAATCCATCACCTCACATACTCAACTTCTTTTTTTATAATAGCCATCCTAATAGGTGTAAGGGGATATTACTGTGGTTTTGAAAATTTCTCTGATCATCGTTGGTGTTGAGCACCACCTTGTTTTTTTTTCTGTTTTTTTTTTTTTTTACTTTTTAGGGCTGCAGGTGTGGCATATGGAAATTTCCAGTCTAGAGGTCGAATTGGAGCTACAGCTGTTAGCCCACGCCTCAGCCACAGTAATGTGGAATCTCAGCTGCATCTGCAAGCTATACCACAGCTCACAGCAATGCTGGATGCTTGACCCACTGAGCGAGTACAGGGATCAAACCCGCATCTTCATGGATACTAGTCAGATTTGTTTCTGCTACACCACAGCAGGAACTCTGGCTGAGTAACTTTTTACATACCGTTTGGCCATTGAACATCTTCTCTGTAAAAATGTCTATTCAGGTCCACTGACTGTAAATTGGATTTTTTTTGCTATTGAGTTTTATGAATTCTTCATGTATTTTGAGTATTAATTCCTTATTAGAAATACTGTTTGAAAAATTTTCTCTCACTCTGTAGGTTGTCCTTTCAATTTAATGATTGCTTCCTTTGCTGTGTTTTTGATGTCTTATCCAATAAATAATTTCCAAGATCACTGTCAAGGACCTCCTTACCAATGTTTTATTCAAGGAGTTTATGGTTTTAGGTCTTATATTTAGCCTTTGATTCATTTAAAGTTAATTTTTATGAGTGGTATAAGATAGGAATCTGGTTTTATTTTTCTGCACATGGATATCCAATTTTTCCAGTGTCATTTATTGCTTTTATGCCAGTATGATTCAGTTTAAATTACTAACTTTCATAATATAGGTTGAAATCAGAAAATACAATGTCTACAGCTTTTCTCTTCTTTCTGAAGATTGTGTTAGCTTCTCAGTATCTTTTATGGTTGCCTAAAATTTTAGGATGTTTTTTATATTTCTGAGAAAATGTCTTTCGAATTTTGAAAGGGGTTGCAATTAATTGATAATAACTGTAGGCATCATGGACATATTTATTATATTAAGTCACCCAATCAAAGAACACAAATATCTTTCCATTCATGTGTGTCTTGTGTGTCTTCTTCAATTTCTTTAAAAAATATCTCAGTATTCATTGTAAAAGTTTTTCACCTCCTTGGTTAAGTTTATTTCTAAGTATTTCATTGTTTTTGATGACACTATAAATGGAATTAATTTCTTTATTTCTCTTTCATAGAGTTCATTGTACAGAAACAACTGACTTTTTATGTTGACTTTGCTTCCTACAATTTTACTGAACTCATTTATATATATTCTCACAGGTTATTCAGTTGAGTCTTTAGGCTTTTAAATCTAGTATGGTGTCATCTACAAACAGAGATAATTTTTAATTCTTCCTTTCTAATTTGGATGTGGCATGTCACATTTTATTGTTTTGCATTTTGAACAATCATTGCATCCCAGGGATGAAATCTCACTTCATCTTGGTGTGATATATTTAAGGTATTCCTGAGTTTTGTTTCCAACTATTTTTGATGATTTTTGTATCTATTTTCCTCAAGGATATTGTTCTAATTTTTTTTCTTTTAATATCCTTCCTTGACTTATGATGCCATATGGTTATGAGCTTTTTTTGGGGGGTGGGGTTTCTTTATTATTGATTTAATAGCTTTGCCTGTTATTGTTCTGCTCTGATTTCCTATTATTCATGATTCAGTCTCGGTTATTTTTTTGTTTCTAGACATTTTTAAATTTCCTGTAAATTTTCTGTTGTTGGCATATAATTGTTCATACTTGTCTCTTATGATCCTTTGTATTTCTGTGGTGCCAGTTGTAATTTTTCTTCTTTTGTCATAATTTTATTGATGTGAATCATATCTTTTTTCTTAGTCTAGCTAAGGGTATATCTGTTTTGTTTATTAAAAAAACAGTTTTTAGGTTAATTTTTTCTATCGTCTTACTAGTCTCCACTTTTGCTGTAATGTTCCTTATTTCTTAAACATTTTTTCTTTAGTATTTATTATTATTATCATTACCATTATTATTATTATTATTATTATTATTATTATTATTATTGTTATCTTTTTAAGGCCACATTGGCAGCATATGGAGGTTACCAGGCTAGGGGTCGAATCTGAGATGTAGCTGCCAGTCTACATTACAGTCACAGCAACATGGGATATGAGCTGCATCTGGTGACCTACACCACAATTCAAGGCAATTCTTGATTCACTGATCAAGACCGAGAATGGAACCTTCATACTCATGGATGCTAGTCAGATTCATTTCCACTGAGCCAAAAAAGGAACTCCAAATTTTTGCTTTTTAAAATTTTTTTTCATTATAGCTGGTTTACAGCCTTCTGTCAATTTTTCAACTGTACAACATGGTGACCCAGTTACACATACATATATAGATTCATCACAAGTGACTAGAAGTACTTTCTGGTGCTATACAGCAGGATCTCCTTGCTTTTCCATCCCAAAGGCAATAGTCTACAACTATTAACACCAGACTCCATACCATCCCACTTGAAAACCACAAATCTGTTCTCCAAGTCCATGGTTTTCTTTTCTGTAGAACGGTTCATTTGTGCAGTCTATTAGATTCAAGATATAAGTGATTTCATATGGTATTTGTCTTTCTCCTTCTGACTTACTTCACTCAGTATGAGGGTCTCTAATTCATGCATGTTGCTGCAAATGGCATTATTTTACTCTTTTTTATGGCTGAGTGGTATTCCATTGTGTATATATACCACATCTTCCTAATCCAATCATCTGTCGATGGACATTTGGGTTGTGTCCATGTCTTGGCTATTGTGAATAGTGCTGCAATGGACATGCATGTGCAAGTGTGTTTTTCAAGGAAAGTTTTGTTGAGATATATGCCCAAGAGTGGGATTGCTGGGTCATATGGTAGTTCTATGTATAGTTTTCTAAGGTACCTCCATACTGTTTTCCATAGTGATTGTACCAGCTTACATTCACACCAACAAGGCAGAAAGTTTCCCTTTGCTACACACCCCTTCCATCATTTGTTGTTTGTGGACTTGTTAATGATGGCCATTCTGACTGGTGTGAGGTAGTATCTCATGGTAGTTTTGATTTGGATTTCTCTAATAATCAGTGATAATGAGCACTTTTCCATGTGCTCGTTGGCCATATGCATATCTTCTCTAGATAAATGTCTATGCAGGTCCTTTGCCCATTTTTCAGGTGGGTTGTTGGTTTTTTCACTGTTGAGTTGTGTAAATTGTTTGTATATTTCTGAGATTAAGCCCTTGTCAGTTGCATCATTTGACACTATTTTCTCCCATTCTGTAAGTTGTCTTTTAGTTTTCTTTTTGGTTTCCTTTGCTGTGCAAAAGCTTGTCAGCTTGATTAGGTCCCATTGGTTTATCTTTGCTTTTATTTCTGTTGCTTTGGGAGACTGACCTGAGAAAACATTTGTAAGGTTGATGTCACAGAATGTTTGGCCAATGTTTTCTTCCAGGAGTTTAATGGCGTCTTGTCTTATATTTAAGTCTTTAGGCCATTTAGCGTTTCTTTTTGTGCATGGTGTGAGAATGTATTCTAGTTTCATTGATTTGCATGCAGCTGTCCAGGTTTCCCAGCAGTACTTACTGAAAAGACTCTCTTTTTCCCATTCTATATTCTTGCCTCCTTTGTCGAAGATTAATTAACAGTAGAGGCATCTGGGTTTGTTTCTGCGTTCTCTATTCTGTTCCATTGTTCTGCATGCCTGTTTTAGTACCAATACCAGACTGTTTTGATAACTGTGGCCCTGTAATATTGCCTGAAGTCTGGGAGAGTTATGCCTCCTTTTTGGTTTTTGTTCCTCAGAATTGCTTTGGCGATTCTCGGTCTTTTGTTGTTCCATATAAATTTTTGGATTAGTTGTTCTAGTTCTGTAAATAATATCATGATTAATTTGATAGGGATTGCATTGAATACAACTTCTTCCCTTTTTAAAATTTTTATTGAAATAGTTGATTTACTATGTTACGTTAATTTCAACTTTGTAGCAATTTATTCAGTTATATATATATATATATCTCATGTTTATATACATGTGTATATATATATATATACACACACTATTTTAAAGATTATTTTCACTTATAAATTATTACAAAATACTGAGTATAGCACCTGTGCTCTATGGTAGGTTATTTATTTTATATATTATCGATTTTATATAGAGCAGTGTGTATATTTTAATCCCAAACTTCTAATTAATCTCTCCACTGCCTTTCTCCTTTGCTAACCATAAGTTACTTTTCTGTCCATAGCTCTATTTCTGCTTTGTAAATAAGCTCATTTGTATCATTGCTTTAGAATCCAGATATAAGTGGTATTATATGATAGTTTTCTTTGACTTCACTGAGTATGATAATCTCTACATCAATCAATATTGTGGCAAATAGTTTTATTTATTTATTTATTCTAACTCGTGAAGTAGTTTTACCATTGATAGTTCCTTGATATATAAGATTATGTTATTTATTTGAGTTCTTTCTTTTCTTTTTTCTTAATTAGATATTTATTACCATAAAATTAGAACTGATTTTGCTGCATATTATAAATTTTGCTACGTTGTATTTCAATATTTGTTTATCTCAAGATATTTTTTGATTTCCCTTTTCATTTCTTTATTGGTCCATTGGTTTATGAGAAGTGTGTTAATTTCCATACATATATGAATTTTCAGTTTTTTCCTCCTGTTACTGAATACAGTTTCATACCGTTGTGGTTGGAAGAAATATTTGATATGATCTGTGTTCTTATATTTGTTGACTTCTTTTGTTAATTAATATATGATCTTTCCAGGAAAATGTTCCATGTACAGTTGAGAATAATGCATATTCTATCGCTGTTTGATTAAGTGTTCTCTATATGTTTGATTCATTTTGTAAAAGCATTACTCAAATCAATTTCTTTTATTGTTTATTTTATATCTGAGGATCTATCCATTGTTAAAAGTGGGGTATGGAGTCTACAATTATTGCTTTGTTATGTATTTTTCCCTTCAGAATGGTTAATAATTGTTTACTATATTTAAGGGGTCCAATATAGGGTATAGATATAGTTCCAATTTTATATCATCTTGAACTGAGCACTTTGTCATATATAATGAAATTCTTTCTCCCTTATTATAGCTTTTGACTTGAAGTCTATTTTGTCTGATATAAGTATAGCTACCTTGTCTTTTTAAATTCCATTTGCATGCAATATCTCTGTCCATTGCTTTACTTTCAGCCTGAGTGTCCTTAAAAGTTGAGTGAGTTTCTTGTAATTAGCATATAGTTAGGTAGAATATTTTTATCCATTTAGCTACTCTTTTTCTTTTAACTGGAGAATTTAAAACATTTATAATTAAAGTAGTTTTCAAAGTTAATAACTATCATAATTTTGTTAATTGCTTTCTTATTGTATTATAGTTCCTTTGTTTCTTTTTTCATTTCTTCCTCTGTGAATTAATGGCTTTTTTAATGGTATGCTTAGATTCTTCACTTTACCATTTGTGCATTTATTACAGGTTTTTGCTCTGTGTTACCATGACATTTTCATAATATATTTTACATTCTTTTAAGCTTACAAGTTACTTTCAATTGCATATAAAAGTTCTATGTTTTATTGACTTTTATTTATTTATTTTGCTTTTTAGGGCTGCACCCATGGCATACGGAAGCTCCCAAGCTAGGGGTCCAATCGGAGCTATGGCTGTTAGCCTACACCACAGCCACAGCAACTCAATATCAGAGCCAGGTCTGCAACCTATAGCACAGCTCACAGCAACGCCAGATCCTTAACCCACTGAGGAAGGCCAGGGATCAAACATGCATCCTCGTGGATCCTAATTCGGTTCGTTACTACTGGAACTCTCTACATCCTTTTATACTGTATGTACTTTTTTTTTTTTTTTTGTCTTTTTGCCTTTATGTAGAGCCGCACCCGCGGCATGTGGAGGTTCCCAGGCTAGGGGTCTAACAGGAGCTGTAGCCGCCGGCCTTCGCCACAGCCACAGCAACGCGGGATCCGAGCCGCGTCTGCGACCTACACCACAGCTCACGGCAACGCCGGATCCTTAACCCACTGAGTAAGGCCAGGGAGCGAACCCGCAACCTCATAGTTCTTAGTCGGATTCATTAACCACTGAGCCACGAAGGGAACTCCTATACTGTATGTACTTTTAAAATATGGAAAATGTTGTTTTCAGAAACTTTTTTTCTATTAGCCTATATGCTAGAGTTCAAAATGCTTTACACACCACCATTTCTGTATTAAAATTATTTTGCATTTGACTATATATTTGCCTTTACCAGTGAATTATACACTTTCATATCTTTTCATGTAAATATTAGTGTCCTTTCGTTTCAGCGTGAAGAACTCCCTTTAGAAGATCTTGCAGGTTGATAAATTACCTCAGGTCTTAATGTTTGTTTGTTTGAGAAAGTTTTTATGCCCCCAATTCTGAAAGACAACTTTTCTGGGTAAAATCACCTTCATTAGAGGTTTTCTTTCATTGAACACTTTATGTATATTATCATATATATTTTGGAAATTAATTCCTTGTTGGTTTCAACATTTGCAAATATTTTCACACATTCCGTACATTATCATTTTTTATGTTTTCCTTTGCTATGCAAAAACTTTGAAGTTTAGGCCCCTTTTCTTTATTTTTGTTTTTATATCTGTTACTCTATGAGATAGATCCAAAAAACTATTTCTTGGAGTTCCCCTTTTGGCTTAGCAGGTTAAGAACCTCATTAGTATCCTTGAGGATGTGGTTTCAATCACTGTCCTTGCTCAGTGGGTTAAGGACCTGGAACTGCCATGAGCTCTGGTGTAGGTCATAGACACGGCTCAGATGCCATGTTGCTGTGGCTATGGCACAGGATGGAAGCTGCAGCTCCAATTCTACCCATATCCCAGGAACTTCCATATGCCACACATGTGGTCCTAAAAAAAAAAAAAACTCAAAAACGTATTTCTGAGATCTATTTCACTTTCTAAAGAGGTTTTTTTTTATCATAAATGGATGTTGAGGAGATTGGATTAAGATGGCATAATAGAAGGACTGGAGCTCAACTTCTCTCCCGAAAAACAGCAAAACTACAACCAAATGCTGAGCAGCCTTCAACCAAATAGACTGTAAACTTCGAAAAAAGATATTCTACTCCAGAAGACAAAGAGGAGACCACATCAAGAGGTAGGAGGGGCGATTATGCGATAGAAGCAACCCCATACCTCCTAGGTGGGAAGCGCCACAGACTGGAAAGTAACTGCATCACAGAGACTCAGCTACAGGACTGAGAGTTCTGAGCCCCAAGTCAAAACCCCATGCCTGGGGATCGGGCACAGGGAGAAAGAGCCACCAGAGCATCTGGCATTGAATGCCAGTGGGGCTTGTGTGCAGGAGCTCCACAGGACTGGAGGAAACAGAGATGGGGAAACAGAGACCCCATCCTTGAAAGGAGCACACACACTTTCACGTGCACTGGGTCCCAGGGCAAAGCAGTCTCCATAGGAATCCAATGACTGCAATATTTAGAGGATCTGCTGGGAAAATAGGGGTGACTGTGCCTTGTTGTGGGGGCAGGACATTGGAGGTGAAGCTGTCAGGAACATTCATCAGCCTGCATTTCTCTGGAGGGGGCCATTTCTGGAAAAATCTGGTCCATCCTATCAGGGATGAGAAGCCCCAGGCCAAACAATAACCCAGGTGGGATCACAGCCCCACCATCAGTAAACAGACTGCCTAAAGACCCCTCAGGCACACAGCCAGCCTCTAATCTCATCCAGAGACAAAGCCCCACTCATCAGAGGGCTAGGAATCAACCTCACTTACCAGTGGGCAGGCATCACTCCCTCCCATAGGAAAGCCTACAGCAAGCCCCGCCCACACCAGCTTTAGTCACAGGGGAGGCAACCGCCAGAACTAAGAGAGGCTACACCTCTATTGTTGGCAAAAAGGTCACCACACCAAAAACCTAGAAAAATGAAAAGACAGAAAACTCTAACCCAGATAAGGGAGAAAGAGAAAAGCCCAGAAAAACAGCTCAGTGATGAGGAGATTACCAGCCTCTCAGAAAGAGACTTTAGACTGTTGATTCTGAAGATGATGCAAGGCATTGGAAATAGACTGGAGGCAAAGATTGATCATTTACAGGAAACACTGAGCAGAGAAATACAA
>PVHT020000027.1:3670858-3726309 GCA_004024745.2 Catagonus wagneri
AAAAATGAAAAGACAGAAAACTCTAACCCAGATAAGGGAGAAAGAGAAAAGCCCAGAAAAACAGCTCAGTGATGAGGAGATTACCAGCCTCTCAGAAAGAGACTTTAGACTGTTGATTCTGAAGATGATGCAAGGCATTGGAAATAGACTGGAGGCAAAGATTGATCATTTACAGGAAACACTGAGCAGAGAAATACAAGCTGTAAAAATTAAACAAGAAGTGATGCAAAATACAATCACTGAAATAAAAGATTCATTAGAAGCAGCCAACAGTAGAATACAGGAGGCAGAAGAACGAATCAGTGAGGTGGAGGACAGATTAGTGGAAATCACTAATGCGGACAAGATAAAAGATTGAAAGGAAATGAGCAGAGTCTCAGAGAACTCTGGGATAATGTTAAATGCACCAACATCCGTATTATAGGGGTGCCAGAGGGAGAAGAGAGAGAGAACGGGACAGAAAAAATATTCGAGGAGATTATAGCCGAAAACTTCCCTAATATGGGAAAGGAATCACTCACTCCAATCCAGGAAGCGCAATGAGTACCATATAAAATAAACCCAAGGAGGCACGCCCCGAGACACATATTAATCAAAATGACCAAAATTAAAGACACAGAGAAAATATTGAAAGCAGGTAGGGAAAAGAAACAAATGACATACAAGAGAACTTCAATAAGGTTATAAGCAGATTTTTCATCTGAAACTCCACAGGCCAGGAGGGAGTGGTATGATATACTCAATGTGATGAAAGGGAAAAACTTCTAACCAAGATTGCTTTACCCTGCAAGGCTCACATTCAGTTCTGAAGGAGAGATCAATACCTTTACAGATAAGCAAAAGCTAAGAGATTTCTGCAACACTAAACCAGCTTTACAACAAATCTTAAAGGAACTTCTCTAGTCAGAAAAGCAAAGGCCACAACCAGAAGCAAAAACACCACAAATGACAAGGCTCACCAGGAAAGGCATATATACAATAAAGATACTAAATAATCCATGCACAACTATGCTACCAAAATCAGAAATCGTGAGAAGAGAGCACAAATGCAGGTCACTGGAGACACACGTGCAATTAAGAAACCAACAACTTAAAACAATCTCATTTGTATATAGACTCCTATATCAAAACTTCAGGGTGAAAAAAAAAAGCAACAAAAACCCCAAACAGTTAATATAATGGCAATAAGAACATATATATCAGTAATTACCTTAAATGTTAATGGACTGAATGCCCCAACCAAAAGACATAGACTAGCTGAATGGATACAAAAACAAGAAAACAACCAATGGATCACTGAAGAAATCAAAGAGGAAACTAAAAAATACCTAGAAGCAAACGACAACAAAGACACGACACCCCAAAACCTCTGGGATGCAGCAAAAGCAGTGCTAAGAGGAAAGTATATAGTAATACAAGCCAACCTCAGGAAACAAGCAAAAGCTCAAATAAACAACCTAACTTTGCATCCAAAGCAGCTAGAGAGGGAAGAAGCCAGGTCATGGAAACAACCTAAATGCCCATCGACAGAGGAGATGATCAGGAAGATATGGTACATACACATAATGGAATATTACTCAGCCATTAGAAGGAACGGAATCACAACATTTATAGCAACATGGATGAACCTAGAAATTATCATACAAGATGGAACCAGTCAGACAATTAGACAGCAACACCCAATGCTACCGCTTATATGTGGAAACTAAAGAGACACAATGAACTTCTTTGAAGAACAGACAATGACTCACAGATTTTGGAAAACCTTGGTTTTTCAAATAAGACGATCTGAGGGGTGGGGGGATGCACTGTGGACTTGGGACAGAAAATCTATCGAATTGACTTATGATCTTTGTACACCTATAACTGAAATAAAATTCATTGTTAATATGAAAAAAAATAAAATAAATGGATGTTGAATTTTATCAAAACATTTTGTGTATCTATAGAGGTGATGATACAGTTTTTATTCTTCAATTTGTTAATGTGTATCACTGATTGATTTGCAGATATTGAAAAACAATTGCACTTCCTGGGAAAAAAGAAACACTTGATCATGGTGTGTGGTCATTTTAATGTATGGTTGGTTTTGGTTTGCTAGTACTTTACTAAATATTTTTGCGTCTATGTTCATCAGTGATATTGGCCTGTGTTATTCTTTTGTTTGTAATAGCTTTGTCTGATTTTGTTATCAGAGTGATGGTGGTCTCATAGAATGAGTTTGGGGGTGTTCCTTTGTCTGCAATTGTTTGGAAGAATTTCAGAAGAGTAGATATTAACTCTTCTGTACATGTTTGATATATTTTGCCTATGAAGCCATCTGGCCCTGGACTTTTGCTTTTTGGAAACTTCTAAATCACAGTTTCAATTTTAGTACTTGTGACTGCTCTATTCATATTTTCTATCTCTTCCTGGTTCCATATTGGAAATTTGTACATTTGTAAGTATTTTTCCATTTCTTTTAGGTTGTCCAGTTCATTGGCATATACTTGTTGAGAGTAGTCTCATAATTATTTTTATTTATGTCATGTTAGGTGTTAATTTTTTTAAATTTTAAAAAAAATTTTTTTAATTTTTTAAATTTTTTTAAAAATTATTTTTAAATTTTAAGTTAAATCAAATTTTTGCTAATCTTTACTTAAAAATTAAAAATTTTAATTTTACTGATTTGATCCCACCTCATTTTTTTTCTTGATGACTCTGACTAAAGTTATCAATTTTGTTTATCTTTTCAAAGAACCAGCTTTTAGTTTCACTGATCTCTACTGTTTTCTTCATCTGTATTTTATTTCTGCTCTGGCCTGATTTCTTTCCTTATATTAACTTTTGGTTTTGTTTGTTCGTTTTTCTCTAGTCGTTTTAGCTGTAAGGTTAGGTTGTTTATTTTTCTTGTTTTCTGAGGTAAGCTTGTATTGTTATCAACTTTCCTCTCAGAACTGCTTTTGCTGTGTCCTATAGGTTTTGGACCATTGTTTCTTCATTGTCATTTGTCTTTAAGTATTTTTTGATTTCCTCTTTGATTTCTCCAGCCATCATGTGGTTGTTTAGTAACACATTTGTTAGTCTCCCATGCTTGTGTTTTTTACAGTTTTTTTTCTGTAATTGATTTCTAATCTTATAGAATTGTGATCATAAGTGATGCTTGATATGATTTCCATTTTCTTAAATCTAACAAGGCTTGATTTGGCCTAAGATGTGATCTGTCTTAGAGAATGTTCCATATGCACTTGAGAAGAATATGTATTCTGTTGCTGCAGATGGAATATTCTACAAATATCAATTCATATATGGTCTAATGTGTCATTTGAAGCCTGTGTTTCTTTATTGATTTTCTCTCTGGATGATCTGTCCATTGATGTAGGTGGGGTGTTAATGTCTCCCACTATTTTTGTGTTACTATAAATTTCTCCTTTAATGTCTGCTAAAATTTGCTTAATATGTTGAGCTACTCCTATGTTAAGTGCATATTTATTTATAATTGTTATATCTTCTTCTTGGAATAATCCCTTGATCATTATGCAGAGTACTTCTTTGTTGCTTGTTAAAGAATGGATTTTAGTCTATATTGTCTGATATGAGTATTGCTACTGCAACTTTCTTTTGATTTCCACTTGCATTGAGTGCCTTTTTCCATCCCTTCACTTTCATTCTGTAGGTTTCTTTAGATCTGAAGTGAGTCTCTTGTAGACAGAGTCCATATGTGCCTTCTTTGTGTACCATTCCATCTATATGTGTCTTTTGTTGGAGAATTTGGTCCATTTACATTTAAGGTAATTATTGATATGTATGTTCATATTGCTATTTTCTTAATTGTTTTATTGATTTGTATCTGCAGTTCTTTGCATTTTCTTTCCTCTTTTGTTCTCTTGTGATTTGATGAATAGCTATAGTGTCGTGTGTGAATTCCTTTTTCTGTTCTGTGTGTATATCTAATATAGATTTTTGGCTTGAATTTATCATAAGTTTTTGATATATATTTACCATCTATCTATCATTTCTCTATCTACATGATTGCTTTAAGTTGCTGACCTCTTTATTTCTAATTCATTGCAAATTGCTGCATTTATATTCTCCTCTCAAAATTACTGGTTTATATATGATATTTGTTGGTGGCTGATTTCCCAAATTTACTGCATATTACACTTTACTGGTGAGCTTCCACATTTCATAATTTTGTTTCTGGTTATGGGCTTTTTTATTAATTAGAGAAGTGCTTTTTGCATTTGTTGTGAAGCTGGTTTGGTGGTGCTGAATTATTTTAGCTTTTACTTGTCTCAAAGCTTTTGATTTCTCAACCACCTTTGAAAGAGAACCTTACTAAGTATAGAGTCTTTGCTGTAGTTTTCACTTTCATAACGTTAAACCATATCATGATACTCACTTCTGGCCTATAGAATATTTCCCCTGAAAAATAGCTGATAGCATTATAGGGATTCCCTTGTATGCTATTTTGTTTGCTTTTCTCTTGTTGCTTTTAATACTTTCCCATTCTGTATTTTTGTCAGTTCGATTACTATCTGTCAGTGTGTTCATCTTGGGTTATTCCTGTATGGTAGGACTCTCTGCACTTTTTGGACTGGGTGACAGTTTCCTTTCCTATGTGGGAAATTTTTGGCTTTTATCTTTTAAAATATTGTCTCAGACATTTTCTCTTTCTTCTCTCCATCTGGAACCTCTATAGTGCATTTGATGTTGCCCCAGGGATTTCTTAAACTCTTCTTTATTCTGTTCTGTGACACTGATTTCTAGCATTCTATAATCCAGCTCACTTATCTGGTCTGTTGCCTCTTTTGTTCTGCTATTGATTCCTTATAGTTTGCTTTTCATTTCAGTGATTATCTTATTCATTTCTGTTTTGTTGTTTTTTATATTTTCTCTTTGATAAAACTTCTTGTAATTTCTTCCTCTGTGTATACCTTGCTTTCCCAATTTCTCGAATTATCTTTATGATCTGAACTCTTTCTTGGGTACACTGCCTATCTCTATGTCACCTATTTGTTCTTTGGGGTTTTAAGTTTTTTCCCTTGTTTGGAATATATTTTTGTGCTATTACATATTATCATATATTGTCTAAATTTATGCTTGTATTGTGGAAGGTTATGTTTCTTGATTTTGGTTGGAGAAGTAGCCCTCTGTAGGGTATATCCTATGTGTTTCAGTGGTACACTGCCATCTTGTCACCCAAGGGTCAGTGACAAGTTGGTCCTAGTGTAGGTTCCTAGCTGTGTTTGTGAATATGGTTCTTCAGGCTGCTTAATTTTGATTTCCTTCATTCTGGTGTCTGCCTCTGGTGTTTAAGGCTGGTCTAGAAGCTTGCGGAGGCTTCCTGATGGAAGGGTCTAATGCCTGCCCATTGTTTGATGGAGCTGTGTTTTGCCCCTTTGTGGGAAGGGATTTGTCAAGGGGTATATATAGAAGTAGCTGTGCACTAAGGACTTCTTTAGGCAGCCTAAATGCTGTTGGATGGGGCTTTGTTCCTGTCCTGTTTATTGTTTTGCATGTGACATCCCAGCAGTGGAGCCTACAGGTGGTTGTATGGGGCTAGGCTTAGTGCCAAAATCAGGGCTACAAAAAAGCTCGCAATGATGAAAACTCTCTGACACCTCCACAACCAGTGTTCTTGTAACCACAATGAGCCACAACTGCCCCCCTATCTCTGCAGGCTATCCTCCAAGAACAGTACATAGGTGTGGCCTAACTCCTATGAAGTAACTGATTTTGCCTTGGATCATTGTGTGTATTACACCTTGTGTGTGCCCAGGAGTCTCTGTTTCCCCTGGTCTTATGTATCTCTAACACTCAAGTTCCATCTAAAGCCAAATTCTCTGGAGGCTCATTCTTTCAATGCTCCCTAGGCAGGGGAGCCTGACATGGAGTTTAGAACTTTCATTTCTTTAGGAGAACTTCTGGGATATAATTGTTCTCCAGTTTCCGAGTCGCCCACACAGTGGGTATGGGTTTTGATTACATTGTGAATGTACCGCTCCTACCATCTCATCGTGGTTCCTTCTTTATATGTTTAGTTGTAGAATATATCTTTTGGTAGATTCCAGTCTTTTTAATCAATGATTTTTTATCAGTTGGTTGTGATTTTTGTGTGCTCATAAGATCATAAGAGGAGGTGAGCTCAAAATCCTTATACTCTGGCATCTTGTCTGGAGAAATTCATCATATACTTCTTCCTCTTCTTCTCCTTCTCCTTTTCCTTCTTTGGTGCACCCACAGTATGTGGAAGTTCCCAGTCCAGGGACTGAACCTGTGCTACAGCAGTGACCCAATCTGCTGCAGTGAAAATACCAGATCCTTAAAACCCACTGTGTCACAAGGACCTCCATAAACTTTTTATTCTTGAATTTATTAATGTGATATATCACACTGATTGATTTGTGGATATTGGAAAATCCCTGTATTCCTTCGGAAAAATCCCATTAGGTTATGGTGCATGATTATTTTAATATATTGTTGCATTTGGTTTGCTAGTATTTTGTTGAAATTTTGACATTTATGTGCATAAGTGACAATGAACTAAAATTTTGTGTTTTGTGATATCTTTAGGTTTGGTATCAAAGTATTGGTTACCTTATAGAATGAATTCAGAAATATTCCTTCAGCTATGTAATTTTTTGGAATAGTTTCAGAAGGATAGATATTGACTCTTCTGTAGATATTTGGTAGAATTCGTCTATGAAGTCATGTTTCCTTGTACTTTTGTTTGTTGGGAGTTTTTAAATGGATTCAAATTCAGTATTGGTAAACCACGTTTTCACATTTTCTGTTTCAACCTGGTTCATTTGGGAGATTGTACATTTCTTGGAATTTATCCATTTCTTTTAGGTAGTCCATTTGATTGTTTTAGAGTTGCTCATAGTAGTATCTTATGATTCTTTGTATTTCTTCTGTGGTGTCAGTTATAAGTTCTCCTTTTCACTTCTAATTTTATTGATTTAGGTCTTCTCCTTCTCTTTCTTGATGAGTCTGGCTATAAGTTTATCAATTTTCTAAATCTTTTCAAATAATCAGCTTATAGTTTCATCAACATTTTCTATTTTTTGTTCCTATTCCATTTATTTCTGCTCTTATCTTTATGGATTCTTTCCTTCTAATAACTTTATGTTATGTTTGTTCTTTTTCCTATAGTTGTGTTAGGTGTAAAGTTAGATATTTTGAGGTTTTTCTTGTTTCATGGTGTAACCTGGTATCACTATAAATTTCCCTCTGAGAACTGCTTTTGCTGTGTGCTTATTTTTTAGCTAATAGTGTTTTTGTTTTCCTTTATCTCTAGTTTTTGATTTCCTGTTTGACCTATTTAGTGATCCATTAGTTGTTCAGTAGCATACTAAGTTCCACATGTCTGTGTTTTTTGCAATTTTTTCTTGTAATTGATTTCTAATCACATAGTGTTGCGGTCAGAAAAGATCTTTGATATGATTTCATATTTCTTCAATTTACCAAGGCTAACTTTTTGGCCCAGCATGTGATCTATCCTTTAGAATGTTCCATGTGCACGTGAAAATAAGGTGTATTCTGCTGCTTTCACATTGAATGCTCTATAAATATTATTTAAGTCCATCTTTTCTAATGTGTCACTTAAGGCTTGTGTTTCTTTGATGATTTTCTGTCTGGATGATCTATCTATTCATATACTTGGGGTGTTTTGTTACTGTTAATTTCTCCTTTTATGTCTGTTAACATTTGCCTAATATATTGAGCTACTCCTATATTAAGTGTATATATATTTGAAATTGTTTTATGATCTTCTTGGATTGATCCCTTGCTCATTATGCATTATTGTTTTTGTCTCTTGCAACAGTCTTTATTTTATAATCTATTTTGTCTGATATAAGTATTGCTGCTCTACTTTGATTTCCATTTGCAAGGAATGTTTTATTTCTATCCCCTCACTAATAGTCTGTATGTGTCTATAGATCTGAAGTGGGTCTCTTAGAAACAGGATATATATATATGGATCTTTTTATTTAATTTTTGGATCCATTCAGTCAGTCTGTGTGTTTTGGTTGGTGCACTTATTCCATTTACATTTGGGGTAATTATTGATATTAGTGTTCTTATTGTTAGTTTTGTGAACTGTCTTGTACTTTTCTTTTGTAGGTCTTTTTTATTTCTTTTGTCCTCTTGTGATAGTGTTATATTTCGATTTTGTTTTCTTTTTGGTGTTTATATCTATGATAGATTTTTGTTTGCAGTTACCATGTTTTTGTTTGGCAGCGTATGTACAGCTGAGCTGATCTATTCATTTTCTATGAATTTTAAATAACCTGACTTTGTACTTTTTTCCCTCATGATTCCTGTTTTTGATATTATATTTTCCATCTAATTACTTTGTGTATCTCTTAACCACTTATTGTGGATACAGATGATTTTTAATGGACTTTTTAACCTACCTATTACTAGCTTGGTGTGTGGATGATCTCCTAATTTTACCTTTTGTTTATCTTTACTGATTAGCTTTTTCATTCTGTAATTATCTTATTTCTAGTTGTGGTATTTCTTTTTCACCTAGAGAAGTCCCTTTAACATTTGCTGGGAAGTTGTTTTGGTGGTGCTGAATTCTATTCACTTTTGCTTATCTGTGAATTTTTTCCATATCTCCAGCAAATCTGGATGAGAGCATTACTGTGAAGTGTATTCTTTATTAAAGGACTTTTTTCAATACTTTAAATATATGTGCCACTCATATCTGGACTGTAGAATTTCTGCTGAAAAATCAGCTGATCAATTTTGGGAGCTCCTTATATATTATGCATTGCTTTCCCCTTGCTTCTCTTTATTTTCTCTGTATCTTTAATTTTTGTCCTTTTGGTTACAATATGTTTTGGTGTGTTCCTCCTAGGCCTAATCCTTCAAGGTACTCTCCACTTCCTGGACTTGGGTGACAGTTTCCCTTCCCAGACTAGGGAATTTTTCAGATATGAGCTGTCCAAGTATTTTCTCCAGCCCTTTTTCTCTCTATTCTAATTCTGGCTCCATAAAATGCAAATATTAGTGCTATTGATATTGTCCCAGAAACCTCTTTATGTGCCTTAATTTCTTTTCATTCTTTTATCTGTTCAGTGGCCATGATTTGCCTTACTCTGTCTTCCAACTCACTGATCTGTTCTTCTGAATCATTCAGTCTACTATTTGCTCCTTCTAGTGTAATTTTTCATTTCTGTTATTGTGCTCTTTATCTCATATTGTGATTTCTGTTTTCAATCTCTGTTAAAAACCTTTAATTTCTCACTATGTACATTCATTCTTCTCTCAATGTCTTGAATAATCTTTATGATCACTAATTAAAGGCTAATATCACTGATGAACATAGATGCAAAAATCCTCAACAAAACACTAGCAAACCGAATCAAACTATATATTAAAAGGATCAAATACCATGACCAAGTGGGATTTACAGCAGGGATGAAATGATTCTTCAGTATCCAGTAATCAATGAGTCTGATACATCATATTAACAAACTGAACAATTAAAAAGATACTATAATCTCAACAGATTCAGAAAAAGCTTTTGACAAAATTCAACACCCATTTCTGATAAAAACTCTCCAGCAATTGGGCATAGAGGGACTCTATCTCAACCTAATTGAGGCATATATGAAAAACCCATAGCTAACATCATTCTCAATGGCAAAAAACTGAAAACATTTCTGCTAAAACCAGGAACAAGACAAGGATATCCACTTTCAGCACTCTTTTTCAACAAAGATTTGGAATCCCTAGCCATGGCAATCAAAAAAGAAAAAGAAAAAAAAGAATACAAATTGGAAAAGAAGTAACACTATCCCTGTTTGCTGATGACATGATAATATACCTAGAAAATCCTAAAGACACTACCAGACATTAGACCTCATAAATGACTTGGGTAAAGTTGTAGCATTCTAAATTAATATACAGAAATCAATTGAATTTCATAAACTAACAATGAAGGATCAGAAAGAGAAATTAAGGAAACCATCCCTTTTACTATTGCATCAAAGAGAATAAAATGCAGAGTTCCCAACATGGCTCAGTGGTTAATGAAACTGACTAGGATTCATGAGGATGTGTGTTCCATCCCTGGCCTCACTCAGTGAGTCAGGGAACTAGTGTTGCCATGAGCCATGGTCTAGGTTGTTGACACGGCTCAGATCTGGTCTTGCTGTGGCTGTGGCATAGGCCAACAGCTGTTGCTCCGATTTGACCCCTATCCAGGGAACTTCCATATGCCACAGGTGTAGCGCTAAATAAAAGGAGAGAGAATAAAATGTCTTGTAATAAGCCTATCTAAAGAGACAAAAGGCCTGTGTTCTGAAAACTATAAGACGCCTATGAAAAAAATCAAAGATGACAAAAATAGATTGAAAGATATATCATGATCTTTAAATGGAAGAAACAAATCATAAAACAAAACAAAATAGAAAACAAAAAACTATAATATCCAAGGCAATCTACAGACTCAGTGCAATCTCATTGAATTACCAATGGCATTTCTCACAGAACTAGATCAAAATATTTTAAAATTTGTATGGAAACAAAAAGGACCCTGAATAGCCAAAGCAATCTTGAAAAAGAAAAAAGTAAACTTGAGGAATCAGGCACCCTAATTTCAGACTATACTAAGAAGTTACAGTAATTGAAAAAGTATGGCACTGGCACAAACCAAGAAATATAGATCAATGGAACAGGATAGAAAGCCAGACATAAACTCAAGCAAACGTGGTCAACTAATATATGACAAAGGAGGGAAGAACATGCAGTGGCAGAAAGATAGTCTTTCAATGAGTGGTGCTGGAAAAACTGGACAGCTACATGCAAAAGAATGAAATTAGAACATTCTCTAACACCATACACAAAAATAAAGTCAAAATGGAATAAAACCTAAATGTAAGGCCAGAAACTATAAAAGTCCTAGAGGAAAACATGCCTATATTTTTAGCATTTTTCATGTTTTTCATGTTTTTAGCCTTTTTCATATGTTTTATGTTTTTACCATTCTGCCTAGAATGCTCTTTTATAGAAATCATAGCAACATCTTGTTTGATCCACTTCCTATAACAATGACAATAAAAACAAAAATGAACCAATGGGATCTAATTAAACTTAAAAGCTTTTGCAAAACAAAAGAAACCATTAAAAAACCTGAAAAGACAGGAGTTCTTGTTGTGGTTCAATGGAAACAAACCCGACTAGTATTCATGAGGATGAGGGTTTGGTCCCTGGACTTGCTTAGTGGATCAAGCATCTGGTATTTCCAGGAGCTGTGGTATAGGTCACAGATGTGGCTAGGATCTTGCATCATTGTGGCTATGGTGTAGGCTAGTAGCTGCAGCTTTGATTCAACCCCTAGCCTGGGAACTTCTACGTGCTGCAGGTGTGGCTCTTAAAAAGCAAAAGCAAACAAAGGAAACAAACAAACAAACAAAGAAAAGACAACCCACAGAGTGGGCAAAAAATCTTTGCAAATGATGAAACTAACAAGGGATTAATTTCCGAATATATGAGCAACTCATATAACTCAACAACAACAACAAGAAACAAACAACTGAATTGTAAAGTGAGCAGAATACCTAAATAGGTATTTAATAGTAAACTTAAAAAGGTTTGCACAGTAAAGAAAGCATAAACAAAATGAAAAGGCAACCTATTGACTGGGAGAAAGTATTTGAAAATGTGTGACCAACAATGGCTTAATTTCCAAAATGTGCAAAGATATCACACAACTCAACAACAACAACCAAAATCCAATGAAAAAAACTGGGCAGAAGACCAGATAGACATTATGCACATGAAAAGATGCTCAACACCACAAATTATTAGAGAAATGCAAATCAAAACTACGAGGCACCACCTCACACTGGTCAGAATGGCCATCACTAATAAGTCTACAAATAACAAATGCTGAAGAGGGTGCAGAGAAATGGGAACCCTCCTACACTGTTGGTGGGGATGTAAATTGTTACAACCACTATGGAAAACTGTATGGATGTTTCTCAGAAAACTAGACATAGATCTAACATATGAAGCAGCAATCCCATTCCTGGGCATATATCCAGACAGAACTATAATTCAAAAAGTTACAGGCAATCCCTATGTTCATTGCAGCAGTATTCAAAATAGCCAAGACATGGAAACAGTCTAAATGTCCATCGACAGATGAATAGATTAAGAACTGGAACTTATATAAAATAGAATACTACTCAGCCATAAAAAGAACAAAATAATGGCACTTGTAGCAAAATGGATGCAACTAGAGATTTTCATACTGTGAAGTAAGCCAGAAGGAGAAAGGCAAAAACCATATGATATCACTTATATGTGGAATCTAAAATATGGCATAATTAAACTTATCTGTAAGACAGAAACAGTCCCATAGACATAGGGAACAGACTGTGGTTGTGATGGGTGGGAGGGAGGGAATGGGAGAGACTGGGAATTTGGAGGTGGTAGATGCAAACTATTACATTTAGAATGGATAAGCAATAAGGTCCTGTATAGCACAGGGAACTCTATCCAATCTCTTGGGATAGAACATGATGGAAGATAGTATGAGATAAAGAATGTATACACATGCATGACTGGGTCACTCAGATCCTGTGTTTCTGCTGTACAGCAGAAATTGATACAATACTGTAATTGATACAACTATAATTTAAAAAATAAAATAAAATTTTGTTAGGATTTCCCATGAAAATAAGAAACTAGAAAATACAAATTTGACCCAATTGAAAATAAATAATCCAATTTTTCATTTTTAAATTTTTATTACAGTTGATTTACAATGTTTTGTCAATTTCTGCTGTATAGATAATTCAATTTTTGAGATTAAAAGTAAACTTGAAGTAATGAATATCTGATCAAAGGCACAGAAGAATGAATGAGTAATCTGGAAGACAGAAAAATGGAAATCACATAATCAGAACAGCAGACTGAAAACGAATGGAAAAGATGAAAGCAACAGACAAGATCTATAGATAACATAAAATGTTCCAGAAGGAGAATAGAGATTGACGGGAATAAAAATATATATTTGAAGAAATTATGGCTGAAAACATTGCAATCCTAAGTAAGGAAATAGATATACAGGTACATAAAGCACAGAGGGTCCCAAATAATATGAATCCAAACAGACCCACACCAAGGCATATTATATTTAAAATGGCAAAAGTTGAAGATAAAGAGAGAATTCGAAAGGCAGGAAGAGAAATTCAGCCAGTCACATACATGGGAACTTCCATAAGGCTATGAGCTCATTCCTCTACAGAAATGTTGGTGGATAGAAGGATACGGCATGATATACTCACATGATCACCTCAATAGATAGAGAAAAAGCAGATCATAAAATTCAACATCCATTCCTGATAAAAACTCTCACAGTGTTCATAGAGCAAACATATTTCAACATAATAAAGACCATTTATGACAAACCCACACCCAACAAAATACTGAACAGTGAAAAGCTGAAAGCCATCCCACTAAATTCAGGACCAAGGCAAGGATGTTCCCTTCACTGCTTCTATTTAATGTAGCATTGGAAGTCCTAGCAACAGCAATCAAACAAGAAAAAGAAATAAAAGTATACAAACTGTAATGGAAGAGGTAAAGTTGTAATTATTTGCAGATGACATGATGCTTAATAAAGAGAACCCTAAAGTTCCTACCCCAACTAATAATGAACTATTAGAAAGAGAATTATGAAAAAAATCATGACTAAAATTGCTAAAACTATGGAGTTCCCATTGTGGCTCAGGAGGTAAAGAACCCAACACAGTGTCTGTGAGAATGGGTTAAGGATCTGCATTGACACAAATTGTGGTATAAGTCACAGATGCATCTCAGATCCAGTGTTGCTCTGACTGTGGCATAGGCCAGCAGCTGCAGCTCCAATTCAACTCCTAGCCTGGGAACTTCCATATGCTGCAGGTTCAGCCATAAAAATAATGAAAATGTCTCATAAAAATATGGTTAGGAATGAATTTAATCAAGGTGGTGAAAGTCCTATAGGGTGAAAATTATAAAACAATTGATAAAAATTGCTGACGATTCATAGAAATGGAAAGATATCCCATACACTTGAATTAGTATTTGATATTATTTGTGGCCATATTACCCAAAGAAATTTAAAGATTTAACTCAAGGCCTATCAAAACACCCAGGATATTTTTGACAGAAACAAAACAAATAATCCTAAAATTTATTTTTTTATTTTTATTTTGCTTTTGTCTTTTTGCCTTTATGTAGAGCCGCACCCGCGGCATATGGAGGTTCCCAGGCTAGGGGTCTAATTGGAGCTGTAGCTGCCGGCCTTAGCCACAGCCACAGCAACGTGGGATCTGAGCCGCATCTGCAACCTTCACCACAGCTCACGGCAATGCCGGATCCTTAACCCACTGAGCAAGGCCAGGGATTGAACCCACAACCTCATGGTTCTTAGTCGGATTCGTTAACCACTGAGCCACGAAGTGAACTCCTAAAATTTATATGGAACCACAAAAGACTCTGAATTGCCAAAGCAATTCTTAGGGAAAATGAAGAAAGCTGTTCTAGAAACCTCCCAGACTCCATACTTTATTACAAAGCTACAGTAATCAAAAGTGTATGGTAGTTTCACAAAAATAGACATGTAGATCAATGGAACAGAATAGAAAGCCCAGAAATAAATGCAAATGGTCAATTAATCTATGACAAAGGAGGCAAGAATATATAATGGATAAAAGGTAGTCTCTTCGACAAGTGGTGCAGGGAAAGCTGGACAGCCACATGTGAAATAATGAAATTAGAATATTTCTTCACACCATATACAAAACTAAACTCAGAATAGTTTAAAGACCTAAATGTAGGACATGTCACATTAAACACCTAGAATAGAAAATAGGCAAAATGCTCTTTGACATAAATTGTAGCAATTTTGTTTTTGATCTGTTTTGCAAGGCAAAAAATAGTCACAAAAGGAAAATTAAATAAATTGTACCTCATTAAACTTAAAAGCTTTTACACAAAAGAAACCATGACTAAATGAAAACACAACCTGGAAGAAAACAAATGCAAATGGTAGACTGACAAGAGGTAAATATCCAAACTGTAAAAAAAGCTCATAATAAAAAGCAAGAAATTATCCAATAAAAAAAATGGTCAAAAAGTTGAATCAAAATTTTTCCAAAGATGACAAACAAATTGTCATCAGGCACATGAAAAGATATTAAATATCATTAATTTCTAGGAAATTGCTCATTATAATCACAGTGAGGTATCACTTCATGCTATTTAGAATGGTTATTATCAAAAACACAGGAAAATGCAATTATTGAAGAGAATGGGGAGAAAAGAAAACCCTGATGTACTACTGTTGGTAAGAATGTAAATTGGTGCAACAGTCATTAAAAAGATCATTGAAATTCCACAAAAATTTAAAACTGACCCATAATGAGAAGAAAAATAAAGTATAAATTGCACAGAAATTAGAGATGATTGTATTATTATATGAGGACATTAAAACAGATATAACTAAATAATTATATATATCAAGATGCTAGAGAATACATTGAACATGGTGAGAGTTTGAAGATGCCAAATGACTGAAGTCAATTTTTTAGAGATAAAATACAAAAGCACCTGAGTTAAAAAAAAATGCACTGAATGAAATTAAAAGACTTAGGAGAAAATATTAGTGAACTTTGGTATACTGTAATACAAACTATACAAAATGAAATTAGAGTTAAAAGACTGGGAAACAAAAGCACTGTGTAAGTTAAGTGTGAGATAAGTTCAGACAGATAGCAAATATACATGTAATTGGAGTCCCAGAAGAAATGAATTTAGAAGGAAGGTATTAGGGAGTGGAAAAAACTATTTGAAGAAACAATGGCCAAAGTTTAAAGTTTGATATACCATTGAGTATCATGGATCCAAGATACAAAATGAACCTCGAGCAGAAGAAGCATGAAAGAAACACTAAAGCACATCATCATCAAATTAATTAAGGCTATAAATAAAAAGAAATTTAAATGTAGGCAAGTAAATAACTAAATACAAAAGAACAATCATAGCAGATTATCATGGAGTACTGCTCAGCCACAAAAAAGAACAAAATAATGCCACTTGCAGGAACATGGATGCAACTAGAGATTATCATATTAAGTGAAGTAAAATAGAGAAAGCAAATACCATATGGTATCACTTATGTGTGGAATCTAAAATATGGCACAAATGAACCTATCAACAAAACAGAAACAGATGCACAGATATAGAAAACAAACTAGTGGTTGCCAAGGGGGAGAAGGGAGGACGTGAGATAGACTGGGGTTAGTAGATGCCAACTATTATATTTAGAATGGATAAGCAATGAGGTCCTACTATATATCACAGTGAACGATATCCAATCTCTTGGGATAGGACACTTTTGAAGATAATATGAGAAAAGTAATACACACACACACGCACACACACACACACATAGCTGGGTCATTTTGCTGTACAGCGGAAATAGGCACAACATTGTAAATCAACTACACTTTAACTTAAAAATGGGGAAAATAATGTGAGCCATACAGTTGTAGACATCAAAAAAATTATGTTAGCTAAAACACTGAAAAATAAAAACCACGTGATCATCTCAATAGATTCAGAAAAAGCTTTTGACAAAATCCAACATCTGTTTCTGATAAAAACTCTGCAGAGAGTGGCCATAGATGGAACTTACCTCAACATAATAAAAAAAAAAAACATATATGAAAAACCCACAGCTAATACCATTATAAATGGTGAAAAACTGAAAACATTTCCACTAAGGTCTGGAACAAAACAGGAGTGTCCACTTCCACCAGTATTATTCAACATCGTTTTGCAAGTCCTAGCCATGGCAATCAGAGAAGAAGAAGATATAAAAGGAATCCAAATTGGAAAAGAAGTAAAACTATCACTATTTGCCAATGACATGATACTATATCTAGAAAACCCTAAAGACATAACCAGAAAAATGTTAGAGCACATCAATGAATTTGGTAAAGTTGCAGGATTCCAAATTAATACAAAGAAATCAATTGCATTTCTGTACACTAACAATGAAAACCAAGAGAAATAAGAGAAACCATCCCATTTACCATCATATTAAAAAGAATAAAACACCTAGAAACAAACCTACATAAAGAGGCAAAGGAGCTATACTCTGAAAACTATAAAACACTGATGAAAGAAATCAAAGATGACACCAGCAGTTGGAAAGTTATACCATGCTCTTGGATTGGAAGAATCAATATTGTCAAATGACTATACTACCCAAGGCAATCTACAGATTCAATGCAATCCCTATCAAATTACCCAGAACATTCTTCACAGAACTAGAACAGAATACTTTAAAATTTGTATGGATATACAAGACACCCTGAATAGCCAAAGCTATGTTGAAAAAGAAAAATGAAAATGGAAGAATCCAGCTTCCAGATCAGACAATACTACAAAGCTAGTTATCAAAATAATATGGTACAGGCACAAAAAAAGAAATATAGATCAGGGGAACAGTACAGAAAACTCAGAAATAAGCCCATGCATCTTTGGTCAACTAATCTATGGCAAAGGAAGCAAGAACATACAACGGAGTTCTTGAAATCTCTTCAATAAATCGTGCTAGGAAAACTGGACAGCTACATGTAAAAGAATGAAAAGAATAACACTAACATCATAAACAAAAATAAACACAAAATGGATTGAAGACCAAATATAAGGCCAGATACTATAAAACTCCTAGAGTTAAACATAGGCAGAACACATTTTGATATAAATCACACCAACATCTTGTTTGATCCACCTCCTAGAATAATGAGAATAAAGACACAAATAAACCAATTAGACCTAATTAAACTCAAAAGCTTTTGCACAGGAAAGGAAACTATTAAAAAACCAAAAGACAACACAGAGAATGGGAGAATATCTTTGCAAACGATGCATCAGACAAGGGCCTAATCTCCAAAATATACGAACAACTCATACAACTCAACAATAAGAAACAAACAACCCAATTGAAAAATAGGCAGAATACCTAGGTAGACAATCTCCAAAGAAGACATACTGATGGTCAACAGGCACATGAAAAAAATCCTCAACATCACTAATTATTAGAGAAATGTAAGTCAAAACTACAGTGAGGTACAACCGCACACCAGTCAGAATGGCCATCATTAACATGTCAACAAATAACAAATTCTGGAAAGGGTATGGAGAAACTTGAACCCTCCTACACTGTTAGTGGAAATGTAAATTAGTACAACCACTACGGAAAACAGTATGGAGGTACCTCAGAAAACTAAATATAGAGCTGTTCATTTCAGCACTATTCATAATAGCGGAGACATGGAAACAACCTAAATGTCCAACAGCAGATGAATGGATTAAGAGGTGGTGTATATACACAATGGAATACTACTCAGTCATAAAAAAGGACAAAATTATGCCATTTGCAGCAACACAGGAGGATCTAGAGACTCTCATACTGAGTGAAGTAAGTCAGAAAGAGAAACACACCATATATCACTTATATGTGCAGTCTACAATATGGAACAAATGATCTATCTACAAAACAGAAACAGATCATGGACATGGAGGGCAGACTTGTGTTTGCCAGGGGGAGGGAGAGGGAGTGGTTAGCAGATGAATACAAAGGCAAAGGGATCCTGCTGTATAGCACAGGGAACTATATCCAATTGCTTGTGATGGATCAAAATGGAGGATAATGTGAGAAAAAGAATGTATATACATGTATAACCGGGTCACTTTGCTGTAGAGCAGAAATTGGCATAACACTGTAAATCAACTATAATAAAATAAATAAATAAATAAATTTTAAAATAAAATAAGAAAGTGAAAGCCCTTAGAATGTGGGACTATATTTGCAAGTCATAAATTTTATAAGGCTTGCTATCCAGACTATGTAAAGAACCCAGAGTCAACAACGAATAGACAAATAAATCTACTTAGTAATGGGCAAATATTCTGAATAGATATTTCTCCAAGGAAGTCATACAATTGACCAACAAACATGACAATATGCTTAAAATCATTAGCCACTAGGGAAATGAAAATTTTTAAAAATGTGATACAACTTCATGTCCACTAGTGTAGCTATAATAATAAAAATAACAAGTACTGACAACAATTTGGAAACATTAGAAACAGTGTACATTGCTGGTGACAATGTAAAATGGGGCACTCAGTGTAGAAAACAAATTGGAAGGTCTACAAAAAACTAAACATAAAATTATTCTGTGATCCAGTACTTGCCTTAAAAGATACTTATGCACACAAGAAAATTAAAATCAGGGGTTCAAAAACTGTATTCACATTTTCACATTGCCATTATTGTTAATAGCCATAAAATAAAAACCACACACTTGTTGATTGACTAATGAATGAAATAATATGTAGTAAATGTGCACAATGAAAAAGTATTTGGCAATAAAAAGGAAACGGTACTAATACAATCTTTAACAAAGATAAATCTTGAAAATATACTGAGTGAAGAAACTAATCACAAAAGAGCATATGTGATTTTATTTATAAGGAATGTCCATAAGAAGCAAATCTATAGAAATAGAAAATAATTTGTGGTTGTCTAAGTGGAGTAGGTGTGATAGTGGGATAATGAGTAGTGACTGTTAATGAGTATGGGGTTTCTTTCTTTATAACAACTTAGAACTGTATACTCTAAGTGGGTGAATTGTCACGGTATGTGCACTGTATATCATAAACTTTTAAAATATATAAACTATTACGTTTAGAATAGATAAGCAATGGGATCCTTCTGTTTAGCACAGGAAATTATATCCACTTTCTTGTTAACAATTCCATTGGGGGTTCATAATATGTACCTTTAAATTCTATTTCATTACTCCTTTTTTTTTTTTAGGGCCACACTCATGGCACATGTAGGTTCCTAGGCTAGGTGTCAAACTGAAGCTGTAGCCTCTGGCCTATACCACAGCAACATTAATGCCAGATCTGAGCCGTGTCTGAGACCTATACCACAGCTCATGACAATTTTGGATCCTTAACCCACTGAGAAAGGCCAGGGATTGAACTTGCATCCTCATGTATGATATTCAGACTCGTTTCCACTGAGCCATGATAGGAATTCCTAGTTAAGAAGTCTTAAAGTTTAAGTATAAGAACAATCTTTTGCTAACTTCCCATGAATTTCTAGTTAGAGTACAGATGATTCTTCATTGTTTAAAAATCCATTAGAATAGACACATAAACCACTGGAATAGAATATAGAGTCCAGAAATAAACCTTACACCTATGGTCAAATGGTTTGCAGTAAGGCTGCCAAGATCAATCAATGGGGAAAAGACAGCGTTTTCAACAACTGGTACTGGGAAAACTAGATATCGACATGCAAAGAATAAATTTGAATCCTTACCTAATATCATATAAAAACCCTAAAGTTGATGAAAGGCCTAAATGTGAGGCCTCTGGTTATAAAACACTTAGAAGGAAATATAGGGGAAAAGTTTCTTGATATGAAACTTGACAGTAATTCTTAAATATGATGCCAAAAGCACAGACAATAAAAGAATAGAGAAAGTGGACTTCATCAAAATTAAAACATTCTGTGCATCAAAGGAAACTATCAATGGAATAAAAAGGCAAATCACAGAATGGGAGACAATATTTGCAAATCACATATATGATAAGGATTAATATCCATAATACATAGAGAACTCCTACAACTCAAAAATAACAATAACTAATTAACCCAATTTAAAGAAGTCAAAAGACTTGAGTAGACATTTCTCCAAATATGATATACAAATGGCCAATTCATACATGAAAATATGTTCAATGTCACTAATCAGTAGGGAAATGCAAATCAACAGCACAGCAAAATACCACTTCTCACCTATTAGAATGGTTGTTATCAAACAGAAAATAGAAGAAAAATAAATAACAAATGTTGGTGAAGATGTGGAGAAATTTCAACTTTTGTGTGTTGCTTATGGAGATGAAAAATGGTATGCTAGGAAAAATGGTATGGCAATTCCCCAAAAAATTAAATACAGAGTTACAATATTATTTGATGATTCTTCTCCTAGATATATACTCAAATCAATCAAAAGCAGGAATTAAAAAGATATTTGTACACCAGTGTTTTAGCAGCTCAATTCCCAATAGCCAAAATGTGGATGCAATCCAAGTCTCCATAAACAAAGTGATGGATAAACCAAATGTGACCTTTACATACAATGGAATATTATTCACCCACAAGTAGGAAGGAAATACTACCATTTGCACTTGTGAAAACATGAATGCACCTGGAGGATATTATGCTAAGTGAAATAAGTCCAAGCAAGTCAAGTACTATATGATATCACTTATATGTGGAATCTATAATTATTTAAAGACTGAACTCACAGAAGCAAAGTATAGAATGGTGGTTACCAGGGACTGGACGGTGGGAGGAATGGAGAGATGTTGGCCAAAGGGTACAAAGTTGCAGTCTTGTAGGATCAGAAAATCTAGCAAACTAATGTATAGGAATGATGACTATAGTTAATAATACTATGTTGACTATAGTGTTAACAATGTAGGAGATGATATGTTTATTACCTTGACTGTAGTTACCATTTCACTGTGGATATGCATATCAAGTAATCATGTTGTACAACTTAAATATGTACACATTTATTTAAAATATTTTTAAAATGTGAATGAAAATTGGTCAGACCCCAAGAGACAAATATTGTATGATTCCACTTACAAAAGGTACATAGAATAATCAAACTCAAACTTCTAAAAAAGTAGAAGAGTGTACCAAGGGTTGAGGGAGAGGGGAATGGAGAGTTATTTTTCGGTGAATAGTGAATAGAAAGTTTCAATATGGAGTAATGAAAATGTTCTGGAAATGGATAGTGGTGACTGCTATACAACAATGTAAATGTACTCAGTGCAACTGTATACTTAAATGATTAAAATGGTAATTTTACAAAATGTGTATATTTTAACACAATAAAAATACTAAAATTAGAACCTAGAAAACTTGTCAATACTTACTGAAAAATTTTTAAAAATATCAGTATCAGCGCATAGTAAAATTCTTGGTATAATAGTAAGTTGATTTGTATGCCAAAATAAGATACATTTGTTCAATGTGGTCATAATAACCAGAATAATTTTTTAATAGGATAATTGGTTTTAACTTATAAAAATATCCCAAGTTCACAAATAACTTGTTTGATATTTATAGATGATCTTCTTTCTATGAGGTAAATATTACTGACAAAAAATACAGGTATTTTCAATATATAGTCTCTTCTGAATTGTTTCCTGTCCTACTATTCAGATGTGATTTCCCTGAAAAGAAGTATTTAGGCAAGAAATACTGCTGCTAAGCAGCAAGTGTCAAAAGTTCAACTCACAGCTATAAGGTGTTTTTTTCATTGTTTAAATTATACTAATAATGAAACAAAACCAAAATTATAATTTGTCAGGATAAGCCTCAGTTTGAAAGCCTGAATGTAATTGAATCAAATGAAAAAATTTTGTCCTTGACTTTTTTTTCCATTATACCTGGTTTACAGTTTTCTGTCAATTTTTCAACTGTACAGCATGGTGACCCAGTTACACATACATATATAGCTTCGTCAAAACTGATTAGACATAGCTCCTGGAGTTATAGACAAGATCTCTTTGCATTTTAATCCCAAAGGCAATAGTCTACCACTATTAAGTGCAGACTCCCATCCCACCCCACTCCCTCTCCAACCCTCTTGGCAACCACAAGTCTATTCTCCAAGTCCTTGATTTTCTCTTCTGTAGAAAGGTTCATTTGTGTAGTATATTAGATTCCAGATATAAGTGATATTATTGGTATTTCTTTCTCCGACTTACTTCACTCAATATGAGGGTCTCTAATTCCATCCATGTTGCTGCAAATGACATTATTTTATTACTTTTTATGGCTTAGTAGTATTCCATCGTGTATATATACCACATCTTCCTAATCCAGTCATCTGTCGATGGACATTTGGGTTGTTTCCATGTCTGGGCTATCGTGAATAGTGCTGCAATGAACGTGCATGTGCAAGTGTCTTTTTCAAGGAAAGTTTTGTCCGGGTATATGCCCAAGAGTGGGATTCCTGGGTAATATGGTAGTTCTATGTACAATTTTCTAAGGTACCTCCATACTGTTTTCCATAGTGGTTACATTCCCACCAACAAGGCAGAAAGGTTCCCTTTTCTCCACACTCCCTCCAGCATTTGTTGTTTGTGTACTTATTAATAATGGCCATTCTGACTGGTGTGAGGTGGTATCTTGTGGTGGTTTTGATTTGCATTTCTCTAATCATCAGTCATGTTGAGCATTTTTTCATGTAATTGTTGGCCATCTGCATATCTTCTCTGAAGACCTGTATACTTAGGTCCTTTGCCCATTTTTCAATTGGGTTGTTGGCTGTTTTGCTGTTGAGTTGTATAAGTTGTTTGTATATGTTAGAGATTAAGCCCTTGTCCATTGCATCATTTGACATATTTTCTCACATTCTGTAAGTTGTCTTTTAGTCTTCTTTTTGGTTTCCTTTGCTGTGCAAAAGCTTGTCAGCTTGATTAGGTCCCATTGGTTGATCTTCGCTTTTATTTCTGTTGCTTTGGGAGACTGACCTGAGAAGACATTTGTAAGGTTGATGTTAGAGAATGTTTTTCCAATGTTTTCTTCTAGGAGTTTAATGTTGTTTTGTCTTATATTTAAGTCTTTAAGCCATTTAGAGTTTATTTTTGTGCATGGTGTGAGAGTGTATTCTAGTTTCATTGATTTGCATGCAGCTGTCCAGGTTTCCCAGCAATACTTACTGAAAAGTCTGTCTTTTCCCCATTTTATGTTCTTGCCTCCTTTGTCAAAGATTAGTTGACTCTAGGTGTGTGGGTTTATTTCTGGTTTCTCTATTCTGCCCCATCGGTCTGTATGTCTGTTTTGGTACCAGTACCACACTGTCTTGATTACTGTGGCCCTGTAATATTGCCTGAACTCTGGGAGAGTTACGCCTCCTGCTTGTTTTTTGTTCTTTAGAATTGCTTTGGTGATTCTAGGTCTTTTGTTGTCCATATAAATTTTTGTATCATTTGTTCTAGTTCTGTGGAGAATGTCATGGGTAATTTGATAGGGATATCATTGAATCTGTAGATTGCTTTGGGTAGTATTGTCATTGACTTTTGATTATGAAATACAAAGTTTTTATGGATATAAATTGTGCTACTTTCAAGAATTATTCAGTGGAGTATGCTAAACATAATTTGCATCTTCCCTTACCTATGTACATTGGTACACATATGTTTTAAAATGCCATCTTCACTTTTATATCACCTTATGAATAACTTTTTATGGAATTGTAAGCTTGTCATAATAAGAATTTCCTTTTTCATAACATTTTCCTATTCATTATCTAATTTGATTTCAACCTTACAACCCCCCAAGGACGGCAGGGCAGTTTTTGTGACCTCTTTTTTTAACTGGCAGCTCTGAAAATTAAGAGCGGTTAGGTTACTTATAATTATAGACTGTTAGGAAATTTAAGATTTTGCACTGTGGCCTTTTCTATTATACCCAAGGAAGCTGAAGAAGCCATTTCCTTGGTAAGATAGGTATTTGTTTCATATCTGGGAGTAGAATATAGGTCTTATAAGGTCTAACATGCTTGACACAACCCAGATGCTATGTGTAAATAGTAGTTGTGAATTAAACGTGACTACTATATTAATTTCCTAAAATTTTACATTATAGAGTTTAAGTAAACAAGAAAATATACAAACTTGAATTTTAAACTACTTAATCTAGTACATAAAAATAAATATTAATTCAGCAAGACATTTAAGGAGTACATAATATGGATCAGAATGATACAAATGTGACGGATAAAAGATAAATAAGAAACTGCCTCACTATAATACAAACTGCACATTAACAATTTAGAGGAGAAGTAGACACATAAATAACTGTAAAATTCTGATTAGTTTTCTATTGTTATAAAAGAAATTAGCACAGATTTAGCCATTTAAAATAACACAAATTTATTATCTCATAGTTTCCATGGGTTAGGGGTGTGGGTATAGCTTAGCTGAGTGCTCTGCTCCAGATTTTGCCAAGGCTGCAATCAAATGGTCTGCTACATTTGGGGTCGCCTCCGATGTTTTCCATCCTCTTCTAAGCTCATGTAATTGTTAACAGAATGAATTTTTTGCAGCTGTAGAACTCATTGTGGTTTCCTTCTTCAAAGTCAGCAGGAAAGGCTCTCTAACCTTGGATTCTGCTTTGAAGGACACTGGATTGCATCAGGTCCACTCAGGATGTCTTTCTTTTGATTAACTCATGATTAACTGATTAGGGATCTGAAAAAAATCCCTTCACTTTTGCCATGATAATAACGTAATCATTGGAGGGGCATTTATAGGGCAGGTCCACACTCAAAATAAGGGGATTTGATCGGGCATGTACAACAGAGCATGCAAAAATCTGGAATCCACTAGGAATTCTATCTACTACAACTGCAAATCAAGTCACAGCAAAAAAACTGACACTTAAACTAATAAAGTTTATCTAACATCGTTTTCGTTTTGAATTTTAAATGTATCAATAAAACAGCAATTATTAGGTTTAAATTTCAAGTTTTAATTCTAGGGTAATGCAAAAATATGATCTTGATTCAAGCATTAAGTATAAACCTAGGCGTTCCTGTTGTGGCACAGTGGAAATGAATCCAAGTAGTAATCATGAGGTTGTGGGTTCGATCCCTGGCCTGGCTCAGTGGGTTAAGGATCTGGCATTGCTGTGAGCTGTGGAGTAGGTAGCAGATGTGGCTCGTATCTTGCATTGCTGTGGCCGTGGTGTAGGCTGGCAGCTGTAGATCCAATTAGACCCCTAGCCTTGGAACTTCCATAGGCCACAGGTGCAGTCCTAAAAACCAAAAAAGAAAGAAAAGAATAAAGCTAAAACTCCCCATACTATCACACAATTCTAGTTACTTCCACAGAAGAAACCACAGTTAATGGTTTGGTTCAAATGTTTTCAGATCTTTACCCATGCAATTTTCTTTTCTTTTTATGGCTGCATCTGTGGCATATGGAATTTCCTGGGCCAGGGGTCGAATCAGAGTGGCAGCTGCCAGCTATGCCACAGCCACAGGCAACACTGGATCTGAGCTGCATCTTTGACCTATGCTGCAGCTTGAGGCAATGCCAGATCCTTAACCCACTGAATGAGTCCAGGGATCACAGTGTATCCTCACACTTAACATCCTCTTAACCTGATGAGCCACAAGAGAACTCCTACCCCTGCATTTATAAATGCACATGTATCTGTAAAAATGTATATCATTATTTTATGCATTAGTAATATATGAATGAGACTATGCTGAGCACACTTGTATTTTGCTTATTTAGCAATATGTCAAATTTTTTCATGACATCACAGATAATCTTACCTAATTATTTTTGAACTATTTCTTAATTTTTCATAATTTGTATATACCATAGTTGATTTTTCCATTTCCCACTGTGGATATTTAGTTTGTAATTTTTCTTTTTTATGACTATTTTATTTATTTTTTAATGATTTTAATTTTTCTCCTTATAATCGGTTTACAGTGTTCTGTCAATTACATATATTTATGTTCTTTTTCTCACATTATCCTCCACCATGCTCCATCACAAGTGACTGGATATATTTCCCAGTGCTATATAGCAGGATCTCATTGCTAATCCATTTTTGTAATTTTTCACAATTTCAAATAGCCAGCATATTTTTATAAGATTGCTTTTATATAGATTTAAGTGTTTCCCTAAGGTAGACAGCATGAAGTGAAATTTTTGCGTCATTGATTTACAATACTATATTAGTTTCATGTGTACAACATAGTGATTTAATATTTTTATAAATTATTCTCCATTTAAAGTTATAAATATTGGCTATATTCCCTGTGCTATATTCTATATACTTGTAGCTTATTTATCTTATATAAAGTAGTTTGTACATCTTAATCTCTTACCCCTGTCTTGCCCCACTCCTCTTCTCTCACCCCACTGGTAATGGCTAGTTTGATCTCTCTGATAGTTTGTTTCTATTTTGTTGTGTTCATTTGTTGTTTTTATATTTTAGATTCCACAGATAAGTGATAAAATACAGGATTTCTCTTTATCTGACTTATTTCACTAAGTATAACACCCTCCGCATTCCTCTGTAATTACAAATGTCAAAATTTAATTATTTTTTATGGCTGAGTAATTTTTTTGTGTATTTTGTCTTTTTAGGGCCACACCTGTGGCATATGGAGGTTCCCAGGTCAAGGGTCGAATCAGAGCTGTAGCTGCCAGCCAATGTCACAGCCATAGCGATTTGGGACCCAAGCCAAGACTGCGACCTATACCACAGTTAACAACAACACCAGATCTTAACCCACAAGCAAGGCCAAGAATTGAACCTGCGTCCTCATGGATACTACTCGGGTTTGTTAACCACTGAGTCATGACTGGAACTCCTGAGTAATATTATATATATACTATATCTTTATCCATTCATCTGTCGATGGACACTTAGGTTGCTTCTGTATCTTAGCTATTAGAAATAATGCTTCTATGAACAGTGGGGTGCATGTATCTTTTGAAATTGTTTTCATTTACTTTGAATATATACTCAGGAGTGTGGTAGTTCTATTTTTAATTTTTTTGAGGAAATTCCATGCTGGTTTTCATAGTGGATACACCAATTAATAGTCACATCAACAGTGTACCAGGGTTCCCTTTTCTCCATATCTTTGCCAACATTTATTTTTTATAGATTGTTGATGATAGGTTTCTTTACTTTGGATCATGTTTTTGAGATTCACTTATATTGTTGTATGTTTTAGTAGTTTTTCTGCCTTTAATTGATGAGTAGTAGTGCATTGTATGTGTGTATCATAATTTGCTTCTCTGTTTGCCAATTGAGGAACATTTGGGCTCTTTCTAGATTTTGGTGATTATGGATAAAGCTGCTGTAAACATTCACATAGAGTTTTCTGTAGGAGCATAAGTTTCATTCCTCTTAGCTAATATCTAGGAGCAGGATTGCTTAATTCTAAGGTAAGTGTATGCTGAACTTAATAAAAAACATACAAACTGTTTTCCAAAGAAGCTGAACTTTAATATGCCTATTTGCCATCTTAGTATCTTCTTGGTGAGGTCTGTTCAGGGCTTTTGACCAATTCATATTCCCAATAGCATGTATGAGAGTTCCAGTTATTCTGCATCCATGGCAAACTTGGATTGTGTCAGTGCTTTTATAAAAATTGTAACAATTCAGGTAGGGATGCAATTGGATCTCATTGTGTTTTTAATTTGCATTTCACTAAATACCAGTGATGTAGGATATCTTTTAATATACTTAATTTCCATTTGTAGGTCTTCTTTGGTAAATTGTTCAACAATTCTGATCATTTTCAATGATGTTTTCTTTATTATTGCATTTTGAGGGTTCTTTATACATTCTAGGTACAAGTCATTTGTGAGACGTGCTCTGAAAATATTTGCCTCCAGTTTGTCGATTGTCATTTCATTTTCATAGCAATGTATGGCAAAAGCAGGTGTGGCCTTTTACTAGACTTTTAAGAACAGTTTTAGTATTTCAGAAAAACTGTGCAAAATGTACGAAGTTCTTATATACCTCCTATCCCTACCCCTGTGGATAATTATACTTATTTTTAACATGTTGCATTTTGTAGTACATTTGTAACAATTAATTAATTGATATTGATATATAATAACAAACTCTAAATTCCCTACTTTACATGTGGGTTGTATCTTTGTATGATGCAATTCTATAGGTTTTGACAATGTCATATATATATACATATATATGTATATATACCAATAGAGTATCATGCGGGAGAGTTTATCCTAAAAAAACTTCTGCAACCAAATATTCATCATCACTCTCAGTCCCATGAAGCCCTGGCAGTCACTGATCTTTTTCCTGCCCTCACAGTGTTTACTTCATCTCTTTTTGTAGCTTATCAGTGGGTAATACTCCCATTTACATATATGCAAGTTTATTTTAATACATTCACCTGTTTCAAGACATGTTAGTTGCTTCCAAATTTTAGCAATTACTAATAAAGTTGTTAAAAAATTCATATGCAATTTTTATGTAGAAATAAGTTGTCAGTTCATTTGGGTGAATACCTAGGAGTGTTATTGATGGATTATATACTTGGCATTGTTAGAAACTGCCAGATTTTCCTCCAAAGTTAGATATACCATCTTGCATTCCAATCTTCAATGAATGCATTATTTTTGGTCCACATTCTAGTCAGTATTTGTTGGTGGTGGTATTTTGAACTTTAGATATTCTAATAAGTGTGAGGTAATATTTTTTAGTGTTTCAATTTTCAGTTTCCTAATGATATTTAATGGAGACAATCTTCATATGTTTTTTTGCATTCTGTGAGTGTATCTTCTTGGTGAAGTGTCTGTTCAGGTCTTTTGACTATTATGTAATTATGCTGTTTTGGTTTTTAATTGACTAGTTTTGAGTTCTCTTCATATTTTAATACTAGCCTTTTACCAGATATGTCAGTTACAAAATCTTTTCTTACTATATGGTTTGTCCTTTCATTCTTTTAACAATATATATCACAGAGAAGAATTTTGTAATTTTATTGAAGTCCAACTTATTTTCTATTTCTTAGGTCATCCTTTTGTTGTATCTAAAAAGTCATTGCACAACTTAGTTATCTAGACTTTCTCCTCTGTTACCTTCTGGAAGTTGTATAGTTTTCTTTTTTACATTTATGTCTACGGTGTTGTTTGAATTGACTGATTCATTTCTTTGCAACTGATGTGGATTGCAAAGTTTTTCCAATATCATTTGTGAGAGACTTTTCCACTGGCATTTCCTTTCTTTGTTGATTTACATTTGCTCTTTTGTCAATGACCAGTGGAGTATATTTATGTGAGTATATTTTGGGGGTTACTAGTGTGTTCTCTTGATATGTTTGTCTATTACTTTCCTTATACCACAATGTCCTGATCATTGTAGTTTTATGGTAAGTCTTGAAGTTAAAGTTAGTTAGTGTCTGTTGCCCAACTTTTATTCTTTTTTATACTGTATTTTCTTATCAGTGGATCCACCAAAGGATGAACTGATTAACAAAATATAGTCTATTCACATAGTGGAATATTATTCAGCAATTAAAAAAATAAAGTGCTGATATATACTGCACTATGTATATAAAACCTTATTTTAAATGAAATAAACCAAACAAAAACTATTTCACTGATACAAATTTTTATAAGAATTCTCAAATAGCAAATCCATAGGGTCAGAAAGGAACCAGTGATTACTTATGGCAAGCAGAACACAGCAACCAAGAATGACTTCTTAATGGATATGGGATTATATTTTTAGCTGGTAATCTGCTGTGCAATTAGATGGTAGTATTGCTGAACATTGTTTATGTATTAAGAAAAACTGAAAAAATATATAGTGAATTATTTTGCTGTACATCATAAACTAATACAACATTGCAAATCAAATATATTTTAATAAATAGTTGTGAGTTTTTTTTTGCTTTTTACAGCCACATCCACAGCATATGAAAGAACCTAGGCTAGGGATAAAATCAGACCTACAGCTTCCAGCCTACACTACAGCCACTGCAATGCCATATCTGAGCTGCATCTGCAATCTAGACCACAGCTCATAGAAACACCAGGTCTTTAACCCACTGAGCAGGGCCAGATTGAACCCACATCCTCATGGATACTAGTCAAGTTCATTTCCACTGGCCACAACAGGAACTTCAGCAGTTGTTTTTTTGAAAAATGTTAATGAATTATGTGCTTTAATATAGTTAAAAACATAATGTTGAAGTAAGATTAACAGTACTGCATGGACTTGCAGAGTTTTGAAAAAGATTAAGGTAAAGCATTCCTCTTAAGTAAAAAATAAATCTGTTTTAATATGCTAGAACCACATATCTGAATTTATTTCCCATTGCAAAATATAACTTTGTCTCAAAATTATTCAGCAAAAATGTAAATATCGGAGTTTCCACTTTCACACAATGGGAGTGCTGAGATGCTGGTTTGATCATTGGCCCCACACAGTGGATTTAGGATCCAGCATTGTTGCAGCTGTGGCTTAGTTCACAACTGTGGCTCAGATCTGATCCTTGGCCCAGGAACTCCATGTTCCTACTTGGCAGCCAAAAAGGAAAACCAAAAACCTAAGTATTTACCTAGGTTTTATCAAAAATAAATAAAAGAATAAGCAAAATTGAAGGAAATACCCTTTGGATTCTTGATCTATATTTAATACATTTGCTACATCCATATTTAGAACACTGAATTTAACTATTTTTTTAATTTAAGGTTATATTAAATGATTTTTCATATTTTTCCTTGGAGGTTTCTCTATATAACAGAACTGCATTTACCTTTGTAAAATGTATAAATGAGTTTTAAGGTGGATGGAGTTTAAATGATGAGATGAGTGATTATAGTGCATAAAATATAATAAAAATAGGTTATATTGGTAGCCTCAAAATAGAAGCATTGTTTGCCTAAAGTCATGCTATAACTTATGGTAATGTATGGGTTGCCTCATTTAAGTAAAATATACCTATAAAGAGGTTCCTTAAAAAATTAATATATACGACTACCATACAATACAGTAACTCCACTTATGGGCAATTTTCCAAAGAAAACAATAAGAACAAAAAACTGATTAAAAAAATATAGGACAAGATGACAGGACAACCTTATATGTACATAACTTGCTATATCAAAATCTCAGAGTAGGTAGTTTCTGCTATGGCACAGCAGGTTAAGGAGCCAGTGTTTTCTCTGGAGTGGCACAGGTTTGATCCCCAGCATGGCACAGAGGGTTAAGGATCTGGCATTGTCACAGCTGTGGCAGGTCAGCCGTGGCACAACCGCAGGTTTGATTCAATGCCTGGCCCAGGAACTTCCATATGCTATGAGTTTGGCCCCCAAAAACATCTCATTAGTAAATACAAATCAAAAATCTACGACAGATATACAAACGTAAAAGTAAAAGCAAGCCACCTCAGGAAAGAAGAAAAATCCCAAATAAACATCCTAACCTTACACCTAAAGCAACCAGAGAAAGAATAACAAATAAAACTCAAAGTTATAAGAAGAAAGGAAAATATAAAGGTCAGAGAAGAAATAAATGAGGTAGAGAAAAATAAAACAATAGAAATCAGTGAAACTAAAAGCTGATTCTTTGAAAAGATAAACAAAACTGATAAATCTTTTGCCAGAATAATCAAGGGAAAAAAAGGGAAAGGGCTCAAATCGATAATTAGAAATGAAAAGACTTGCGGTTGCCAAAAGTGTGGGGGAGGGAGTGGGGTGGTAGGGGAGTCTGGGGTTAATAGTTGTAGACTGTTGCCTCTGGGATGGAAAAGCAAGGAGATCCCACTGTACAGCACTGGGAACTATGTCTAACCACTTGTGATGAATCCATATATGTATGTGTAACCCTGTTGCCACGCTGTGCAGTTGGGTATAATGGAAAAAAGTAAAATTAATAAAAAAAGAAAAATGAGAAATTATAACTAACACCCCAGAAATACAAAGGATCATAAGAGACTACTACAAGCACTATATCACAATAAAATGGACAACCTAAAAGAAATGGACAAATTCTTAGAAAGGTACAACCTTCCAAGACTGCACCAGGAAGAAATATAAAATATGAAGAGTAATCACAAGTTTTGAAACTGTGATTTTAAAACTTCCAAAAGCAACTGTAGGATCAGACAGCTTTGCAGGCAAACTCTATCAAACATTTAGAGAAAACGAGTTAAAACCTATTATTTTGAAACTATTCCAAAAATTGCAACGGATTGAGTAGTCCCAAGCTCATTCTATGAGACCACTATTACCCTGGTACAAAAACAAGACAAAGACGCCACAGAGAGAAAAGCACAGACCAATACCACCGATGAACATAGATGCAAAAATCTTCAACTAATTGTGTGCAAACTGAATACAACAATACATGAAAATGATCATACACCATTATTAAGTGGGATTTATCCCAGGAATGTAAGGATTCTTCAATATCTGAAAATCAATCTATGATACACCACATTAACAAATTGAAGAATAAAAACAATATGATCACCTCACTAAATGCAGAAAAAGTTTTTGACAAAATTCAACACTCACTTTTAATAAAAGCTCTCCAGAAAGTGAACACAGAGGGAACCTACCTCAATGTAATCAAGTCCATACATGACAAACCTATGGCTTACATAATTCTTGATGGTGTAAAGATAAAAAACTTCCCACTAAGATCAGGAAAAAGACAAGGATGTTCACTTTCACCATTTTTAATTGAACATAGTTTTGGAAGTCCTACCCACAACAATCAGAGAAGTAAAAGAAATAAAAGGAATCCAAATTGGCAAAGAAGAAGAAAACTGTCTTTTTTTGCAGATGACATGAAAACATATATAGAAAATCCTAAAGATGCCACCAGAAAACTACTAGAACTCATCCATGAATTTGGCAAAATTGCAGGATACAAAATTAATACACAGCTGTCTCTTGCATTCCAACACACTAATAACAAAATTTAAGAAAGAGGAATTAAGAAAATAATCTCATTTACCATAGCATCAAAGAAATTAAGATGCCTAGAAAAAAACTACCTAAGGAGGCAAAAGGCCTGTATTCTGAAAAATATAAGACACTGTTGAAGTACATCAAATATGATGTAAACTGATGGAATGATATACCATGCTCTTGGATTGGAATAAACGACATTATCAAAATAACCCTACTTCCCAAGGCAATTCATAGATTCATCACAATTCTTAACTACCAATAGCATTTTTCAGAGAATTAGAACAATTTTCAAATTTGTATGGAAATACAAAATACCCTGAAATATCCAAGGCCATCTTGAAAAAGACAAAAGGAATTGGAGGAATCGGGCTTCTCAACTTCAGATTTTACCACAAAGCTACAGTCATAAAAACAGCATGTTACTGGCACAAAAACTGAAATACAGATCAGTGGAACAGAATCGAAAGCCCTGAAATAAACCTATACACCTATGGTCAACTAATCTATGACAAAGAGGCAAGAGTATGTAATGGATAAAAGATAGTCTCTTCAATAAATAGTGCTGTGAAAACTGGACGGCTACATGTAAAATGATGAAATTGCAACACTCTCAAACACCATACACAAAAACAAACTCAAAATGGATTAAAGACCTAACTGTAAGATCGGATACTATAAAATTTTAAGAGAAAAACCTCAGCAGAAGACTCTTTTACATAAATCACAGCAACATGTTTTTTGATCCACCTCCTAAAATAATGAAAATAAAAACAAAAATAAACAAATGGGACTTAATAGCTTTTGCACAGCAAAGGAAATCATAAACAAAATGAAAAGGCAACACACATAATAGGAAAAATCTTTGCAAATCAAGTGATTGACAAGGCATTGACCTCCCAAATATAAAAACTCCCATAAGGCTTTACACCGGAAAAACAAAAAACCCAATTAAAAAATGGACAGAATGCAACTCAACAGCAAAAACCCAACAACCCCATTGAAAAATGGGCAAAGGACCTAAATAGACAGTTCTCCAAGGAAGAGATGCAGATGGCCAACAAGCACATGACAAAATGCTCAACATCACTGATGATTAGAAAAATGCAAATCAAAACTACTATGAGATATCACCTCACACCAGTCAGAATGGTCGCCATTAACAAGTCCAGAAACAACAATTGCTGGAGAGAGTGTGGAGAAAAGGGAACCCTCCTGCACTGTGGGTGGGAATGTAAGCTGGTACAACCACTATGGAAAACAGTATGGAGGTACCTTAGAAAATTCTACATAGAACTACCATGTGACCCAGCAAACCCACTCGTGGGCACATATCCAGAAAAAACTGTCCTTGAAAAAGACACCTGCACACGCATGTTCATTGCAGCACTATTCACAATAGCCAAGACATGGAAACAACCCAAATGTCCATCAACAGATGATTGGATTAGGAAGATGTGGCATATATACACAATGGAATACTACCTAGCCATAAAAAAGAATAAAATAATGTCATTTGCAGCAATATGGATGGAATTAGAGACCCTCATGCTGAGTGAAGTAAGTCACAGAACCATATGATATCAGTAATAACTGGAATCTAATATACTGCACAAATGAAACTTTATGCAGAAAATAAAATCAAGGACTTGGGGAACAGACTTGTGGTTGCCAAAAGGGTTGGGGAGGGAATGGGATGGTAGCGGGGTCTGGGGTTAATAGTTGTAAACTGTTGCCTCTGGGCTGGCAAAGCAAGGAGATCCTACTGTATAGCACTGGGAACTATGTCTAACCATTTATGATGAATCCATAAATGTATGTGTAACCCTGTCACCACGCTGTACAGCTGGGTATAATGTAAAAATTAAAATTAAAATTAAAAAAAAAGAAAAAAAATGGACAGAAGATCTAAACAGACACTTTTCCAAGGAAGACAGATAGCCAGAAGGCACATGAAAAGACACTCAACAGTGCTCTTTATAAGTTGAATGTAAATCAAAATATTTTTTACCACTGGTACCACTCCACAACTGGTCAGAATGGTCTTAGTAATGAGTCTACAAATAACACATAGTGGAGAGGGTGTGCAGAAGAGGGAAGACTCCTATATTATTGGTGGGATTGTAAATTGGTACAACCACTATGGAAAATAGTGTGCAGGTTCCTCAGAAAACTACAGAACCTCCATATGATGCAGCAATCCCACTCTTGGTCATATATCCTGAAAAAACTACAATTTCAAAAGATACATGCACCACTAAGTTCATTACAGCACTATTTACAATAGACAAGACATGGAAGCAAAATAAATGTCCATCAACAGAGGAATGGATAAAGAAAATATGGCATTCATAGATACTATATATATATACACATATATATATATATATATACACACACACACACAAACACACACACATATATATGTATATATACTGGCATACATATATATACACAGTATATATGTATACACACATATATACACACATGCACACACACATATATTGCATATATGGACAATGGACTATTATTTATCCATAAGAAAATGAAATAAAGCCCTTTGTAGCAACATGGATGGAACTTGAGATTATCACAGTAAGTGAAGTAAGTCACAGAAAAACAAGCATCATATGATATCACTTATGTGGAATCTAAAAAATGATTAAGTGAACCTATGTATAAAATGGAAACAACCTCACACACTTTGAAAACAAACTTATGGTTGCCAATAAGAAAGATATGGGAAGGATAAATTACGAGATTGGGATTAACATTTACACATTACTATATATAAAATAAATAAGCAACAAGACCTACTGTATAGCACAGAAAACTCTAGTCAATATTCTGTAATAACTTATGGGAAAAAATCTGAATAAGAATGGATCTATTATATGTATAATTGAATCACTTTGATGTACACCTGAAACTTATATAGCATTGCAAATCAAGTATACCTCAATGTAAAATAAAAATTAAATTAAAAAATAAATTCACTTCTATATTCACTTCAGTATTGTTCTCAAAACCCAAGTTATAAAGGCAACTTAAATTCCTATAAACAGATGAATGGTTAAGGAAATTTGGGGTGTATATTTACACACATATATATATGAAAATTACTCATCAGTAAAACATGAATTCTTACCATTTGCAGCAACATGAATACCTAGAGTGTTCTGTGTTAGAATAAATCATAAAGTAAAAGACAAATATAGAATATTGTATGACTTCACATATAAGCAAAAACTATAAAGCAAAACAGGAGTTCCCTTCATGCCTCAGTGGTAACAAACCCAACTAGTATCTGTGAGGATGCGGGATTGATCCCTGTCTTCACTCACTGGGTTAAAGATCAGGTGTTGCCATGAGTTGTGGTGTAGGTCACAGATGTGGCTCAGATCCTGCATGTTGTGACTGTGGACAGCTGGCAGCTACAGCTCTGACTTGACGTCTAGCCTGGGAACTTCCATATTCCATGGGTGCAGCCCTAAAAAGACAAAAAATAAAAATAAAAATAAATAAAAGGCAAAACAAATGAACAAAAATGAAACAAATGAACAAATATGACAGAACAGAAACAGAGATATATAGAACAAATACATGGTTTCCACAGGGGTCGGCATGGGAGGATGAGTGAAACAGGTGAGGGAAATTAAGTACAAACTTCCAGTTACAAAATAAAATGAGCCACAGTGATGAAATATGTGGTGCTGGGAATATAATCATTAATAACATAATAATTTTGACTGATGACAGAGGTAGTCAAAACGTACAAACTTCTAATTATAAGATAAATACTAGGGATGTACAACATAAATATAATTAACACTACTCTCTGTTACATATGAAAGTTGACAGTAAATCCTGTGTTCTCATCAAAAGGAAAAAATGTTTTTCTTTGTTTTTACTTAGATGATAGATGTTCACTAAGCTTATGGTAATCATTTCATGATATTTGTAAGTCAAATCATTACATTGCATCCCTTAAACTTGTATAATGCTGTATGTCAGCAGAAACATGGATGGAACTAGAGATGTCATACTAAGTGAAGTAAGTCAGAAAGAGAAAGACAAATACCATATGATAATGCTTATATCTAGAATCTAATATATGGCACAAATAAACCTTTCCACAGAAAAGAAAAACATGGACTTGGAGAACAGACTTGTGGTTGCCAAGGGGGAGGGGGAGGGAAAAGCATGGACTGGGAAACTGGGGTTAATAGATGCAAATTATTGCATTTGGAGTAGATAAGCAATGAGATCCTGCTCTATAGCACAGGAAACTATATCCAATCACTTGTGATGGAACACGATGGAGGATAATGTGAGAAAAAGCACGAATGGATCAATTTGCTGTTCAGTAGAAATCGGCAGAACATTGTAAATCAACTACAATGGAAAAATAAAAATCACAAAATAAAAAATAAAATTAAAAATTAAAAAAGAAAACTAACTAGAAAGTGGCAGAAGGGTTCCTGCATAGTTCCAATGCTGCCAAAAAAAAAAAAAAAGGATACACATGCAATTAAGTAGAAAGGGAAGAAGGGTGATTGGGTTGTGACCTGTGCCCCTCAGAGGAGACTCAGAAGGAAAGGGAGATTGTACAGCCAGACTCCCACCCTGAGGAGAGAGTGGTTTAACCACAGACTGTATCTCCCAGTCCCGGAGTCCTACATGAAGGACACAAACACCTTAGCTGATTGTAGGAATGCAAGGACAGATAGAAAGGATGAAGAAGCCTGGACTCCACTCATGAGGAGTAAGTACAATGCCTTGTCCCTATGCAGTATGGAAAGAACTCTACACTAGCAGCTGCCAGGTTTCCTGTGACAAATTTGCTGCATGTTCCAGCCTGATTTGCATGAATGTTCCAGCCCCACTCACTCCATGCCATGGTGCAATACTGGATCTGGAGTAGCTGGAACTAAGGAAAGGGCTTGACACTGGGACATAAAGACAACCTTGTCCTTGGACAGAGTGTGGGTGAGCTGACAGAATATACTGTTGTCACTTACTAACAGTCCTCTAATTTCTGATGGTGGCTGTTCTGTCACAGCTCATAACCTTAAAAATAAGTAATCAGTTGGACCCAGCTTTGCCCTTGGAGTAGATACATAACTGGATGGTAGTGGTGGAGGTTGGGGAGAATGAACAGTTGTTAGAGGCAAAAGGGTCTTGACCCCAGGCATGCTATAGATGTCTCCTCTAGTGGCTTCCATATTTCCAATAACTGACTTGCTTTCTGACCCAGCCCAAGCCAAATGAACACACTGGCCCTGATTACCCCACTGTGAATCACTTAATCTGGGGTGTAAGACGGGAAAAAATCAACTGCGGACTGCATCTGAGAAGAACTGCAGAAGCCTACACAGGCAGAGTATAAGACATCTGTGTAAACATAGGCCCCATTTGTTCAGCTTTCCCCTCCTCTGGGTCCTGATGCAGGGAGAAGGAAAAACACACACTTAAAGGGAACAGAGCTAGCATGAATCAGAATTAGGGAAAATGATTGATACAAACCCATATGATTTTAACAAGGAATAAGAAAATATTAAAAAGATCAAATCAAAAATAGATTCATTATCCAAAACAAAAGACACACTAGAAGGAATGAAGAAAAGATTAAATGATAGAGAAGAATGCATAAGCAATCTGGAAAACAGAATAATGGAAATCATCCAGTCAGAGTAGCAGAAATTAAAACATATTAAGAAAAAGCAATTTGAATTACAGAAATGTAAATTAAAACTACAATGAGGTATAAACTCATACTAGTCAGAATGGCCATCATCAAAAATTCTACAAACAATAAATGTTGGAGAAGATGCGGAGAAAAGGAAACCCTCGTGCACTGCTTGTAAAAAGCAAATTGGCACAACCACTATGGAGAACGCTATAGAGGTTCCTTAAAAAACTAAAAATACAGCTACAACATGGCCCTGCAATACCTCCAATGGGCACATATACAGAGAAACCCATAATTTGAAAAGATATATGGCACCCCAAAGTTCATTGCAGAAAAAGGCTTAGCATTCGTTAAAATATATATGCATGTGTGTTTACATATATAATAATATGATATCAAGCATTTTTTTACAATCACAGCAGTATGAAAATAAAATTTGTAGAACAAAAAATGGGAAATGATAAAACACATAGGGACTACACAAAATGCTCCTAAAGAACAAATGGATCAATGAAGAAATGAAAGAGAAAAATCAGAAAATGCCATGAGACAAATGAGAATGGAAATACAAACACCTCAAAACCTATGGGATGCAGTAAAAGCTGTTCTAAGAGAGAAGTTTATACTGATGCAAGTTTTTCTTAGGAAACAAGAAAAACTCAAACAAACTACCTAATCTACCACACAAAAAAAATCAAAGAACAAACAAAGCCCAAAGTAAGCAGAAGGGAAATGATAAAGATTAGAAAATAAATGAAATATAAAAATAAAATATAGATTTACAATATTCCTTCAATTTGCGCTGCACCTTCACAAACTATTCCAAAAAACTGAAGGATGAAAAATTCCCAAATTCATTCTACAAGGCCACCATTACCCTGGTAACAAAACCAAAGGCAATATTAAAATAAAAAAAATTACAGACAAATATCTTTGATAAGTATAGATGCAAAAAATGCTCAAAATATTATAAACAAGCCCAAAAATTATATAAAAATTATCACATGCAATGACCAACTACAATATATATTCCAAGGTCAAAAAGATAGTTCAACATCTATTAATCAAGGTGATATACTCCTTTAACAAAAAGAAGGATAAAAATCACATGTTTATATACATAGATGCAGAAAACTTTGATGAAATTCAATGTCTACTTATGATAAGAACCCCCATAAAAGTGTATACAGAGGGAACATACCTCAACATAATAAAAGCTATTTAAAACGAACACACAGCTAATGTCATATACAACAGTGAAAAGATGAAAACCTTTCTTCTAAATTCAGAAACAAGACCAGTATGATCACTCACATCACTTCTACTAATATAGTATTGAAGGATCCAGCCACAGCAAACTAGAGAAGAAAAATAAATAAATAAATGGCATACAAATTGGAAGATGAAGAAGTAAAATGGTAACTATTTACAGATAACATGGTACATTATGTAGAAAACCCTGAAGTCTCCACACAAAATATATTACAACTAATAAATGAACTCAGTAAAGTTGAAGGATGAAAGATTAATATACAGAAATCTATTTCTTTTCTATAAGCTAATAACAGAATATCGGAGAAAATTTAAACAAAATCCCATTTACTAGCACATCAAAATAAACCAATATTCGGGAATTATTCCTATAGGTGAAAGACTTATACTCTGAAAATTATAAAATATTCATAAAGGAAATAAAATGATGCAAAAAACTAGAAAGACGACTTGTGCTATTGTATTAGAAGTAATTTTTATTAAAACAGCTATACTACCTAGAGCAATCTACAGATATAATGCATAACTAGAACAAATTATCCTAAAATACATATTGGACCACAAAAGATGGAGAATATTCAATGCAATCTTGAGAAAAAAGAACAAAGCTGGAAGTATCAGCTTCCCTGTCTTCAGATTATACTACGAATTTACAATAATGAAAAAAGCATGGTACTGGCATGAAACCAGACATGGATCAGGAGAATGAAATAGAGGAACCAGAAATAAATGCATGCACCTATGGTCAATCAACCTATAGCAAAGGAATCAAGAATATACAATGGAAAATAGACATCTTCTTCAAGAAGTGGTGCTGGGGAAACTGGCTGGCTAAATGTAAAACAATGAGATTAGAGCACTACTGACAAAGATTGGATTAAGATGGTGGAATAGGACTGGAGCTCAACTTCACTCTCAAAAAACAACAAAAATACAACCAAATGCCAAGCAACCTTCAACCAAATGGACTGTAAACTTCCAAAAAAGATATTCTACTCCAGAAGAAAAAGAGGAGAACAATCAAGAGGTAGTGACAGGGATTATTCGACAGAAGCAATCCCATACTTCCCAGGTGGGAGGCCCCACAGACTGGAAAGTAACTGTATCACAGAGACTCAGCCCCAGGACTGAGACATCTGAGCCCCACATCAAATTCCCAAGCCTGGGGATCTGGCACAGGGAGAAAGAGCCCCGAGAGCATCTGGCATGGAAGGCCAGCAGGGCTTGTGTGCAGGAGCTCCACAAAACTGGGGGAAACAGAGACCCCATTCTGGAAAGGCACACACAGATTTCCACATGCACTGGGTTCCAGGGCAAAGAAAAGTCTCCATAGGAATCTTGGTGGAACCTGAATACAGTTCTTGGAGGATCTCCTGGGAAAACAGGGGTGACTGTGGCTTGTTGTGGGGGAAGGGCATTGGGGGGAAGCTCTCGGGAACATTCATAAGCCTGCATTACACTGCAGGTGGCCACATCTGGGAAAATCTGGCCCCTCCCATCAGTGTTGAGAAGCCCCAGGTCAAACAATAATCCAAGTGGGATCACAGCCCCACCCATCAATAAACAGGCTGCCTAAAGACCCCTCAGGCACACAGTCAGCCTCTAATCTCATCCAGAGAGAAAGCCCCACCCATCAGAGGGATAGGAATTAACCCCACCTACCAGTGGGCAGGCATCAGTCCCTTCCATCGGGAAGCCTACATCAAGCCCCCTCCATACCAACTTTAGCCACAGGGGAGGCAAACACCAGAACTAAGAGAGGCTACAATGCTATTGTCTACAAAAAGGTCACCACACCAAAAACCTATAAAAATGAAAAGACAGAAAACTGTAACTCAGATAAGGGAGAAAGAGAAAAGCCCAGAGAAACAGCTCAGTAATGAGGAGATTATCAGCCTCCCAGAAAGAGACTTTAGACTGTTGATGCTGAAGATGATGAAAGGCGTTGGAACTAAACTGGAGGCAAAGATTGATAATTCACAGGAAACACTGAGCAAAGAAATACAAGATGTAAAAATTAAACAAGAGGAGATGCAAAATACAGTAACTGAAATAAAAAATTCATTAGAAGCAGCCAACAGTAGAATACAGGAAGTAGAATGAATCAGCGAGGTGTGGGACAGATTTGTGGAGATCACTAATGCTGAAGAGAAAAGGGATAAAAGATTGAAAGGAATTGAGGAGAGTCTCAGAGAACTCTGGGATAATGTTAAAGGCAGCAATATACGTATTATAGGGGTGCCAGAGGGAGAAGAGAGAGAGAAGGGGACAGAAAAAACGTTCAAGGAGATAATAGCCAGAAACTTCCCTAATATGGGAAAGGAACCACTCACTCAAATCCAGGAAGCACAATGAGTACCATATAAAAAAACCCAAGAAGGAACACCCCGGGACACATATTAATCAAAATGGCCGAAATTAAAGACAAAGAGGAAATTTTGAAAGCAGCTAGGGAAAAGAAACAAATGACATACAAGGGAACCCCAATAAGGTTATCAGCAGATTTTCAGCTGAAACTCTGCAGGCCAGAAGGGAGTGGCATGATATACTGAATGTGATGAAAGGAAAAAACTTCTCACCAAGATTACTTTACCCAGCAAGGCCCTCATTCAGATTTGAAGGAGAGATCAAAACCTTTACAGATAAGCAAAAGCTAAGAGATTTCTGTAACACTAAACCAGCTTTACGATGAATACTAAAGGAACTTCTCTAGGCAGAAAAAAAAAATGGCTACAACCAGAAACAAAAACACCACAAATGACAAGGCTCACCAGTAAAGGCATATATACAGTAAAAATACTAAATCATCCATGCACAATTATGCCACCAAAAGCAGAAATCGTGAGAAGAGAGCACAAATGCAGGTCACTGGAAATGCACTTGCAATTGAGAAACCAATAACTTAAAACAATCTCATTTATATATAGACTCCTCTATCAAAACTTCAGGGTAACAGCAAACCAAAAATCTACCATTGATACACAGACAAATAAGAAAAATCAACTCAGATACAACATTAAAGACGGTCATCTTGTGAGAGGAGACAAGAAGAGAATAATGGAAGAACAAAAACAAACTCAAACAGTTAATACAATGGCAATAAGAACATACATATAAATAATTACCTTAAATGTTAACGGACTGAATGCCCCAACCAAAAGACATAGACTAGCTGCATGGATACAAAAACAAGACCCATATATATGCTGTCTTCAAGAAACCTACTTCACTTCTAGGGACACCTACAAATTGAAAGTGAGGAGATGGAAGAAAACATTCCATGCAAATGGGAATCAAAAGAAAGCCAGAGTAGCAATACCCTATCAGACAAAATAGACTTTAAAATGAAGAACATTTTAAGAGACAAGGAAGGACACTACATAATGATCAAAGGATCAATCCAAGAAGAAGACATGACAATTTTAAATATCTATGCACCCAACATAGGATCACCACACTATACAAGGCAACTGCTAACACCCTTAAAAGGAGAAATCAACAACACCACAATCATAGTGGGGGACTTTAACACCCCACTTACAGCAATGGACAGGTCAACCAGACATAAAATCAGTAAGGAAACGCAGGCCCTGAATGAAGCATTAGATCAGATGGCCTTAATAGATATTTATAGGACATTCCATCCAAAAGCAACAGAATACAGATTCTTCTCAAGTGTGCACGGAACTTACTCTAAGATTGATCACATCCTGGGCTGCAAATCAAGCCTTGGTAACTTTAAGAAAATTGAAATCATGGAGTTCCTGTCGTGTCGCACTGGTTAACAAATCTGACTAAGAACTATGAGGTTGCAGGTTCGGTCCCTGGCCTTGCTCAGTGGGTTAAGGATCCGGCATTGCCGTGAGCTGTGGTGTAGGTCCTAGACGTGGCTCGGATCCTGTGTTGCTGTAGCTATGGTGTAGGCCGGTGGCTACAGCTCCGATTAGACCCCTAGCCAGGGAACCTCCACATGCCACAGGTGCAGCCCTAAAATGAAAAGAGGCAAAAAAAAAAGAAAATTGAAATCATATCAAGCATCTTCTCTGACAACAATGCTATACGACTGGAAATCAACAACAAGAAAAATGGCAAAAAATACATACACGTGGAGACTGAACAGCATGCTACTCAACAACCAATGGATATCTGAAGAAATCAAAGAGGAAATTTAAAAATACCTAGAAGCAAATGACAACAAAGATACCACACTCCTAAACCTCTGGGATGCAGCAAAAATAGTTCTAAGAGGAAAGTTTATAGCAATACAAGCTTACCTCAGGAAACAAGAAAAAGCTCAAATAAACAACCAAACTTTACATCTGAAGCAGCTAGAGAGGGAAGAACAGACAAGGCCTAAAGTTAGTAGAAGAAAAGAAATCATAAAGATCAGAGCAGAAACCAATGAAATATAAACAAAGAAAACCATAGAAAAGATCAATGAAACTAAAAGCTGGTTCTTTGAAAAGATCAACAAAATTGATAAAACCTTAGCCAGACTTATCAAGAAAAAGAGAGAGAGGACACAAATCAATAAAATTATAAATGAAAAAGGAGAAGTCACAACAGACATCACAGAAACATAAAGGATCATAAGAGACTACTATATTCAATGATATGGCAATAAAATGGAAAACCTAGAAGAAATGGACAAATTCTTAGGAATGTACGCTCTTCCAAGACTAAACCAAGATGAAATAGAAACTATGAATAGACCAATCACAAGTTCTGAAATTGAAACTGTGATTTAAAAACTTCCAACAAACAGAAGTCCAGGACCAGATGGTTTCACAGGTGAATTCTATCAAACACTTAGAGAAGAGCTAACACCTATCCTTCTGAAACTCTTCCAGAAAATTGCAGAGGAAGGGACACTCCCAAACTCATTCTATGAGGCAACCATCACCCTGACACCAAAATCAGACAAAGATACCACAAAAAAAAAAAAAGAAAGAAAATCACAGGCCAATCTCAGTGATGAACATAGATGCAAAAATTCTCAACAAAATACTAGCCAACCGAATCCAACAATACATTAAAAGGACTGTACATCATGATCAAATGGGATTTATCCCAGGGATGCAAGGATTCTTCAGTATCTGCAAATCAATCGGTGTGATACACCATGTTAACAAACTGAAGAATAAAAACCATATGATCCTCTCAATAGATCCAGAGAAAGCCTTTGACAAAATCCAGCACCCTTTGTTCATAAAAACCCTTCAGAAAGTGGGCATAGGGGGAACCTACCTCAACAAAATAAAGGCCATCTATGACAAATCCAGAACCAGCATCATTCTCAATGGTGAAAAGCTGAAAGAATTCCCTCTGAAATCAGGAACAAGACAGGGATGTCCACTCTCGCCACTACTCTTCCACATAGTTCTGGAAGTCCTAGCCACAGCAATGAGAGAAGAAAGAGAAATAAAAGGAATCCAAATTGGAAAGGAAGGAAGTAAAACTATCACTATTTGCAGATGACATGATACTATACCTACAGAATCCTAAAGACTCTACCAGAAAACTGTTAGAGCTCATCATTGAATTTGGCAAAGTTGCAGGATACAAAATCAATACACAGAAATCAACTGCATTTCTCTACACTAACATTGAAAGATCAGAAAGAGAAATCAGCAAAACAATCCCGTTTACCATCACATCAAAAAAATCAAATACTTAGGAATAAACCTACCTAAAGAGACAAAAGACCTGTAGTCTGAAAACTATAAGACGCTGCTGAAAGAAATCAAGGATGACAAGAACAGATGGAAAGACATACCATGCTCTTGGATTGGAAGAGTCAATATTATCAAAATGACTCTACTACCCAAGGCAACCTACAGATTCAGTGCAATCCCTATCAAGTTACCAAGGACCCTTTTCACAGAACCAGAACAAAATATTTTAAAGTTTGTTTGGAAGCACAAAAATCCCAGAATAGCCAAAGACATCCTGAAAAAGAAAAATGAAGCTGGAGGAATCAGGCTCCCTGACTTCAGACTCTACTACAAAGCTGCAGTCATCAAAGCCATATGGTACTGGCACAAAGACAGAAATATAGACTAAGTGGTACTTGCAGAGGTGTAGACATAGATCAAGGGAATTTAATAGAGAACTCATAAATGGCTTCTCAACATTGTGGCCAAATTAAAGACAGTTTTTCAACAACTGATTTTGGAGCAATTCTTTTTTTTTTGTCTTTTTGTCTTTTTATGTAGAGCTGTTCTCGCCGCATATGGAGGTTCCCAGGCTAGGGGTCTAACAGGAGCTGTAGCCGCCGGCCTTTGCCACAGCCACAGCAACACAGGATCCGAGCTGCGTCTGCAACGTACACCACAGCTCATGGCAACGCCAGATCCTTAACCCACTGAGCAAGGCCAGGAATCAAACCCCCAACCTCATGGTTCTTAGTCTGATTTGTTAACCACTGAGCCACAAAGGGAACTCCGCAATTGGTTTTTCATCCACCAAAAACTTGGATGTACTTCCAATCAAACCTCACACTTTATACAAAAATGAATTCAAAATAGTTAATAAATCAAAAGGTAGAAAAATCAATCATAAATTTAAATGTAAAATTTTTGCTCTGCAAAGAAAAAAGGACAAGCTACAAATGAGAAAATATTGGCAAAATTAGGTCCATACAACAGGTAAACACAATTTTTCATACAGTTTCATTCATAATAGCCCCAAATAATACAACCAAAATATCCATTAGATAAACAGTTAAATATACTATCATACATCTGTATAATAGAATGCTATACAATAAAAAGAGATAAATTATTGATATAGAGCAAAACTTGGATGGCTCTTAAAGTCATTATATTGACTAAAACAAAGAAAACCTCAAAAAATCACATATTGTATGATTTATAAAATATAATAGTAGTGAAAAAATTATAGAAACAGAATACATTGGTTAGGTATAGCAGGAAAATGGGAGCAAGGAGGGTGCGTTTCACTGTAAAGGGATAGCCAGAGGAGATTCTGGTGATATAATCTTTCTGTTCCTTGATTGTGGTGCTGGTTACATGAATCTACACATGAGATAAAATAATAGAGATGTACAAATATACTTTATATTAATATCAATATTCTGGTGTTGATATTATACTGTAGTTAGGTAAAATGTATCCAATAAAACAAAATAAGTGAAGGGTACTTATAATCCCTCTGTATTGTGTTTTCCAAACCTGTGAGTCTAAAGTTACTTCAAAAGAAAAAGCTTTTGAATAAAGCAAAGTAACGATTTTGTTGATAGAATAAGTAAATTCAGGCAGAAAAATTAGACTCATATCTTTGTATTCACAGTACCTAAAACAATGCCTTCTACCTGGCTAGTAAATGTGCCTGGGCAGTAAATGCCAGTACTGTGGATAGCAAATATTGCTTGATGCAATGAAAATAGAAAGTGACAGAAATCCTAGGTAAAATCTAAAGACTCTGCAGATATTATTTTTATTCTGAGATTTATTGTGAGATCCACTTGTGATGGTCATGGAAGACCAGCTGATACAAAAATTAGTATGTAATCTGGAATAACAGTCAGTTATTTTCTAATCCATTTTGCTCTTTCATCCAGGGGCAAACAAAAATTAGCAAATAAGTGATTTCAAAGTGGTAGGAATTAGGTGATGTCAGCAAGATGGTGGAATAAGAAAATAATATCCAAGCCCTTGTTCCCCCACAGAGTCACTAAGTTAAAAAAATACAAGAACCGAGCTACTTTTATAACTCTAGAAACCAGTTAAGAATCTGAAGCATACAAGCAAAGGCAAAGCCAAGAAAAACTGCACCAAAAAGGTAAATATGTGGAATTTTTGGTTAGCCTTTGCCCCTCCCGCCACACAGCTCAGCACTCCAAAATTGGGAGTAAACTTCGTAATTCATAGACCACTTTTGAGATGTAAAGAACGGAACTTGCATCCAAATTTCTGGCTCATCTTAGAGCTTCCCAAGTGTTTGGCTTCTCTTTTGTCTGACTCAGGAACCAATGAGAACAGAATAGTTTGAATACCAGATTAAGGACCAACTTAAAGAAGGGTAAACATGGTGTTGAACATGTTATAATAGCAAGCAATCTACAGTTCAGGAGGTAGGTACAAGACAAGCAAGAGATAACAGACAAAGATATACAACAGAAACTGAAACCAAAACCTCCTGAGAAGGAGCATTTGTTAGCCTCTCAGGGAAATTAAGAAAGATAAAGGCAGCTATATATACTGGAATGAAAATATATGCACAAATCCAAATGGGACATATCCCTATAAAAGTTTGGAGATACCCCAGAACCTCTAGCTGGGCTAACTTCAGAAATTCTTTACCTACACAAAACCAATCTGTAAGGATGGAAGAGGTGGAGGTTTTTTTGAAATACCAAAAACAAAATATTGCAAGTCAAAGAAATGAAGAAATGGCCCAATCAAAGGAATGCAATTAGTCTCCAGAAACATATCCTAAAGAACAGTAGATCTCTGATTTACATGACAAAAATTTAAAATAACCATCTTAAAAGTGAGCTAATGATAACATTGATAGACAACGAGGTGAAATCAGGAAAATGATACATGAATGAAATTTATTTAGAGTTCAACAGAAGCCTCAATTAGTCAGAAGAAAAAATTAGCAAACTTAAGGGTTATTTAAAATTATCAAGCCAGAGGAGCAAAATGAAAAAAAAATGAAGAAATGAGAATAACACCTAAGGAACATATGTGATACCATCAAGTGGATTAATACATACAATATGGGAGTTCCAGAATGAGAAGAGATAGAGAAAAGGAGCACAGAACTTATTTGAAAAAATAATGAACAAATTTGAGGAAATAAATGCACATAAAAATTCAATAAGTTCAAAAAACTCCAACGAGGATAAACTCAGAGACTCATGCAAAGACACAAATTCAAACTCTCAAAAGTCAAAGACAAACATAGAATCTTGAAAGCAACGAAGGAAAAGCAATTTGCCACAGAAAAGTGAGTCTCTGTAAGATTATCAGAGGATTTCTCAGGAGAGATTTTGAAAGCCAGAAGGCACCAAAATGATATATTCTAAGCTTAATATAAGCTTATCAATCAAAAATACCATATCCAGTAAAGCCATCCTTCAAAAATCAAGGGGAAATTATGACTTTCCAAGATAAGTAAATATTAGTTCTGCACTAAAACGAAAAGAAAAATGCTAAAGGGCATATGTTTAGTTGAAAGAAAAGGATAGTAAACAGCTATATGAAGACATATTAAAATATAAAGTTCTCCAGTAAAAGTAAATACATGAACAAATATAGATACTTATGTTATTGTAATTTGGTGTGTAATTTCACTTTACTTCTTCTACAGAATTTAAAAGACAAGTATGAAAATAAAACATGTCTATGTTAATGGGTACACATTCACACAACCATATGACTATATGAAAATGTAATTTTTGTCATAATGGGGAGCAGAGCTGTAAAGGAGTAGTTTTGTATGTAATTGAAGTTAAAGTGATATGTTTCAAACAGACTGTTATAACTTTGTTTTACATAATTACATGGTAACCACAAAGAAATTATCTTTAAAATGTGCACACAAAAAATGATGAAAGGAAATGAGTAAAGAAGACAAAAAATATACATGGCAATAGTAAGTAATTTCCTGTTAGTAATTAAACCTAAATGAATTAAACTCTCCAATCAAAGCACATAGATTAACTAAATGGATAAAAACACGATTCAATTATCTGGTGTCTAAAAGAGACTGACTTTATATCTTAAGGAGACATATACACTGAAAGTGAAATGATATAAATAGATATGCCACATAAATGATAACTAAAAGAGAACAGAGGTAGCTAAACTAATATCAGATAAAATAGGCTTTTAAGGAAAAATCTACTGCAACATGATAGACATTATACAATGAGTCAACTCACCAGGAATATATAACTATAAATATATGGACCAAACATTAGGGTTCCTGAACATTAAAAAAACAGAGAGTAGTAATCAAATTTATATGGAAAGAAAGTGAAAAGGTGGTTTCCTAGCACTATGGGAAGGGGAAAATGGGCAGTTAATATTTAATGGATGCAGAGTTTTGGTTTTGCAAGATGAGAAAATTCAGGAGACATGCTGCAAAAATTGTTAATATGCTTTCATACTACTGAACTAGACACTTAAAAGTGGTTAAGATGTTAATTTTTATATTATGTATTTTTTACCCACAAATAAATATAAGATTTTTAAATGATGGGGGTACTACTTAGATATATACTGTATGTTAGAATTGGTATCTGAGCATAACTAAACCATTGCACATAACCTCCAGTGGTAGGTTAAGTTGTAGAAGATACATATTCAAAAGGTGGGTCAGTTCCATCACTCTTTCTTTCTTTTCACTCAGCAATTCACATATAACCTAAAATGTGATCAACTATTATGTTTATGGAGTAATGAACACTGTTCAGTTTTTAAAAGTAAAACTTCTCTGGCCTAATCTTTATCAATGTTAACAAATAGGTACTTCAATATATTTGCAAACAGAGGCCCTCAAGGTTATTTTATTTAACCAAAGTACTTAAAAGAGTTATATTGATTTTTATTATCTGTGAACATGCATACATCTTTATAGTTTGACAATTTTTTTTTTTTTTGCTTTTTAGGGCTGCACCTGAAGCATATGGAGGTTCCCAACATAGGGGTCTATGTTGGGAGCGGTCAGCGCTAAGTCTCACTGAGGCAGAGCCCGGATGGAGACGACTGCAGGACAGAGTTCCTTAGGGCGCCCTTGTCCTGAACTGCAGAGCAGTCAGGACCTGCTCAGCATCTCAAGAAAATCCTCACTTCTACTATTTTGTTTCTGTCTTATGCTATTTCTGGGATTAATTGTATCTGCCTCTTTCGCAGCTCCTGTTCCTCTGCTTTTGAATACTCACAGAGGGTTAGGACTTGTGTTCCTATACCCACCTCTAAAAATTCCTACATGGCCACCACTGCCACCACCAGAAATTAAAACTATTCTATAATGGATAAAACATCCAAGCCCAGGAATGAGAGGGCTGTTTATTCTTAAGAAAATATGATATTACTACTAGATATAGATTCCCTTTCAAACACACTCAAAAGTGTATTCATAGAAAACACGTCCTTGGAAAAACCCAGAATGGAGGCCTAAGCAGAGATCAGGGCCCAGGGTGAGAGTTTGGAGACTGGGACTTAATTGAAATGACAAGTAGAATTGATTTATAGAAACTCTGTGGTCTAACATGTCTCTGCAAGTCTTTTAAGCTGTGAGCCAGTCAACGTTGCTGCCAACACAGACCCACATTCCTTGCCCATGGTGCACCTAGGAGTGCACTAGACATAGTTATAGTTAGAAATTATAGATTAAGTAGAAAATGTAGAGAAATAATAAAAGTATGGTTAACCACATGTTAGACATTATTAACCTCATATCCTGTTATGCTTAGAAAACTATATTTTTGATAAGATTAATCATAAACTTTCTATAAACTCTGTGACCTATTAATGTTTAAACTGCATTTTGCTATAAAAAATCTGTGCTCTGTATACTACCATTGTATTTGGGTAAAGTTAATAGCTTGGAGAGAGAACAATCTCTGAAAAGGAAACAATATGTAAAAAGGGACCCTGCTGAGTTCCTTGTGATATTTCATTGAATGATTAAGGTCAACAGTGTACATGGTGATTTCTTTATTGTGGGCAAACATGATGACTGGGTGGAAAGTTTCAAAAAATACATATGATGCTTGGGAAGCTTGGGGGGAAGGAAATAGGAGATGTATGTACTCTGTGTGAAAATAAAAGAAAGAGAGCATCTGCACTAGCAGAAGCAAGAAGCATGATGATCCTGCAACACTGAATAAGTCTCCTGTCGTTATTGCTGCCGACGCCGCTCATCCTAGGGGTACCTGCGACCCTGCTGGGGCTGGACCTCGGCAGGTCTAATCGGAGCTACAGTTGATGGCCTACTCCACAGCTACAGCAATGCCAGATCCCAGCTACATCTGCGACCTACACCACAGCACACAGCAACGCTGGATCCCTAACCCACTGAGCGAGGCCAGGGATAGAACCTGCAACCTCATGGTTACTAGTTGGATTCGTTTCTGCTAAGCCATGATGGGAACTCCAAGTTTGACAACTTTTTTGAAGTTAGTTTGTAAGACTGAAAAAAGCCTGTGGCCTATATTAGAGGACAGCTAATAATAGGCTGAGACCAATTAATATACAAGAACAGCAAAAATTATAAACATCAAAATCACATGCAGCATGTAAGAGGCACTCCAATGTTAAAGGGACTGTTTATTTCCAGTTGCTCTAGATAAAATACATATACATGCATGCAAACACAAATACACATACACACACAATGCAGCATATATCTCATGACATATTTACCAACTAGTAATTTCCAAAAAGGCATATTCATCTTGTCAGTTAATCAAAAATAACTGAATCTGATCATTGATTTACTTCCTTGTCTCCTCCTCATGTCTTAAAACAAAGAAAACATATTAGCTTCATTCAAGAAAAATCAAAATAAAATGTGAAAAAATGATATGGTAAGGTGATGGAGAATTCCTGTTCTGTTCTAATTAGTTTATTTTGTGAGTTTCAGCAAGTTTATAAATGAACCAACAGAATTTTAGTTCTATAAGCAATTGACTTAAAGTCAAAAAGTGATGCTTATTATCACAGAAGCATTAAAATTGCTAAAATTTTACTTAATGTCATCTTTTCTAATTTTCAGAATGCCTTATCTTTATCTTAATGTCTACTTCTTGTACATTACATAAAAATTAGCCAACAGAAACTTGCAGAACCACAAACTTACACACATACCAGTAGCTCAAGGTATCTAGAATAATGAAAATCAAATGTAAAAGTAAATTAGATGAAGTAAAATTGATTTGCAATGACAAAGTTCAGAGATGACCCCCTAGAAGTTTACAAGCAACAGCACAGTTCCTGAAGACTGATAGGAAATGGCAATATAAATATGAAAATTGTAATAAATCTAACTGCTAACTACTTAAAATAACATTAGTAAAATTATACTTATTGTTTATAGCTCTAGATAAGTGAAATGGATGACAGCAATGTTATAAGGAGCAGAATGGAGGAACTGGGGTTACTCAGTTACAAAGTATTCAAACTACATGTGAAAAAGTATAGTGTTATTTGACCATAGCTTACTTGAAAGAGTTAATTCTAAGTTTATATTATGAACTCTAGAGAAACTCCTTAAAAAGTAAAACAAAAATGAAAACAAAACAAAAAATACCTCAAGAATTATTGACATACATGCTGAGATAATGCTCTTCTCTTTAATAAAACAACTTTCTTCTTTTTACAGAAGCTAAACTAAAATCAGACAATGTAGAAAAAAAGAGTGTAAGACTAAAAAATAAATAATAAATGAGGGCAATAAATACAAAACAGTAATAGGAAGATATTAATTTAATATGAGTAATCACTTTATATTGTCTAAATGCACCAATTAAAAGACACAGACTGTCGGAGTTCCCTTTGTGGCTCTGTGGTTAACGAATCCGACTAGGAACCATGAGGTTGCGGGTTCGATCCCTGGCCTTGCTCAGTGGGTTAAGGATCCGGTGTTGCCGTGAGCTGTGGTGTAGGTTGCAGACACAGCTCGGATCTCGCGTTGCTGTGGCTGTGGCGAAGGCCGGCGGCTACAGCTCCTGTTAGACCCCTAGCCTGGGAACCTCCATATGCAGTGGGTGCAGCCCTAGATAAGGCAAAAAGACAAAAAAAAAAAAAAAAGACACAGAGTGTCATATAATATTGGATGCATTCAGAGTGATATGGTGAAATAGAGACTATATGAGTGATATAATGAAATTAAAATTTGTTTTTTAAAATATAAAATTGACAAAACCTTAGCTGGAGGAAGAAAAGAGGAAAGAATACTAAAATAAATGAAATCATAAATGAAAGAGGAGACATAACAAGTGATATTACAGGAATACGAAGGAACATAAAAGACTGCCATGAAGACTGACCTGCCAATGAATTGAATAACCTAGTAGAAAGGGATAATTTCCTAAAAAGATATACTCTTCCAAGACTGAATCATGAATAAATAGAAATTCTGAACAGAAAATAATGAGTATATAGATCAGTAATAAAAATAAATCTCTCCAAAATGAAAAGTCCAGGACCAGATATTTTCACTGGTTAATTCTACCAAACATTTGAAAAATTAATACCCATCCTTCTAAAACTCTTTCAAAAAATAGAAAAGCACATAAAACTTCCAAACTCATTTCATAGGGTCAGTACTGCTCTGATGACAAAGCTATAAAAGGACAGAACAAAAAAATCACAAGGCAATATCCCTGACAAACATAAAAATAAAATAACTCAACCAAATATTAGCAAACATAATTCAACAGCCCATGGAAACTATCACACAACATGATCAAGTGGCATTTAATCCTGGGATGAACTGATAGTTTATCATGCACCAATCAATAAATGTGATCTATCACTTTAACAAAACAAAAGATAAGAATCACGTGTTCATCTCAATAGATGCAGAAAAAGAATTTGAAAAAATTAATGTATTTTCATGATAAAAATCCTCAACAATTTATGTATAGATAAAATGTGCCCCAACATAATAAATGCCGTATGTGACAAGACCACAGGTAACATCACTCTCAAACTTTTTTTTTCTCTTAATGGATTTTATTTCAATTATAGGTGTGCATAAATCATCACAAGTCAGTTTTACAGATTTTGTATCCCAAACCCCCAGTGCATCCCCCCACCCCCCCAGATTGTCTTATTTGAAAAACCAAGGTTTTCCAAAGTCTGTGAGTCATTGTCTGTTCTGTAAGAAGGTTCATTGTGTCTTTTAGTTT
>PVHT020000027.1:3727309-3764486 GCA_004024745.2 Catagonus wagneri
GAGATTGGCCTGTAATTTTCTTTTTTTGTGGTATCTTTGTCTGGTTTTGGTATCAGGGTGATGGTTGCCTCATAGAATGAGTTTGGGAGTGTCCCCTCTTCTGCAATTTTTTGGAAGAGTTTCAGAAGGATAGGCATTAGCTCTTCTCTAAATGTTTGATAGAATTCACCTGTGAAACCATCTGGTCCTGGACTTTTGTCACTCTCAAACTTTTTGACCAGGAACAGAAACAGACAAGAATGTCCACTCTCACCACTTGTATTTGAGATAGTAATAACAATTTTAGGCAGAGCAATTAGAAATAAAAGGCATTCTAATTGAAAAGAGTGAAGAAAAATTGTCTCTGCAGATGGCATGTTCTTATGCATAGAAACTAACAAATATTCCATAAACAAACTATTAGTACTGATTAGTGAATTTAGTAAAGTTGTAGGATATAGAATTAACATACAAAAATAAGTTGTGTTTCTATAACCTAACAGCAAATGATCTAAAAGTGAAATTAAGAAACAATCTCATTTATAAAAGCATCAAAAAATACTTAGGATTAAATTTAACCAAGGAGTTGAAAGATGTGAATGTTGAAAGCTGTACAAAACTGATAAAGGGACTTTAAAAAGAAACTAATAAATAGAGGAATATTCCATGTCTATGGCTTCAAAGAATTAAGATTGTCAAAATGTCCATACCACTTATAGCAATCTATAAACTCAAAGTAATTTCTAATAAATTCCCATGGTGTTTTCCACAGAAACAGAAAAAGTATTTTTAAAATTCATATGAAACCACAAAAGAACCCAAATAACTAAAGCAGTCTGGAAAGCAAAGCTGGAAGCCTCACACTTCTTAATTTCAAACTACAATACAAATCTACAGTAATCAAAAGAGTATTACACTGGCATAAAAACTGATGTAGATAATGAAACAGAACAGAGAGCTCAGGAATGAACCCACATATCTAGAGTTGACTAATTTTGATAAAGACACAATAATGAACAATAGGGAGAAGACAGTCTCTTCAATAAAAGATACTGGAAAAATGGCATATCCACATTCAAATGAACTAAATTGAACCCCTATTTTATAACTTACACACAAATCAACTAAAGATGGAATAAAGATTTGTATGTAAGACATGAAACCATGAACCTAGAAGAAAACATAGGGGAAAATTTTCTTAATATCCATCTTGGTAAATATTTTTTGGATTTGGGACAAAAAGCAAATGCATCAAACGGAAAAACAGACAATTGGGACCATATCAAAGTAAAAATTTCTTATAAAAAAGTAAAAGGAAAAGGAAAAGGCACTCTACAGTATAGGATAAAATATTTGCAAACTACATACGTGAAAAAGGATTAATATCCAAGATATATAAGGAGCTCCTACTACTTTATAATGATAAAACTCAATAGCCCAATTAAAAATGGGCAAAGGGAGGGTTGCAGCAAGATGGTGGAGGAATAAGAGGTTGTGCTCACCCTCTCCCACAAACACATCAAAAAAAAAAAACATCTAAATGTAAAACAACTTGGACAAAACATCAACTGAATCCTGAATATAAACCTCCAAAAACTGCAACAAACTCTTGACATAACTGGGTAGAACAACAGAAGAAGGAGAGAGAGAGAGAGAGAGTGAGAGAGAGAGAGAGAAAAGGAGTCAGGACATCACCAGCACCCCAGGGAGGGAGCTGTGAAGGAGAAAAGGAACCCACACCCTGGGAAGCCACCCAACTGATGGAAAGATCAGCCAAGCCGAAGGAACCTCAAAAGCCAAGTAAAGCACAGCAGCTGGACTGAGAATGGCAAAGCAGAGTGAGAGCCTCACAGATCACCTGAACACCGGCACAGACACCACAGCCTGAGATGCTTGGGCAGGGTCTGGGAACTGAGAATTAAGGCTCCTGAGGTCATTCCCTGGGAGAGGGCTGCGGTTGGCAGTGTGGAGACAGCCTAGGGGGCTAGGGAGCAGTGTGCCATTGGCGGGAGAGCTATACTCTATGGGTTGGGGAGTGGAAAGCCAGAACAGAGGGAACTGGGCAGTCTGATCCCACAGGAGATGCAAGACTCCATTATTGGGGAAGAGGAGAGGAGATGGGGCTGACTGCCATAGGAAGCACCTTGAACTATCATGGAGAGTGGGGCAGATTGTGCCGCAGTGGGGCAGATCAGGCGCTGTGATGGGGTGTATTGAGGCAGTGGGGCAGATCGGGGTGGATCAGGTGCCATGGCAGGGCATATCGGGTGTGGGCCCCCAGCAGCCTGAATGCAGAGAGCTGGTAGGATTAAGCACAAAACTCTACCAGCTGGAGGGGACCTTGCAAAGGGTGGGGTGGCCAAAGAGTAAACCGCAGTAGCTGGGTAGCTGAGACTGCTTGCTAGGCCACTCTTGCTCCAACATCTTCTGGACACACACCACTTGGGCCAAGCGACCAGAAGCCCCTTGCTAGACTGCTGCAGATCAGGTGTCTCTGGGCACAATTCACCCATGCCAGGAAGCAGCTAGCTGGACCGCAGTGGACCGGGCTTCCTGGGGTGCAGACTGCCCACAACATGGAGGCCGCTTGCTTGTCTGCAGTGGTCTGGCATCTCCAGAGCAACCATCCATAAGACTTTGGTTCCTGTACCGGAGACTGGCACTTCTTTTGCAGGCTACAGGTTACCAGGCACCTCTAGTGTGGGCCAAGGTCATCAGGGAGCTAAGTGCCACACAGGGCCTGCCAAGCACCAGAGACTGTTGCTATCACTCCCCTGGGAATGCCCTCCCTGCAGTTGCCACTACCAAACACTCAGGGCAGCACCAGACACTTCTTTGCTGTCCCCTCCCATGTCCATACAACCAGGTCCTGCTGGTTCTGAATCTCCTTTGTGGTCTCAGTGGGACAGGGGACTTCCTGGTGGCCTGCAGGGAGCGGGAGCAAGCCACCACAGTTGTCCTTGTCTCCAATGGAGGGCATGGCCCACCACCACAGGGGACACCTGAGCAAAAATCACTTGCAGCCACAACCACCTCAGAGGGCACCACAGAGAGGGATGTGACAACAGAACACCACGTGCTGTTGCTCTTGCTCCTCTGGGAGCACACCCGCCACTGCCAAATATTCTGGGCAGTGCCCAGAGGCTTGTCCCTTCGCAGGAACATATAACTAAGAACACCTTGTGTAGCACATCCTGTTGGGGCTAAGCAGGATGAGGTACTTCCTGCAAGGTCTACAGGAGGTAGAGGAAAACCACAACAGTTATATCTGGCTCCAGATATGGGAATGACCTAATAGCACTAGGGGTCCGTGCATAGGCACCACCTGCAGCCCGAGTCAGCTCAAGGGCATTACAGAGAAGGGCATTGGGACTGAACACCACATGTGGGTGCTCTTGCACTCCTGGGAAAACACCAACCCTGCTGCTCCCACACCTAAGTGCTCTTGGCAGTACCCATATACCTGATCTCTATCACTTCCCAGGGCCCTGCAACTAGGAACAACCTGTACAGCACCTATTATGTGGGCTAAGTGAGACAGGTTGCTTCATGCATGGACTACAGGTGTAGGGGGCAAACGACCTCAGTTATCACTGGCTCTAGAGACGATCATGGCCCACTACCACTAGGATTTCCTGAACAGCTGCAACCTGTGGTTCCAATCACCTCAGAGGAGGGCTTTGCAGTTGAACTCTAGCCGTTGTGGCTCTCACTCCCTTGGGAACTCACACATCGTGCTGCTGCTACTGCCAATTGCTCTGAACACCTGGTAGATCTGCCTAGAGCTCATTACCACTTCCCAGGGCCTGGCAACTAGGAGTAGCCAGTGCCACCTTCCTTCAGGTCCTTGCTGCTGTTGAAATCCCACACAACAAGCACCAGCTGCTGGCCCTACCCATTGCTTCATTTTCCCTGAAAACACACAGAGCACCAGGGAGATAACAGCCTACTCACACTGAAGAAAGAGACACCAAATATTCAAGCTCCCACACCAAAAATAAATAGTAACCCCAACAAAAAAACACAAAGTGGTGCTCTTGCCTAGAAGTAGCCTTACAAGACTACAGTGTGGCATTCCCAAACTCAGAAAAAATGAAAACCATAAGCAAGATGAAGAAGCTTAGAAACCATTCCTAGTTAAAAGAACAGGGCAAGTCATCTAAAGCAGCTAACAATGAAACAGACTTCTGCAGTCTGACAGAAATTGAGTTCAGAAGGGAGGTAGAGAAAATACTTGAGGAATTAAGGCTGAATATCAAGGAATTAAGAGAAGATGCAAAAAACAATGCAGATTCCCTTAGAAAGGAATGAGAAAATATAAGGAGGAGCCAAGAAAAGCTAGAAAACTCATTTGTAGAGGTGCAAACTGAGCTAAAGGCAATAAACAGCAGTTTTAATAATGCATAGGAAGGAATTAGTGATGTGGAAGATAGAATAATGGAAATCACACAATAGGACAGCAGACAGAAAACGAAATGAAAAAACCTGAAAGAAATATAAGACATCCATGAGAAACTATAAAGCAGCCCAATTTACACATAATAAGAATTCCAGAAGAAGAAAAAGAAAAGGGGTTTGAAAACATATTTGAAGAAAATATGTATGAAAACTTTCCAAATCTGAAGGAATCTGACATCAAGATACAGGAATCCAAACAAGTTGAACCCAAACAGAACCACATCAAGGCATATTATATTAAAAATGGCAAGAATTAAAGATGAAGAGAGTATCCTAAAGGCATCAAGAGAAAAGTAAAGCGTTGACTATAGGGGATCCCCCATAAAGCTGTCAGCTAATTTCTCTATGGAAACATTACAGGCCAGAAGGGAGTGGCAAGATACAATTTAAAGTGCTAAAACGGAAAGATTTGCAACCTAGAATACTCTACCCAGCAAGAATATCACTTAAAATAGAAGGGAAAATAAAGAATTTCTCCAACAAACAAAAGCTAAATGAGTACAGCAATACTGAACACTTTCTAAAAGAAATGCTGAAAGTGTTCTATAAAAAAAAAGTAAAAACTAAGAAATAGAATGGAGGAAACTACAAAGGAAAGCAATTATTTGAATAAGCCAACATACAGATCTAAGCATGAAGATGCTAAAAATTAAAATAAAATAAAATAAAATAAAAAAGACAACAAAATCATACATTATGGGGAGGGAAAATAAGAAAATATAGACTCTTTTTTTAAACTTTAAAAATATTTTTTAATGATGTGTTTAAGCCTAGATGGCTGTCAGGCCACAGCAAGCAGATGGAAGATGGTGTTAACATACTTAAAAACAGGGCAACCACAAATCAAAATGGAACATCACATCCACGAATACTGAAAAGAAAAGCACTCAAGCATAAAAAAAATGGAAACCATCCAACCAAAAAAAGAAAAGAAGAAAAGAGAAGCATACAATCAACTGGAAAACAAGGTCTAACATGGCAATAAATACATATCTATCAATAATCACCTTAAATGTCAATGTACTGAATGCTCCAATAACAAGACACAGAGTGCAGACTGGATAAGAAAGCAAAAACCTACAATCTGCTGCCTACGAGAGACTCACCTTAGGGCAAAGGACACAGACTGAAAGTGAGGGGATGGAAAAGATATTTCATGCCAATGGACAAGAAAGGAATGCAGGAGTGGCAATACTCATGTCAGACAAAATAGACTTTAAGATGAAGGCCATAAAGAAAGACAAAGAAGGACACTATTTAATGGTGAAATGATCCATTCAAGAAAAGGATATTATAATCATCTAGCCGTTGTGGCTCTCACTCCCTTGGGAACTCACACATCCTAATATAGGAGCACCCAAGGACCTACAACAAGTACTATCAGACATAAAACCAGAAATAGATGGGAATACAACAATAGCTGGAGATTTTAACACTCCACTCACATCAGCAGACAGAAACTCTATGCAGAAAATCAGTAAGGAAACAGATATCCTAAATGACACAAGAGAAAAGTTAGACCTAACTGATATTTTCAGGACATTGCAACCAAAAAAATCGGAATATACATTCTTCTCAAGTGCACAAAGCTAACCTCAACAAATACGTGGGCACAAAGATAAACTCAACAAATTTAACAGTATAGAAATTATTTCAAGTATTTTCTCTGACCACAAAGTCATGTAAATAGAAATCAATCACAAGAAAGAAAATGAGAAAAACCACACTACATGGAGACTAAACAACATGCTACTAAAAAACGAATGGGTCAGTGAGGAAATCAAGAAGGAAATTCAAAAATACCTTGAGACAAATGAGAATGAAGACAAAACTGCTCCAAATCTATGGGATGCTGCAAAAACAGTGCTCAGAGGGAAGTTAACAGCACCACAGGCCTTCCTCCAAAAAGAAGAAAAATCACAGATTGACAACCTAACCAATCACCTAAATGAATTAGAAAAAGAACAGAAGCACCCTAAAGTCAGCAGAAGGAAGGAAATCATTACTATCAGAGACGAAATCAATAAAATAGAGATTCAAAAAACAATAGAAAAAAATCAGTAAAGTCAAGAGCTGGTTCTTTGAAAACATAAACAAAATTGAAAAAACCTCTGGCTAGACTAAACAAAAAGAGGAGAGAAAAAATTAAAATAAACAAAATAAGAAATGAAAAAGTAGAAGCCAGAACGGATATTACAGAAATACAAAAAACCATGAACATACTATGAACAACTGTATGCCACCAAATCTGACAACCTAGAAGAAATGGACACATTTTTAGAGACTTACACCCTCCCAAAACTGCGTCAAGAAGAAATACATCAACTGAACAGACCAATCACCAGAAATAAAATTGAGTATGTCATCAAAACACTCCCTACAAATAAAAGTCCAGGACCAAATGGCTTCACAGGTGAATTCTACCAAACATACAAAGAGGAATTCATACCCATCCTTCTTAAACTTTTCCAAACGTAGCAAAAGAAGAAACACACACAAAGACATTCTATAATGCAACATCACCTTAATTCCAAAACCAGACAAAGACACCACGAAAAAAGAGAACTATAGGCCAATATCTTTGGTGAATATAGATGCAAAAATTCTCAACACAATTTTAGCCAACTGAATCCAACAACATATCAAAAAGAAAATACACCATGGCCAGGTGGGATTCATCCCAGTTGCACAAGGATGGTTCAACATATGCAAATCAATCAACGTCATACGCCACATTAACAAAAGAAAAGTCAAAAACCGCATGATCATCTCAATAGACGCAGAAAAAGCATTTGACAAAGTGCAACATCTATTCATGATCAAAACTCTTACCAAAGTGGGGATACAGGGCACATTCCATAACATAATAAAAGCCATTTACAACAAACCCATGGCAAATATAATACTCAATGGAGAAAAGCTGAAAATCTAAACTAAAATCTAGAACAAGACAAGGATGCCCACTCTCACCACTTTTATTCAACATAGCATTGGAAGTCCTAGCTACAGCAATCACACATACAAAAGAAATAAAAGGCATCCAAATAAGAAGAGAAGAGGAAAAACTGTCACTCTATGCAAATGACATGATACCATATAGAGAAAACCTCAAGGACTCAACCCGAAAATTATTTGAACTGATCAACAAATTCAAGCAAAGTGGCAGGATATAAGGTTAACCTTCAGAAATCAATCCCATTTCTGTATACTAACAATGAAATATTAGGAAAACAATACCAAAATACCTTACTTTTTAAAATAACACCCCCAAAAAATCAAATACCTTGAAATAAGCCTGAACAAGGAGGTGAAAGACTTATTATATGCAGAGAACCACAAAACATTAATCAAGGAGATCAAAGAAGATACTATGAAATGGGAAGATATTCCCTGCTCATGGGCCAGAAAAATAAATACTGTAAAAATGGCCATACTACCCAAAGCAATCCAGAAATTCAATGCAATCCCTATCAAATTACCCAAGACATTCTTCACAGAACTAGAACAAATGATACAAAAATTTATATGAAACAACAATAGACCCAGATTCGCCAAAGCAATTCTGAGGAACAAAAACCAAATAGGGGGCATAACTCTCCCAGACTTCAGGCAATATCACAAGGCTACAGTAATCAAGACAGTTTGGTACTTGTACCAAAACAGACATACGGACCAATGGAACAGAAGGGAGAACCCAGAAATAAACCCAGATGCCTATGGTCAATTGACCTCTGACAAAGTAGGCAAGAACATAAAACGGGGAAAAGACTGTCTTTTCAGTGGGTATTGCTGGGAAACTAGGACAGCTGCCTGCAAATCAATGAAACTTGAACACACCCTGATACCATGCACAAAAATAAACTCAAAATGGCTTAAAGACTTAAAGTAAGACAAGACACCATTCAACTACTGGAAGAAAACATTTGGAAACATTCTCTGACATCAACCTTACAAACGTTTTCTCAGGTCAGTTTCCCAAAGCAACAGAAATAAAAGCAAGGATAAATCGATGGGACTTAATCAAGCTGACAAGCTTTTGCACAGCAAAGGACACCAAAAAGAAAACAAAAAGACAGTTTACAGAATATGAGGAAATAGTGTCAAATGATGCAACTGACAAGGGCTTAATCTCTAAAATATACAGATAACTTATACAACTCAACAGCAAAAAGCCAACAATCGGATTGAAAAATAGGCTAAGGACCTGAATAGACATTTCTCCAAGGAAGAGATGCAGATGGCCAACAAGTACACAAAAAAATGCTCAACATCACTGATGATTACAGAAATGCAAATCAAAACTACCATGAGATACCACCTCACACCAGTCAGAAAGGCCATCATTAATAAGTATGCAAACAACAAATGCTGGAGGGGGTATGGAGAAAAGGGAATCCTCTTGCACTGTTGGTGGGAATGTAAGCTGGTACAACCACTATGGAAAACAGTATGGAGGTAACTTAGAAAACTGTACATGGAACTACCATATGACCCAGCAATCCCACTCTTGGGCATATATCCAGACAAAACTTTCCTTAAAAAAGACACTTGCACACGCATGTTCATTGCAACACTATTCACAATACCCAAGACATGGAAACAACACAAATGTCCATCGACAGATGATTGGATCAGGAAGATGTGGTATATATACATGATGGAATACTACTCAGCCATAAAAAGAATAAAATAATGCCATTTGCAGTAACATGGATGGAATTAGAGACCCTCATACTGAAGTAAGTCAGAAGGAGAAAGCCAAATACCATATGATATCACATATCTGGAATCTAATATACTGCACCAATGAACCTTTCTACAGAAAAGAAAATCATGAACTTGGAGAACAGACTTGTGGTTGCCAGTGGGGTGGGAGTGGGATTGAATGGGAGTCTGGGGTTAACAGTTGTAGACTATTGCCTCTGGGATGGAAAAGTAAGGAGATCTGGTTGTATAGCACTGGGAACTATGTCTAATCAGTTTTGACGAATCCATATATTTATGTGTAACTGGGTCACCATGCTGTGCATTTGGAAAATTGATGGAAATCTGTAAACCAGCTGTAATGGAAAAGTAATAAAAAAATGGGCAAAGGACCTGAAGAGACATTTTTCCCTAAGAACATACAGTGCCCAATAGGTAAATGAAAAGGTACTCAAAGTCACTAATCATCAAAAATATATAAACCAAACCACAATGAGACATCACCTCATATCTGTTAGGATGTCTTCTACCAAAAAGACAAGAGGTAAAAAATAGTGGTCAGGATGTGGAAAAAAGAACTTTTGTAAACTCTTGGTGGGAATGTAAATTTGTACACACACTGTGGTAAACAGTATAGAGTTTCCTCAAAAAATTGAAAATAGAACTGTCTTCTTCTGAGTATATGTGCAAAAGAAATGAAATCAATCTCTTGAGGAAATAGTTGTACTCTCACCTTTATTGTAACAATATTCACAATAGCCAAGATATGGAAGCAACCTAAGTAGCTAAATGGATAAAGAATACATGACATATACAACAGAATATTATTCAGCCACAAGAAAAAAAGAAATATTATTCTAACAACACAGATGGGCCTTGAGGGCACTATAATAAATCAGACAGATAAAAGAAAAATACTATATAATAACACTTCCGTGTGAAATTTTACAAAGCCAAACATAGTTCCTGCTGTGATGCAGTGGGTTAAGCAGGTTTGGTCCTTGGCACAGTGCAGTTTGTTAAAGGATCAGGCATTGTTGCAGGTGCAATGTAGCTTACAGCTCTGGCTTGGATTCAGTACCTGCACTGGAATATTCCATATCCCATGGGTGCAACCTCCGACCCCCAAAAAGGCAAAATTAAGAGAAACAGTGGGAAGAGTGGTCATTACCACATGGGGTTGAAGAACTGGAGAGATGTTGTTCAAAGAGTACAAAACTGCAGTTAGAATATGAATAAGTTCTGGAGAGCTAATGTACACAATTGTGATTATAGTTAATGATATTGCATTATATGCTTCAAGGCTGGTAAGACAAGATCTTAAGTGTTCTCATCACAAAAACAATGATAATTATGTGATACCACAGAATTGTTAGTTAACACTATGTGGGTAATCATATTGTAATATATAAGTGTATTGAATAAATACATACACATCAAGCTTATAAAATGTTACACCAATTATATTTCAGTTAAAAAATGAGTGGAGAAAGTTATACAATCCTAAGACTAATAAAAAGAAAACTGGACTAGCTAAATAATTTCAGATGTTGGACATTACAGAACAAGAATTATCAGGATAAAAAAGAACATCACATATTACTTGAGGTCAATGTTTTAGGAAACAACAATCTTGAATATGTATTTATCTAACAACAACTCTAAATATTGAGGAAGTGAGACATAAATTAATCTATTATTATTGGAAAAATAAACACCTGTCCATAAGTAGACAGAAAATCGGTAAGGATCTAGTTGATCTGAACAGCACTACCATTCAGCTAGATCTAACATTTATCTATAGAATATTTCAAGAAATAACAGCAGAGTACATATTATTCTCTAGCTTACACAGAATGGTCACCAAGATGAATCATATATCACTTTCAGATCACTAATGAATTAACTAGAAATCGATGACAGAAAGAAAACTGAACAATCCAGTACTTGCAGAATAAACAACAAAATTTTAAATAATACACTAGTTATAATTGTTTCAAGAACATGATGGAGGATAATTCAATATGTATATACATGAATGGCTGGTTCACTTCACTGTATGCTATACATCAGAAATTGAAGAATGTTGTAAATCAACTATAATAAAATAATTTAAAAATCTAAAGAAATATTTCCAATATTTGACCTAAAACAAAATGAAACTGTAACTTATTAGAATTTGTAGGATATGCAAACATGGAAATTAAATGAAAATTTATAGCATTGAACACATACATTAGAAGATAAGAAATATTTAAAATGAATAACTTGATCTCCCACTTTACAAAAACAGAAAAGCAAAAGGGACGAGATCAAGATGTTGGAGTAGGAGGATGCGAAACTCACTTCCCCCCATGAACACATCAATAACACATCTACATGTGGAATAACTGCTCACTGAAAACTAACTGGAGACTGGCAGAAAGACTGTAAAAAACATTCACAAGGAATCAGGTAGGAATGGAAGAGAAAAGATCAGGTTGAGACCTGTGTTCCAGGCAAGGGACTCAGAGAACATGGGATATTGCACAGGTGGAGATTCTTCCTGGGGAGTGAACAGTTCAAAGCAAATATTGGGGTCCAACACCCAGGAGACAAATCCCTTTGGCTGGATGGAGGTCAAGTTGGACAAGAAGGAAGGCTGTGGGAAGCCTGGAGTCTACTTTTGAGAAACACATGTATGCTGAATTACTCCCAAAACAAGGCAGAGAGGGAAGACTGAAACTCCACAGGGGTCTGGATGGTTTCCTGAAACCACCTGGTATGAATCTCAGACTGAGCCGAGTGATCATTACAGTACCACTTACTTCACAATGTAACTCCACACCGGCATGAGGTCTGCCACAGCCAAGGAGAAAGCTCAGTTTTTGGACACACGAAAGCAGCTCAGACATGAAGAGTAGTCTGAACAGGGTGAGGGCAAAAATAATTTGCACTTTTAAAGGCACCATATCAGAAGCAGTCCTGAACTCTATAGCAACATTGACATAGTCAGTGCCCCAACCCATGCAAAGTCCATATAGGCCCCACCTGCCCAGTGGCACTGTTCACACCAAGGTGGGAGTCACAGAGGGTGAGAGAAGAGCTCAGCTGTGAGGAAAAAAGGAAGATGAGACCCAAAATAGTGGTATCTTAGCAGGGTGGGGCATCTGTTACTCGCATTTCTTAGGGAATACAGAAGCAGTCCCAATATCTCTTTGTGACTGAAAACTAGGGCCCACACCCAGACTCATGTCAAATGCCCACACCAACTGCACTTGCCAGAGCACTGTTCCCCACTGAGGCCAGTGTGCTGTTACTGGGAAGGGAAAAAGCACACATTAAAAAAAAAAAAAAAGAGGAGTCGTTGTGCATTCCTCCCTGGCAAACCTAACATTTGGTGCCAAACCTGGAAGGGAATGGGAAGCATGTCAGTGGTGCCTAAAACTCCTGGGCTTGCAATCAGGAGAGTAGCAGTCAGGGGAAGCTCTTCCTAGGTTAACCTACAGATCCCACCCAGGTTTGGGCCCCTGATCTAGGCACCTCCCCACCAACCCTCTTAAGCCCAGCCAGGGAGGAACACCAAACCTGGAACTTTGCCTTTCCTTTACCAACTCTGCATCCAACACCGACTTCTAATTCTCCAGAACTTACCATGTCCAGCCACCTAGTAGTTGTTGCCCCTAGACAACAGGATGTAGCCACAGAAGAGTGGACCATCACACCTATCCCATATAACAAAAAGCTGGAATGATAGGTTCCCAGGAGGATGGAGAGAGACCCCCCCAACCCCCAAATATGGTTGTTCAGTTTGAAGAGTGGCTGTGGATACCCTCTCCTGGAATGTGGATGCTCAAGTTGGGCAGCAAAAAACAATGGCCTGCAGGAAACAACTAGCTGCATAGATTAACCTCCTACAAGGATTAACTGCTCTCTGTCATGAGACTTGACCTCCTACCCCTCCCTTAACCTTCCCCTCCTTCTTTGTCATTCCTGCCACAGGTTCCCACCATGAACTCCATCCAGTCAGATTCCCACCACAGATCCTTTATAAGCCTAGCACCTCCTCACAGTCAGAGTTGGTGCCATCTTGAGCTCAGCCTGCCACCCTCTGTTGACTTAATAAATCTCTCTTGCTTTAAAAAAAAAATGGAGCCAGATCAGACTCAACCATTATGGCTTCTGTTTCAGGAACTTGGTACCCTACCTCACACCTGATAGAATGGTAATGGCTATTGAGCATATGAGGGACACCCCAGCTGGCACTTGGCCACAGGCAGAGTACCTCAATCTCCAGCACATTTTACCATGTTGATGGCTGCCAGTGTCCTTTGAAGAAAGATGCTGTGTTTACATCAAATCCAGTTTTCCCAAAAAAGTAATTGGGTACATTCTGACTATATAGGAATTCTTCCACATAAATACACCACTTCAATCCTATGATGAGTACCTGTTTCCTGTAATTTCATAGAGACAGAGGAAGTTAAGCAAAATGAAAAGAAAACAGAATTTATTTCAACTGAAAAAGGAAAATAAAACACCTTAAACATCCAATTGAAACAGAAATAAGCTACCAGGTAAAATCAAAGCATTAGTAATAGAATACTAACTGAATTAAGTGAAAGAATAAAAACAGTGATAATTATGATGAGGAATTAGAAAATATAAAAATGGATTTCTCAGTAATAAGGATAAGATAACTGAAGTAAGAAACACCCTAGAAGCAATGTACAGTGAACTAGGTGATGCAAAAGAACACATAAGTATCTGAAAGAATAATGGAAATCACACAATCAGAACAACAAAAATAAAAACAAATTTTAAAAAATGAGAATAATTTAAGGGATTTCTGGGAAATCAAGTGTACCAACATTCACATTATATGCATGCCAGAAGGAGATGAACAAGAGGTGGTTGAAAATGTATTTGATGAAATTATACCTAATAATTCCCAAACCTGATAAAGGAAACAAATACTGAGGGATAAGAAGTACAGAGAATCCAAAAGAATATTTACTAAACAGATCCACAGCAAGACATATCATGATTAAAATGTCAAAAGTTAAACATAAGGAAATAATTCTAAAAGCAGTAAGAAAAATTCAAAGGATCATGTACAAGGCAACCAGTATGAGAATATCAGCTGACTTTTCTGCAGAAACTGCAGGCTAGAAAGCAGTGGCTAATATATTTAGAATTGAAAGGGGAAAACCTACAACCTAAGACACCCTACACAATAAGTTTATCATTTAGAATAGGAGAGGTAAGGAAATTCTCAATCAAAAACTAAAAGGTTCCGTTTTATAAACTATTTTCTATAATTTTTATTAGAATCCACAACCAATCTTAAGGTTGATATAGGTGAAACCATTGGGAGGAGGGAAGAATTAGGATGGTGGGGATAACACACTACCATATAAAATAGATAATTAAGGAGAACCTACTATATAGCATGGGGAATCTACTCCATATTTTTTGTAATAACATATATAGCAGAAAGAATAGATATATTTATATGTGTGGTTGATTTACTTTGCTGTACACTTGAAACTAATACAACACTTGTAAGTCAATAAAATTAAAAAAAAGTAATTTATCAATACTAAACCTCCCCTAAAAGGAATGTTAGATTCTTCCCTAAGTGTTAGAGAAAAGGCTATAACAAGAAGTAAATAATTTATAGTAAAGAAAAAATGTCTGACTAATAAAAGCAAATATATAACAATGACCTGGGGCCAACAATTTAAATAACATTCTATAAAGATTAAAAGACAAAAAAACTGCAAAATCAAATATAACTACCATGATCATTAAAGGTGTAAACATGGATACTTGAAATATGACATCAAAAACATAAAATGTGTGGAAGGAGTTTAAGAAAAGGTAGGACATTTAGAATGTGTTTGAACTTATACCAGAGTATATACATATACCAGAGTAATGTATGTATGTATGTATATATATATATATATATATATATATATATATATATATATATCTCAACACATACGATATTCATGGCAACTGCGGTTCTAAAACCTACAAAAGACACAGAAAAACTAAAGAGGAAAAGAATACAAACATACCACTAAGGAAAATCTTCAAACCCACAACAAGGGAGGTAAATAAAAGAGAAGAAAAAAATGGAAAATAACTACAGAAACCAGAAAACAAATGGCAATAAGTACATACATAACAATAATTATTTTAAATGTCAATGGATTTAATGCTCTAATCAAAAGAAATAGAATGGTTAATTGGAAGAAAAAAAATAACAAGACCTATCTATATGCTGCTTACAAGAGACACATCCCAGAGCTAAACACACAAGCTCAAACTGAGGGGATGGAAAAAAATATTTCATGGAAATAGAAATGACAAAAAAGTGTGGGTAGATATAAGAGAGTTTAAAACAAAATATACAATAAAAGACAAAAAAAGTCAGTAGACAATGATAAAGGGATCAATACAAGTAAAGGATATTAAACTAATTAATATATATGCACATAATAAAGGAGCACCTAAATATATAAAGCAAAGATTAGCAAACATAGAGATGGACAATCATGTAATAATATTAAGGTCCCCCTCATACATTATCCAGACATAAAACCAATAAGAGAACAGTGGTCATAAATGACACTCAAAACAATAGATACTCCATCCCCAAATTGCAGAATACACAATTTTTTTTCAAGTGCACATGGAAAATTCTCCTGGATAGATCACACACAGGCCACAAAAGAAATCTAACAAATTCAAGAGACTATAAATTACATGAAGTATATTCTCTAACCTCAAAGATATGAAAGTAGAAATCAATTGCAAAAAGAAAAATGGGGAGTTCCTGTCATGGCTCAGTGGTTAACGAATCCAACAAGGAACCATGAGGTGGCAGGTTAAATCCCTGGGCTTGCTCAGTGGGTTAAGGATCCAGCATTGCTGTGAGCTGTGGTGTAGGTCACAGAAGTGGCTCAGATTCCATGTTGCTGTGGCTGTGATGTAGACTGGCAGTTATAGCTCCAATTCAACCCCTAGCCTGGGAATCTCCATAGGCCATAGGTGTGGCCCTAGAAAAGACAAAAAGCCAAAAAAAAAATGAAAGAAAAATGGGTAAAGCACAATCATGTGAACACTGAGCAGCATAGTACTAAAATATGAATGGGTCAATGAAGAAATCAAAGAGGAATTTAGAAACTACCTTGACAAAAGTGAAAACAGACACGACTTTCCAAAATTTATAGGATGCAGGAAAATCAGTTCTAAGAAGGAAGTTTCTAGTGATACAGGCCTACCTCAAGAAACAATATAAATCTTAAATAAACAACTCCATCTAACATATAAAGGAATTTTAAAAAGAGTAACAGAGAAAGCCCAAAGTCAGCAGAATAAAGGAAATAATAAAGATAAGAGAGGAAATAAGTAAGATACAAACCAAGAAAACAAGAGAAAAGATCAAGGAAAGCAAGAGCTGTTTTTTTGAAAAATAAATTAAATTAATAAATTTTCAGTCAGGCTCACCAGGTTCAAAGAGAGAGGACTCAAATGAATAAAATAAGAAATGAAAGAGGAGACATTATAACCAGATGGAAAAATAAAATCATAAAGGAGTACTATGAATGGTTATATGTCAAAAAACTGGAGAAAAAAGAAATTGAAAATTTTCTAGAAACATACAACCTTCATAGACTGAATCAGAAAAAAATAGATAATCTAAACAGAGGGATAAATAGTAAATAAACTGAATATGTAATTTAAAAAAAAATCACCTGCAAAGAAAACTCCAGGAACAGAGGTTTCACAGGAGACTTCTACCAAACCTATAGAGAAGAGCTAATACGTATCCTTCTCAAACTGTTCCAAAAAAAAAAATTAAGAGGAAGAATCACTCCCAAATTCATTCCATGAGACCATCATTAACCTAATAGCAAAACTGGACAAAGACAATGCAAAAAAAGAAAATTGCATGCCACTAATTCTAAGGAATATAGAGGCAAAAATCCTCAATAAAATATTAACAAGCTGAATTCAAAAATATATAAAAAGGATCATATCCCTTGGTCAAGTGTGGTTTGTTACAAGGATGCAAGGGTCTTTCAGTATCCATCAATCAAACAATGTGAAGACCATGTTAAGAAAAGGAAGGATAGGTAGTTCTCTGGTGGCTCAGAGGGTTAAGGACCTGAAGTAGTCACTGCCGTGGTGAGGGTTCAATTTCTGAGCTGAAAGCTGCCATATATGATGCTAAAAGAAGGAAGGAAGGAAGGAAGGAGGGAAGGAAGGAAGGAAGGAAGGAAAAGGAAAGGGAAGGGAAGGAAGAAAAGAGAGAAAGAAAGAAGAAAGAAACAGAAAGAAAAGAAAAAGAGGAAGGAAGGAAGGAAGGAGGAGGATAAAAATAACATTACCATCTCAAAACATGCATTAAGTGGCAAAATTAAACATACATTAATGATTAAAAACTTTCATTGAATTTGATACAGAGGAAACATCTCAATGTAAAAAGGTCATGTATGACAAGACCACAGTTAACATCATACTTGATGAAAAGCAGAAAATCTTTCCTCTAAAATCAGGAACAATACAATGATGTCCACTACTCCCACTTCTGTTTAACATAGTACTGGAAGACTTATCCATACTAATGAGACAAGACAAAGAAATAAAAGGCTTTCAAATTAGAATGGAATATTTAAAACTGCCAGTTTTTGCAGATAACATACTATATATGGAAAATGATTCACTAAAAAGCTATTAAAACTCATAAATGATAAAGTTTTAGAACAAAATACCAATATACAGAAATCTGTTGCTTTTCTATATATACAAAAATCGGTTGCTTTTCTATACATTAATAATGAGCTATCAGAAAGAAATTTTTGTAAATAATCCCATTTAAAATCACATCAAAATTTTTAAAATACCTAGGAATAAACTTAACCAACAAAACTTTTGCCAGGATATATGCCCTGGAGTGGGGTTGCTGGATCATATGGTAGTTCTATATTTAGTTTTCTGAGGTACCTTCATACTCTTTTCCATAGTGGTTGTACCAATTTACATTCCTACCAACTGTGTAGGAAGGCTTGCTTTATTCCACACCCTCTCCAGAATTTGTTATTTGTAGATTTCTTCATGATAGCCATTCTGACTGGTGTAAGGTGGTACATAATTTTAGCTTTGATTTGCATTTCTCTAATAATTAGTGATGTCTAACATTTTTTCACATGCTGTTGGCCATCCATCCATATGTCTTATTTGGAGAAATGCCTACTTAGGTCTTCGGCCTATTTTTCAATTGGGTTGTTTGTTTATTTTTTGTTGTTGAATTGTATGAGATGTTTGTATATTTTGGAGATTAAGCCCTTGTCAGTAACATCACTTGCAACTACTTTCTCCCACTCTGTAGGTTGTCTTTTCTTTTTTTTTTTATGGTTTACTTTGCTATGCAAAAGCTTGTAAGTTTGATTAGGTTCCATTGATTTATTATTGTTTTTATTTCTATTGCCATGGGAGACTGACTTACATTTGTATGGCTGGTGTCAGAGAATATTTTGCTTATATTCCCTTCTGGGAATTTGATGGTGTCTTTCCGCATGTTTAGGTCTTTAAGCTATTTTGAGTTCATTTTCATGAATTGTGTGAGGGTGTGTTCTAGTTTCATTGATTTATATGCTGCCCTTCATTTTTCCCAGCATCACTGGCTGAAGAGAGTGTCTTTTTTCCCATTTTATATTCTTTCCTCCTTTGTCAAAGATTAATTGACCATAGGTGTCTGGGATTATTTCTGGGTTCTTGACGCTCTTCCATTGATCTGTATGTCTGTTTTTGTGTTACTGTCTTGATTACTGTCACTTTGTAATATTTTCTGAATTCTGAGAGCAATTCTGGGTCCTTTATGGTTCCATATAAATTTGGGGGTTATTTGTTGTAGTTCTGTGAAAAATGTCATGCGTGATTTGGTAGGGTTCATATTAAATTGGTTAATTGTTTTGGGTAGTATTAACATGTTAATAATATTAACAATTCCAATCCAAGAGTATATGTTTGGAAAAGCATAATTTGAAAAGATACACACACCCCTCTGTTCATTGCAGCACTATTCACAATAGCCAGGATATAGAAATAGCCTAAATGTCCATCAACAGATAAATGGATTAGGAAGATGTGGTACATGTACACAATGGAATACTACTCAGCTATAAAAGAACAAAATTATGCCATTTGCAACAACAAAGATGGAACTAGAGATTCTCATATTAAGTGAAGTTGGTCAGAAAGAGAAAGACAAATACCATATGATATCACTTATATGTGGAATCTAAAATATGGCCCAAAAGAACCTATCTAGAGAATGGAAACAAACTCACAGACATAGAGAACAGACATACGGTTTCCAAGGAGGACGGGGAGGGAGTGTGATGGACCAGGAGTTAGGTGTTAGTAGATGCGAACTATTACATTTAGGTCAGATAAGTACTAAGGTCTTGCTGTATAGCACAGGGACATATATCCAATCATTTATTATAGAACATTATAGAAGATATATTAGTAAAATAATGTGTATATATGTATGACTGGGTCACTTTGCTGTACAGCAGAAATTGGCAGAACATTGTAAATCAACTATAATAAAAATTAAAAAGATTAACCAACATGATGGAAAATATATACTCTGAAAACTTTAAAAACATGAAGAAAATTGAAGCTGATACAAAAAATGGAAAGATATCCCATGCTTTTGTACTAGAAATGCCAATATTGTTAAAATGTTCATACAACCCAAGGCATTCTGCAGATTTAATGCAATCCCTTTCAAAATACCTATGACATTTTTCACAGAACTATAACAAATAAAATGTAAAATTATATGGAACCAAAAAAGATGAATTGACAAGGGAATCCTGAATAAAAAAAAAGCTGGAGGCATCACACTCCCTGTTATCAGATTATACTACAAAGCTACAGTAATCAAAATAGCCTAAGTCTGACACAAAAACACACACATAAATCAATGAAACAGAATAGTAAGTCTAAAGATAATGTACCTATGGATGATTAATCTACAACAGAGAAGGCAAGAATATACAAGGGAGAAAAGATTGTCTCATCAATAAATGGTGCTGGGAAAACTGGACAAGTACATGTAAAAAAATTAAATGAGAACTTTACCTACATCATATATAAAAATGAACTCAAAATGGATTAAAGACCTAAGTTTAAGACTGGATACCATAAAACTCCTAGAGGTAAATTTAGGCAGAACACTCTTTGAAATAAATTGCAAAACATTGTTTAGATTAATCTCCTCAAGTAAATGAAAAAAAAAGAGGAACTAATTAAAATTAAAAGCTTTTATATAGCAAAGGAAACCATTGATAAAAATAACAGACAATGTCCTAAATTGGCCAAAATATTTTCAAGTATTACAACCGATTAATATCCAAACTATGCAAATATCTCATCAAACTCAATATAAAAAATGAACAACTCAATTTAAAAATGGAAAGAAGACTTGATCAGACATTTTTTCTTTCAAAGAGTGTGTGTCCAAGAGGCACATTGGAATAAAAGTTCAGCATCGGTATTCATTAGAGAAATACAAAAGCAATCCAGAATAGGATATCATCTCACACTTGTCAAGATTCCTATCATGAAAATGACTACAAATAAGAAATACTATCAAGGATGTGGAGAAAAGGAAACCCTAGTATATTATATATGGCATTGTAAATTGGTGTAGCCACTATGGGAAACAGTTTGGAATTTCCTTAAAAAACTAAAAATAGAACTATCATATGTTCTGGTAATTCCTCTTCTGGGTATATATCCAAAGAAAAAAAAATCCTAATTCTAAAAATACATTCACCCCAATGTTCAGAACAGTATTATTTATAATAGTTAAGATACAGAAGAAACCGAATTGTAATCAAGAGATGAATTGGTGAGCCCAGATAGCTCAGTCAACAGAGCTTCAGACTTTTAATCTGAGGGTGCAGGGTTCAAGTCCCTGTCTGGGCGATGTGTTCACTTTTTACCCAGCAATCCCACTCTTTGGCATATACCCAGACAAAAATATCCTTGAAAAAGACACTTGCACATGCAAGTTCACCGCAGCACTATTCACAATAGCCAAGACATGGAAACAACCCAGATGTGCATCGACAGATTATTGGATTAGGAAGATGTGGTATATATACATGATGGAATACTATTCAGCCATAAAAAAGGATAATATAATGTCATTTGTAGCAACATGGATGGAATTAGAGAACCTCGTACTGAGTGAAACAAGTCAGAAGGAGAAAGACAGATGCCATATGATATCAGTAATAACTGGAACCTAATATACTGCACAAATGAACCTTTCTATGGAAAAGGAAAACATGAACTTTGGGAACAGACCTGTGGTTGCCAAGGGGGTGGGGGAGAGGGTGGGAGGGTATGGGGTTAACTATTGCCTCGGTGATGGAAAAGCAAGGAGATCCAGCTGTACAGCACTGGGAGCTATGTCTAATCACATGTGACAAATCCATCTTTGTACATGTAACCGGGTTACCACGCTGTGCAGTTGGAAAATTTGACAGAAATCTGTAAACCAGCTATAATGGAAAAATTAAAAAAAAAATTTAAAAAGAGATGAATTGATAAAGATGATATATATATATATATAATGGATTATTACTCAGATATTAAAAACAATTTAATTTGCCACAACTGGATGGACCTAGAGTTTATTACATTTAGGGATATAGGTAAGAGAAAGCCAAATACTTTGTTATCACTTAAATGTGGAATCTAAAAAATAAAGCAAATGAATGTTAATAAAATGAAACAGACTGAGATAGAGAAAATAAACTTGTTGTTACCAGTGGGAAGATGAAATATTTGTGGGGGCAAGGTTAGTGTATGGGTTTAAGAGAGATAAACCATTTTGTATAAAATAATCAAGAAGGACATATTGTACAGCATAGGGAAATATAGCTATTACATTGTAATAATTTTATCTTTTCTTTGTGGCTGCATCCGTGGCATATGGAAGTTAACAGGCCAGGGATTGAATCCAAGCCACACCTGCGACTTACACCATAGCTGCAGCAATACCAGACCCTTACCCACTGTGCTACGCCAGTGATAGAACCTGCAACTCAGCAGCTGCTCGAGCTGCTGCAGAGAAAATGCTAGATGCTTAACTCACTGCACCACAGTGGGAACTCCTGTAATCACTCTAAATGGAATATAATCTATAAATATATCGAATCACCATGTTGTACACATGAAAATAATATAATACTGTAAATCAACTATAGGTTAATAAAAATAAAACTATTAAAATTTCATATACAAATCAAGGATTTTTACAAATATTGGTTAATTAAATCACTATATAACAATTCATCGTTTTATGTCATTCTACCTAAATTAAAAATATCCTTTCATAATTGGATATAAATAAAGGTATACTTTATTTTTTTAAAAGGGCAATTAAATATAAAGTTAGGAAGAGAGGAACAAATATTAGAGCAGAAATCAGTGAAATTGAAAATATGAAGTTAATAGTGTAAGATCATTGGAACCAAAAGCTGCATCTTTGAAAAAATTTATACATGTTTAGCCCAGTTAACTAGGAAATAAAGACATAAGATACAATTACTAATATCAGAAACAAAAGAGGGGCCATTGCTACTGATTCCTTTTGTTGGAATAATAATAAAAGGACATAGTGAACAATTCTTTTCTCTTCAAATTTGATTGCCTAGGTGAAATTGATCAGTTCCTCGAATGACACAATATAATAACACACAAAAAATAAGTAGATGATCTGAATTTGCCTATATCTATTAAAGTTACTGAATCGATAGTCAATAACTTTGTAAATTAGAAAGTACCAGACACAGATGTGTTCATTGGAGAATTATACCAAACATTTTTTTTTTGTCTTTTGTTGTTTTAGGGCTGCATTCATGCATGTGGAGGTTCCCAGGCTAGGGGTCTGTAGCTGGCAGTCTATGCCAGAGCCACAGCAACGCCAGATCTGAGCCGCACCTGCGACCTACAACACAGCTCATGGCAATGCCGGATCGTTAACCCACTGAGCGATGCCAGGGATCGAACCTGCAACCTCATGGTTCCTAGTCGGATTTGTTAACTGCTGTGCCACAATGGGAACTCCCTATAACAAACATTTAAGGGAGAATTTATTCAAATTCTCTACAATATGGAACAGATACCAAGCAAAGGAAATACTCCCTAACTCACTCTTTGAGGCCAACATTACCCTACTGACAAAAATAGACAGAACTGTTAAGAAAGAAAAATTCCATGCCAGTACCTCACGAATATAGATACAAAACTCAAATATTACTTTGTCAATCAATTCGACAATATGTGGAAAGAATTATACCACATTCCTAAGTGGGATTTTTTTCCCAGTTATATAAGACTAGTTGAATATTTTAAAAAATGAATTAATGTAAACATCATTTTTCCAGAGTAAAGATGAGAACTCATATGATCATATTGATAGATGCAGAAAAATCATTTGACAAAATCCAACACCTATTCAGGATAAAATCTCTCAGCAAGCTAGTAGTAGAGGAAACTCCTCAAATTGATAATGAATATCCACGAAACTTGACACTTTCCCCCTAAGATAGGAACAAGATAAGGATGTCTCCTCTCAGCACTACTATTCAACATTATAAAAGTAGTCGTAATTCAACAATCCAAGAAAAAGGAAAAGGAGCTCCTCTTGTGCCTCAGTGGTAAAGAACTACACTAGTATCCATGAGGATGCGAGTTTGATCCTTGGCCCTGCTCAGTGGGTTAAAGATTTTTGTTGCCATGAGTTCTGGTGCAGGTCACAGACATGGCTCAGATTGGGGGTTGCTCTGTCTGTGGCATAGGCCAGCAGCTGCAGCTCCAATTCAGCCCCCAGCCTGGGAATTTCCATATGCCACAGGTGCAGCCCTATAAAGACAAAAAAAAAAAAAAAGGAAAAGAAAAAAAAAGAAAGAAAGAAAAAAAGAAAAAGAAAAGCTATAGAAATTTGGAGGGGGGACATAAAATGTCTTTATTTGCAGATTACACAATTGTTTATGCAGAAAACCCCAAAGAAAAAAACCAACAAAAGCCTGAAAATAATAAGCAATCATAGCAAGGTTATAGGACACAAGATTAATATAAAAAATTCAATCGCTCATCTCAGTGCCGATCAGTAGATTGATAGATAAATGGATTAAAAAGGATGATGTGTGTTTGTGTATAAATTCATTTACATATACATAAATGTATATATTCAGCCATATATATAGATATATACTGAATGTTATTCAGCCAGGAAAAAGAATGGAATTTTCCTATTTGCAACAACAGGGATGGACTTTGCGGATATTATAAGTGAAATAAGACAGAGAAAGACACATAGTATATAATTTCACTTATATGTGGAATCAAAAAAAAAAAGAACAAACATCACAAAACAGAAAGAGCTATAGATACAGAGAACAACCAAGCGGTTGCCAGATGGAGGGTTCTGAGGAGGATGAATGAAACAGGTGAGAGATAAAAAGATACAAACTTCCATTTACAAAATACGTGAGTTACAGGGATAAAATGTACATCATTTGAAATACAGCTAACAATAATATATTTGTATGCTGACAGATGGTAACTAGACTTACTGTAGTGATCATTTCATAACCCTTATAAATATCAAATCACCATATTGTGCACCATGAATTAATATAGCATTGTATGTCAACTATAAAGAACAAAAAAAAATAAACCCATAGAAAAAGAGATCATATTTGTTGTTACAAGAGGTGGGAGAAGGGGAGAGGAAAATGGATGAAATTAGTCAAAAAGAATAAACTTATAAGATATATAAGTACTAGGAATATGTACACAATATGATTAATATAATTAATGCTGCTATATGTTATATATGAAAGTTGGGAGTAAACTCTGAGTTCTCATTATAACAAAAAAATTATTTTGTGTATATATATGAGATCATGGATGCTTGCTAAACTTATTGTGGTAATCACTTTATGATGTATCATTAAGCTGTGCACCTTAAACATACAGTGTGGTATGTCAATTATATCTCAATAAAACTGGAAGGAAAAATTCATATCCTTTCATAAATATCAGCAATGAACAATTGAAATTTTAAACAAAAAATGACTTACACTATTACCCCAAAAAATATAATAACAATGTATAAATCTAGAAGCATATTACAAAATCTATATAAGGAGAACTACAAAACTCTGATGAAAGAAATCAAATATGATCTAAACAAATGGGGAGATATTCCATGGTCATAGATCCAACAAAGTCCTTTACAAAATCTCAGCAATTTATTTGTGGGTATTAAATATTCTAATTCATATGGAAAGGCAAAAGACACTGAACAGCCAATAAAATATTGAAGAAGAAAAGCATCAGAAACTGATATTTCCATAAACTGGAAGGTTATGTTATATTGAGGAACAAGAATAGGCTGTAAAATAAAAATCTGGATTGGATTAACACAAAGATATATCACTTATATGTGGAATCTGAAAAAAGGATACAAATGAAATTATTTGTGGAAAATAAATGAAACTCAGACTTTGAAAACAAATTTATGGTTATCAAAGGGGACAAACTGGGGGAGGGATGAACTGGGGGTTTGATATTGACACATGCACACTCTGGTATATGGAATCATTGGCCAATGGGGAACTGCTGTATAGCACAGAGAACTCAACCCAATATTCTCAACCCATGATAATCTACATGGGAAAAGAATCTTAAAAGGAATGGATGTGAGTGTATATATAACAGAATTATTTTACTGTACAGCATAGATTATCACAACACTGTAAATCAAGTATACATTAATAAAACTGTACTCTATAAATTTTAGCTAATAATAATGTATCACTATTTGTTTACCACTTTTAACAAATGTACCACACTAATTGCAGATGTTAACAGGGGAATTTGTATAGGCAGGAAGAAAGGGGAATATGGGCAATCTCTGTACTGAAAAATTAGCTTAAAAAGCAGAGTGAGTATTCAATACAAGATGGCATGTGCAAGTATATAGTTTATATTCTGAGCAGTGGAATGTTCATATAGACTAAAGTAATGATGAGAGAGAAGATTAGAAATGTGGTTTGAAGTCAGACTGTGGAAATCCTTTAAGACCGATAAAATGGAATTTGAGCTTTATTTTGTAGCTGTTAAGGACTAAAAAATAATTTGTCATAATTTTCTTCTATGAGGATGGTTTCTTTTGAAACCACAAATTATTTAAGTCACACAACTTTCCATGCAATATTAAATTGATTGGTAAAAAGATATAAACACAACTTTACATTAAAAAAATGACATAAAATGAAGTTACTAATAAACTGTTTTTTCCAAGCCTAAAAATAAAGCTCTGCTTGGATCATCTGTGAGCTCAGAATTTCCCAGTGAAATGGCTGTGAACAATATCTATTTTTAAAAGCAACAAATATCAAGTATTTTTTGTTGATCTTTGTAAAAATCTTATTTAACTATTCCATAGGCTGTACAATGGTAAAAGTTAATCCAATTCATATTTTTGTTTTATAGCATACTCTTGTTCCTTAATATTATATAACCTTCCAGTTTAGACTCAATTCACTGTAAGATATTCCTCAAATATTTCATGACATTTTAATAAATTTAAACAGTATTTTCTTAAGGTTTATATTTGTTCACTCATTCTTCATGTCCTCCATTCCCACTCCATGATTTTGCTTGGCCTCTTATGTCAAAGGTTCAGTACTAAGCTAATCACTGTGGCCAGGGGAATGGATTAGTCTGTTCAGATATATGCAACTAATATTGGCTCTTCTAGCAGAGGGGAAAATGGAGTGAACTGTACTAAAGCCAAATGGAAAATCTCAGTTCTCTACAGGAGAGAGTGTTTGTTCCTATCTTCCATAGGGAACCAAATTATAGGTCCCTATGGACAATAAAGAAGCATGTATAGTTATGATGAATAAGGTTAATTTAATTCAGATATTTAAAGCATAAAGAAGACAAGATTATAGAATCAATTATTAGCATATGACAAGTAGTCAACATAAAATGGTCAATTTATTCATTCAAAAATTAGGTATTGAGACAATAATGTATGAAGAGAGCTGCTGTAATTGCTATGAAGTCCAAAAAAATAAATGACATCTCTTGTTTTCACAAAGTTTTATAATTCAGCTGAAGAAGAAACATACATATTTAGTATAGTAAAAATAATTATGAAGGTATGTGGAACTTTGTACAAGATAGCATAATACAAACTATAGCTTTATCATACTTTGATCATCATATCTGTTCATACAGAATTACGTGCAAAACAATAATATGCATATTGAGTCTTATTGTCAATTAACTTATATGACTTTGAAGATATTTGTTCACACAAAAGATTTTGGCTTTAGCACACACACACATATGAATCAGAAGAATTTAGATACCATGAAGCACAGGGTAAGAAAATATCAGATGGCTGGACCCTATCCCCAGAAATTTTGATTTAATTAGTATGGGGTAGGCTTAGAATTTTTAAAAACATTCCCCAAGTGATTCTAATATGTAGTAACCTAGGTTGAGACTATTGATCTAGTCTAACCACTTCCTTTTTAAAGTGAAGATAGGGAGGCTCAAGAAAATATGTAATTTTCTCAGGATAATATTGATAGAGTACAGTCTCCTGATATCTGGTACAGATCTTTTGAGGATAATTCTATTTTTGTCTTTTAAATCTTTGTCTATTAAATTCTTTGGCATTATATATTTTTGGGGGTCTTTTTGCCTTATCTAGGGCTGCACTCACAGCATATGTAGGTTCCCAGGCTAGGGGTCTAACAGGAGCTGTAGCTGCCATCCTTAACCACAGCCACAGCAACATGGGATCCGAGCCACATCTGCAGCCTACACCACAGCTCAGGACAATGCCAGATCCTTAACCCACTGAGCAAGGCCAGGGATCAAACCCGCAACCTCATGGTTCCTATTCAGATTCGTTAACCACTGAGCCACGATGGAAACTCCTGGCATTATATTTTATAATACAAGTCAGACAGTAAAGCAATTCATAGGACCTTGTCTAACGTTACAATAAACTGCACACAATTATTTCATTAGGAGTAACCCAATGACTCCACTAGACTCAACTTTATTGTGTTACTTCTAGCAGTTAATAGAACTGAAGAGCTAAAAAATTACTTTTTTTTAAGACAGAGCTCTGACTAAAATCAATATGATAAGGGATTTCTAAGAATCTCATGTGTGCTAATTTTGGATAAGTTAGCAGGAATATTTAGAGAGGGAAGGACAGAATTTCATTTGTGCAATGTAGAAAAACAGGGATAGAAATAATTACCTACTGAAGTTTATTTCCAGTTTTGGTACACTATGCCAATTGGAAAACAGCAATGTTGGACAGTCTATAATCAACAGAGAATTTAACATATGTGGAATGACGGGAGTATGGGAGGTTTTCCTAGAGTTAAATTTTGAGGAAAATCTCCCTAGAGAGACATATGTAAATTTATAGAAAAGATAAGAGTGGAGTTCACGTCAGGTGCAGCGGAAACGAATCTGACTAGGAACGATGAGGTTGAAGGTTTTATCCCTGGCCTCGCTCAGTGGGTTATAGATCTGGCATTGCCATGAACTGTGGTGTAGGTAGCAGATGCGGCTCAGATGTGGCATTGCTGTGGTTGTGGTGTAGGCCAGCAGCTGTAGCTCTCATAGACCCCTAGCCTGGGAACCTCCATATGCTGCTGGTGCAGTCCTAAAAAAAAAAACAAAAAATACATAAGACAAAAAAAAAATTAGACCATTAGAATTTGTGGGGGAATGAAAGCATAAGAAAAATGTGGGCAGCAGACTACAAAGAGAACTGATACTGTATCTCTCAGACCAACTATCCTAGATTAGTGGGAGCTCATTTAAATGTAATTAAAGAAAAATAGGGCTTTCGGAAGAGAAGAAAGTATGTGGGTACAAGTGGGTCTGTCTTCTGATTTCTTCTACCAATGAGCACTCTTAAGTGATCCTATCTTCCCATGCTTTGTTACCACATACACATCAATGAAACTCAAATCTCTAACTACTCCCTTGATATGCACTCTGATTTGTACAACCATTTACTGTATACATGCCAGTGGTTCACATTCAGGGTGAATGTTACCCTCACAAAAGACATTTAGAAATGTTTGAAGATATGTCTGGATAACATTACTGGGAGAGGTGTTATAAGTATCTAGTAGGTAGAACCCCAAAATGCTGTGAAATATTGTTCAATACACAGGAAAGCCCCACACAAGTAGTGTCTGGCCATTAATAGTGCTGAATTTGAGACAAACTGAGGTATATCAAGTGGGACTTCTCACACATACATAAAATATAAAATGGATCAAGTGTTTCTTCTACCCAAAACCTGTTTTTACATTTGAAATTTTTTATCTTAAATTTATTTTTGGATCATCCATTGCTGCTGCCACTTTATAACCTTAATAATTCTTAAATTCTATTCTCCACTTTACTCTTTTTTAAATGACTTTTATTTTTCCATTATGTTTAGTTTACAGTGTTCTATCAATTTCCACTGTACAGCAAAGTGACCCAGTCATACACACACACACACACACACACACACACACACACATTCTTTTTCACACATTATCCTCTAACATGTTCCATCATAAGTGACTAGATATACTTTCCTGTGCTATACATCAGCATCTCATTTCTTATCCACTCCAAATGGAATATTGCATACATTAACCCCAGTTTCTCAGTTCATCCCACCCCTTCCCTATCCCTTTCCCCCTTGGCAACCACAATTCGGTCCTACAAGTCCATTAGATTATTTTCTGTGCAAAGGTTCATTTGTGCCATATATTAGATTACAGATATAAGTGATGTCATGTGGTATTTTGTTTCCTCCTGATTTACTTCACTCAATGTCTCTAGGGTCTCTAGTTCCATCCAGTTACTGCAAAAGAAATTATTTTGTTCTTTTTTATGACTGAGTAGGATTCCATTGTGGATATAGATCACATCTTCTTGATCCATTCATCTGTTGATAGACATTTAGGTTGTTTCCATGTCTTGGCTATTGTGAATAGTGCTTCAGTGAACATACAGGAGCATGTATCTTTTTAAAGGAAAGTTTTGTCTGAATATATGGCCAAGAGTGGGCTTGCTGGGTCATATTGTTGTTCTATATTTAGTTTTATGAGGTACCTCCATACTGTTTTCCATGGTAGTTGTACCAGTTTACATTCCCACCAACAGTGTAGGAGAGTACCCTTTTCTCCACACCCTCTCCATCATTTATTTGTTGATTTGTTAAGGATGGACATTCTGAAAAATGTGAGGTTGTACCTCACTGTAGTTTTGATTTGCATTTCTCTAATAGTCAGTGATGTTGAGCATTTTTTTCACGTGCCTGTTAGCCATCTGTACATCTTCTTTGGAAAAATGTCTTTTCAGGTCTTTTGCCCATTTTTCAATTGGGTTGCTGGTTTTCTCTTTTTGCTATTGAATTGTATAAGTTGTTTGTATATTGTTCTTAAAGATGAAGCCCTTGTTAGTTGCATCATTTGAAAATATCGTATCCAATTCTGTAAGCTGTCTTTTTGTTTTTTATGGTTTCCTTTGCTGTGCAAAAGCTTGTCGATTTGATTAGGTCCCACTGGTTTAATTTTGCTTTTATTTCTGTTGCCTTAGGAGTATGACCTAAGAAAATATTTGTACTGCTGACTTCAGGGAATGTTTTGCCTATGTTCTCTTGCATGAGATTGATGGTGTCTTGTCTTATATTTAAGTCTTTAAGCAATTTAGAATTTATTTTTGTGCTTGGTGTGAGGGTGTGTTTCAGGTTCATTGATTTGCATGCAGATGTTCATTTTTCCAAGCACCACTTACTGAAAAGACTGTCTTTTTCCCATTTTATATTTTTACCTCCTTTGTCAAAGTTTAATTAACCTTAGTTGTTTGGCTTTATTTCTGGGTTCTCTATTTTGGTCCATTGGTCTGTATGTGTGTTTTGGTACCAGTAATACATTGGCTTGTTCACCGTGGCTGCAGTAATATTGCCTGAGTGCTGGGAGAACTATGCCTCCTGCTTGGTTTTTGACCCAGCAATCCTGGGTCTTTCATCGTTCAATACAATTTTTTGGAAAGTTTCTTCTAGTTCTGTGAAAAGTGTCATGGGTAATTTGATAGGGATTGCATTGAATCTGTAGATTGCTTTGGGTAGTATGGCCATTTTTATGATATTTATTTTTCCAACCCAGGAGTATAGAATATCTTTCAATTTTTTTGAATCCTCTTTAATTTCTTTGAATAATGTTTTATACTTCTCAGCCTATGAGTCTTTTACCTCCTTGTTCAGGTTTATTCCTAGGTATTTTAATTCTTTGGTTGAGATTTTAAAAGACATTGTATTTTTACATTCCTTTTCTACTATTTCATTGTTAGTATACAGAAATGCAACTGATTTCTGAATGTTAATCTTGTATCCTGACACATTGCTGAATTCATTGATCAGTTCAAGTAGTTTTCGTGTAGAGTCCATAGGGTTTTCTATATAGTATTGTATCATCTGCACACAGTGACAATTTTACCTCTTCTCTTCTAATTTGGATACCCTTTATTTCTTTTGTTTTTCTTACTGCTGTGGCTAGGTCTTCCAATACTATGTTGAATAAAACTAGTGAGAGTGAGCATCCTTGTCTTCTTCCAGATTTTAGCAGGAAGGCTTTCAGATTTTCTACACTGAGTATGACATTTGCTGTGGGTTTGTCATACATGCCTATTATTATGTTAAAGTATGTTCCCTCTACACTCACTTTATAAGCATTTTTATCATGAATGGATATTGGACTTTTTCAAAGTTTTTTTCTGCATCTATTGAGATGATCATGTGGTTTCTGAATTTCCTTTTCTTAATGTGGTTTACCATGTTCACTGATTTGAATATTTTGAACAATCCTTGTTAACCTGGGATGAATCACACTTGGTCGTGGTGTATGATCTTTTTTATATGTTTTTGGATTCAGTTGGCTAAAATTTTGTTGAGAAGTTTTGCATCTATATTCATCACAGATATTAGCCTTGGCTTATAATTTTCTTTTTTGGTAGTATCTTTATTTGGTTTTGGTATTAGGGTGATGGTGGCTTCATAAGAATGTCTTTAGGAGTGTTCCTTTTTCTTCAACATTTTGTAAAAGTTTAAGGTATAAGTTCCTCTTTGTATGTTTGGTAGAATTCACCTGTGAAGCCATCTGGTCCTGGGCTTTTATTTGCAGGGAGTGTTTTTATGACATACTCAATTTCATTTTGAGTGATCGATCTGTTCAGTTGGTCTATTTCTTCTTGATTCAGCTTTGGTGGGCCGTAAGACTCAGGGAGTTGTCCATTTCTTCTAGGTTGTCAAATTTGTTGGCATATAATTGTTCATAGTATTCTCTTATGGTATTTGTATTTCTGTGGTATCCATTGAGATTTCTCCTTTTTCATTTCTTATTTTGTTTATTTGGGTTTTTTCTCTCCTCTTTTGGTGTGTCTTGCTAGAGGGCTGTCAATTTGTTTACATTTTCAAAGAACCATCCCTTGGTTTTATTGATTTTTCTATTGTTTACTGAATACTTAATTGATTTCCTCTCTGACCTTTGTGATTTCCTTCCTTCTGCTGACTTTAGGTACTGTTTGCTCTTCTTTTTCTAATTCATTTAGCTGGTGGGTTAGGTTGTTGATTTGAGATTTTTTTTCTTTTTTTGAGGAAGGCATGTATCACTATGAACTTCCCTCTCAGCACTGCTTTTGCTGCATCACATAGATTTTGAATGGTTGTGTCTTCATTATCATTTGTCTCAAAGTATTTTTTAATATCCCTTTTGATTTCCTCATTGACTTTTTTTTTTTTCCTGGGGTTGAGTTCTATTTTGATGCCATTGTGGTCAGAGAAGATACTTGAAATCATTTCTATACTCTTAAGTTTGTTGAGGTTAGTTTTTTGCCTGAGTATGTGGCCAATACTTGCAATGTTCCATGTGCACTTGAGAAGAACGTATATTCTGATTTTTTTGGATATAATTTCCTGAAAATGTCGATTAAGTATAACTTTGCTATTGTGTCATTTAGGATCTCTGTTGCCTGTTGATTTTCTGTCTAGAGTATTGGTCCACTAATATGTTAAAGTCACTTAGTATTATTGTATTCTCATCAATTTTTCCTTTATGTCTGTTAGTATTCGTTGTAGGTATCTGGATGCCCCTAGGGGCATATGTAATGAAGATTGTAACATCTTCTTGAATGGATCCTTTTATCTTTTTTTCATTTCCTTTTTTTCCATAACAATGAATTTTATTTCAATTATAGGTGTACAAAAATCATCACAACTCAATTTGATAGATTTTGTGTCCCAAACCCACAGTGCATTCCTCGCACCCCCCACATTGTCTTATTTGAAAAACCAAGGTTTTCCAAAGTCTGTGAGTCATTGTCTGTTCTGCAAAGAAGTTCATTGTGTCCTTTTAGTTCCACATGCAAGCAGTAGCATTGGGTGTTGCTGTCTAATTATCTGACTGGTTTCACTTCGCATGATAATTTCTAGGTCCATCCATGTTGTTATAAACGTTGGTATTTCCTTCCGTTTAATAGCTGAGTAATATTCCATTGTGTGTATGTACCATATCTTCCCTATCCACTCCTCTGTCGATGGGCATTTAGGGTGTTTCCATGACCTGGCTATTGCATAGAGTGCTGCAATGAACACTGGAGTACATGTGTCTTTTCGAGTTATGGTTTCTTCTGGATAGATGCCCAGGAGTGGGATTGCTGGATCAAATGGTAATCCTATTTTGAGTTTTCTGAGGAATCTCCATACTGCTTTCCACAGTGGTTGCACCAATTTTTACTCCCATCAGCAGTGTAATACGGATCCTTTTTCTCCACACCCTCTCTAGCACTTAGTGTTTGTAACTTTTTGATGATGGCCATTCTGGCTGGTGAGAGGTGGTACCTCATAATGGTTTTGATTTGCATTTCTCTAATGAGGAGCAATGTTGAACATCTTTTCATGTGTTTATTTGCCATCTGAATGTCTTCTTTGGAGAACTGTCTGCCTAGATCCTCCACCCATATTTTTTGTCTTTTTGCCTTTTTTTTTTTTTTAATATAGAGACGCACTCGTGGCATACGGAGGTTCCCAGGCTAGGGGTCTAACAGGAGCTGTAGCTGCCAGCCTTCGCCACAGCCACAGCAATGTGGGATCCGAGCTGCGTCTGCAACCTACACCACAGCTCACAGCAACATGGGATCCTTAACCCACTGAGAAAGGCCAGGGATCGAACCCGCAACCTCATGGTTCTTAGTCGGATTTGGTAACCACTGAGCCATGAAGGGAACTCCTCTGCCCATTTTTTGGTGGAGTCGTTTGTTTATTTGGTATTGAGCTGTAGGAGGAGTTTCTAAATTTTGGAGATGAATCCCTTGTCAGTTGATTCATTTGCAAGTATTTTCTCCCATTCTGTGGGTTGTCTTTTCGTTTTGTTTAGGGTTTCCTTTGCTGTGCAGAAACTTTGAAGTTTAATTAAGTCCCACTTCTTTATTTCTCTTTTTATTGTCCTTACTCTGACAGATGGATCTGAGAAGATGTTGCAATCATTTATGTCAGAGAGTGTTTGGGCTATGTTTTCCTGTAAGTGTGTTATAGTATCTGGTCTTATATCTAGATCTTTAATCCATTTGAATTTATTTTTGTGCATGGTGTTAGGAAGTGTTCTAGTTTCATTGTTTTACATGTAGCTGTCCAGTTTTCCCAGCACCACTTACTGAAGAGGCTGTCTTTTGTCCAATGTATATTCTTGGCTCCTTTCTCATAGATTAGTTGACTATAGATGCATGGATTTAATACTGGGCTTTCTATTCTGTTCCACTGATCTATATTTCTGTCTTTGTGCCAGTGCCGCACGGTTTTGATGACTGTAGCTTTGTAGTAGAGTCTGAAGTCAGGGAGCCTGATTCCTCCAGCTCCATTTTTCTTTTTCAGGATGTCTTTGGCTATTCACGGATTTTTGTGTTTCCAAACAAACTTTAAAATATTTTGTTCTGGTTCTGTGAAAAGTGTCCTTGGTAATTTGATAGGGATTGCCTTGAATCTGTAGATTGCCTTGGATAGTATAGTCATTTTGATAATATTGACTCTTCCAATCCAAGAGCATGGTATGTCTTTCTACCTGTTCCTGTCGTCCTTGATTTCTTTCATCAGCGCCTTATAATTTTCAGAGTACAAGTCTTTTGTCTCTTTAGGCAGGTTTATTCCTATTTGATTCTTTTTGATGCGATGGTAAATGGGATGGCTTCCCTAATTTCTATTTCTGATCTTTCATTGTTAGTGTAGAGAAATGCAGTTGATTTCTGTGTATTAATTTTGTATCCTGCAACTTTGCCAAATTCATTGATGAGCTCTAACAGTTTTCTGGTAGAGTCTTTAGGATTCTCTAGGTATAGTATCATGTCATCTGCAAATAGTGATAGTTTTACTTCCTTCCTTTCCAATTTGGATTCCTTTTATTTCTTTTTCTTCTCTCATTGCTGTGGCTAGGACTTCCAGAACTATGTGGAAGAGTAGTGGTGAGAGTAGACATCCCTGTCTTGTTCCTGATTTCAGAGGGAATTCTTTCAGCTTTTCACCATTGAGAATGATGTGAGGTCTGAGTTTGTCATAGATGGCCTTTATTATGTTGAGGTAGGATCCCCCTGTGACCACTTTCTGAAGTGTTTTTATGAGAAATGGGTGTTGGATTTTGTCAAAGGCTTTTTCTGAATCTATTGAGAGGATCATATGGTTTTTATTCTTCAGTTTGTTAACGTGGTGTATCAAACTGATTTACTTGTGGATATTGAAGAATACTTGTATCCCTGGGATAAATCCCAGTTGATCATGATGTATAATCTTTTTAATGTATTGTTGGATTTGGTTGGCTAGTATTTTCTTGAGAATTTTTGCATCTATGTTCATCACTGAGATTGGCCTGTAATTTTTCTTTTTTGTGATATCTTTGTCTGGTTTTGGTATCAGGGTGATGGTTGCTTTATAGAATGAGTTTGGGAGTGTCCCTTCCTCTGCAATTTTTTGGAAGAGTTTCAGAAGGATAGGTGTTAGCTCTTCTCTAAGTGTTTGATAGAATTCATCTGTGAAGTCATCTAGTCCTGGACTTCTGTTTGTTGGAAGTTTTTTAATCACAGTTTTGATTTCAGAAATTGTGATTGGTCTATTCATATTTTCTATTCCATCTTGGTTTAGTCTTGGGAGATTGTACTTTATTAAGAATTTGTCCATTTCTTCTCGGTTTTCCATTTGATTGCCATATACTTGCATAGAGTAGTCTCTTATTATCCTTTGTATTTCTGTGATGTCTGCTGTTACTTCTCCTTTTTCATTTCTAATTTTATTGATTTGTGTCCTCTCTCTTTTGTTCTTGATAAGTCTGGCTAGGGGCTTATCAAATTTATTTATCTTTTCGAAGAACTAGCTTTTAGTTTCATTGATCTTTTCTATGGTTTTCTTTGTTTCTACTTCATTGATTTCTGCTCTGATCTTGATGATTTCTTTTCTTCTACTAACTATAGGTCTTGTCAATTCTTCCCTCTCTAGCTGCTTTAGATGTAAAGTTAGGTTGTTTATTTGAGCTTTTTCTTGTTTCCTGAGGTAGGCTTGTATTGCTATAAACTTTCCTCTTAGAACTGCTTTTGCTGCATCTCAGAGCTTTTGGACTGTTGTGTCTTTGTTGTCATTTGCTTCTAGGTATCTCTTTAATTTCCTCTTTGATTTCTTGCATGATCCATTGGTTGTTTAGTAACATGTTGTTTAGTCTCCATGTGTTTGTATTTTTGGCCATTTTTTTTCTTGTTGTTGATTTCCAGTCCTATAGCATTGTTGTCAGAGAAGATTCTTGAAATGATTTCAATTTTCTTAAAGTTACTGAGGCTTGATTTGTAGCCCAGATTGTGATCAATC
>PVHT020000027.1:3774113-3871124 GCA_004024745.2 Catagonus wagneri
CCTCCAAGAATTGCAGTAATGTCCACCCGGATTCCTATGGAGACTGCTTTGCCCTGGGACCCAGTGCACGTGAAAGTCTGTGTGTGCCTTTCAAGGATGGGGTCTCTGTTTCCCCCAGTCCTGTGGAGCTCCTGCACACAAGCCCCGCTGGCCTTCAATGCCAGATGCTCTGGGGGCTCTTTCTCCCTGTGCCCGATCCTCAGGTGTGGGGTTTTGACGTGGGGCTCAGAAGTCTCAGTCCTGTAGCTAAGTCTCTGTGATGCAGTTACTTTCCAGTCTGTGGGGCTTCCCACCCGGGAGGTATGGGGTTGCTTCTATCGCGTAATTGCCCCTCCTACCTCTTGATATGGTCTCCTCTTTGTCTTCTGGAGTAGAATATCTTTTTTGGAAGTTTACAGTCCAGTTGGTTGAAGGCTGCTCAGCATTTGTTTGTAGTTTTGCTGTTTTTCGGGAGAGAAGTTTAGCTCCAGTCCTTCTATTCTGCCATCTTAATCCAATCTCCTCTAGTATTGTACTCTTTTAGCTTTTGTTTTTTGGATAAATTCTTTATTTCTCCTATTTTGAATGATATTCTTGCTGAGCAGAGCATTCTAGGCTGAAACGTTTCCCTTTTAGAACCTTGAAGATATCTTGCCACTCTCTTCTGGTTTGTGGTGTTTCTGTGGAGAAATAATCTGATAGCCTTATGGGGGTTTCCATATAATTAATGCTTTGCTTTTCTCTTTCTGCCTTGTCCTCCCTTTATCTTTAACTTTTGCCATTTTTATTGTAATCCGTCTTGGTGTGGGCCTGTTTGGGTTCAGCTTTATTGTGGCACTCTGTGCTTCCTGTATCTTGATATTTGTTTCCTTTAGATTTGGAAAGTTTTCAGACATAATTTCTTCAAATGTATTTTCAATCCCCTTTTCCTTTCCTTCTCCTTCTGGAATTCCTATTATGCAGAGATTGGCCTGCTTTATATTGGCCCATAGATCTCTTATATTGCTTTCATGTTTTTTTCAGTTGGTTTTCTGTCTGCTGTCCTGATTTGGTGATTTTCATCATTCTATCTTCGAAGTCACTAATTTTTTTCTCTACATTATCCATTCTGCTCTTTAGTGCCTTTAGCTCAGTTTGTGCCTCTGCAAATGAATTTTCTATTTTTTCTTGTCTCAGCCCTATATTTTCTATTTCCTTTCTAAAGTAATCTGCATTACTGTTTATATCTGCTCTTAATTATTTGATATTCAGCTTTAGTTCCTTCAGTATTTTCACTATCTCCCCTTTATTTTTTCTTTTGTCTTCTTTTTTCTTTCTTTCTTTCTTTTTTTTTTTTAGGGCTGCACCTGTAGCATGTGGAGGTTCCCAGGCTAGGGGTTGAATTGGAGCTACAGCTGCTGGCCTATGCCACAACCACTGCAACACGGGAACTGAACTGCGTCTGCAAACTGCACCACAGTTCACAACAATGTCGGATCCTTAACCCACTGAGTGAGGCCAGGGATCGAAGCCACAACCTCATGGTTCCTTGTCCAATTCATTTCCGCTGAGGCAAAATAGGAACTCCTTCACTATCTCCCTTTTGAACCCAGTGTCTATCAGACTGAAGAGGTCTATTTCTTTGTTTTATGCTTCAGGTGAAATCTCCTGTTCTTTTAACTGGGAATGGTTCCCAAACTTCTTCATATCACTTATATTTTTTTATATGAGTTAAGGGAAACCAACTACTGAAGTCTTGGAGGGATGTTTCTATGCAAGAGCACCCACCTGTATTTTGTGGGGGGTTATTATTTATTTTTGGCATGGGAGTTTGGATATTTGCTGTGTCTTTATTTGGTATGAGCAGGCTGTTATCCTCCTAAGAGTGTTTCCAGGGAGAATGAGGCAATGGGTAGGGCTAGTAGTCAATGCGTTGTTGCTGGGCTACTGAAAGTAGGAAGGACCTGCAGGAAGGTGGCACAGAATAGTCCTAGTTTCAGGGCCCTGGAAAGTGGTAATGAGCCTCAGGGAGATTTAGACGGTTCTGGAGCATTTGAAAGCAGCTAGTGGCAGGGTGTGTGAGTTCTCAAGGAAGTGAGAAGAACAGTATTTGTTGTTGCTCTCCCTCCTCTGTGGGGACTTCTGATGTGACTGGGGCTGCAAGTGGTGCCTGTTCATGGACGCTTAGTTTTGGGTGCCCACACCCACCTCTGGAATCAGAGATAACTGTGGCGTTTGCCTCCGTTACCTGTAGAGCATGCACAATGCATCCCATCCCACTTAGCCCACACAGGAGGTGCTGCAAGGGTTGCTCTTAGTTGCAGGGTCCTGGGAAGTGAGTGATCAGGAATGTGTGGATGCTGCCCAGATCATCTGGCAGTGGTAGCAGCAGAGCATGTGTGTTCCCAGGGGAGTGAGAGCAACTATTGGTGTTCAGTTGCAGTACCCTCTTTTTTGCTGACTTCTGAGGTGACTGGAGCCACAGGTGGAGCCTGTTCACAGACCTCTAGTGGTGGTGGGCCACATGCTCCTCTGATTTCTGAGATGACTGCTGTGATTTGTCCCAGCTTCCCATAGATCACACAAGAGGCACTTCATCATGCTTATCCTCCCCACTGCCCTTAGCCCACACAAGAGGCACCAGGTCCCCCATAGCCCAGGCAAGTGCCCTCTTGCCACCCATAGCCTGCACCAGAGGCACCCTGCCCCCTGAGAGCCCATGCCTGTGCAGGGAATGAGATTCCTATGTCGGTCCACCCCTCCTACTCTCACCCTTCCCAGCGATGGCACCTTGCTGTTCCTGTGGGCCCAGATTTCCTCTTGGGTTCCCTTGGCTTTGGCCTTTCACTCCCCAGCCCATGGCACACTTCTCCATAGACCCTCAAGCCATCTCCACACAACCAAATCTAGTCCTTTTCCTGGAACTGACCTCCAGAGCCTGAGTCTCAGTGTCCAGCCCCAACCTGGGTGTCTCAGACTGTGATATCCAGGATGGTGGTGTAGATGATTTTTGTGGCTTTCACTTTGCATTGTCCTCCTCAGTCCTCGGCAACTCTGAAATCCCTCTATCTTGGATGATCTCCCTGTCATTTAGGTGGCTTCACAGGTTGTGGGTTACTTTTCTCTTTAACAGCTCCCTCGCAGGAGTGCTAGTGCCATCCTGATTCCTTTTATTTCTCTCTCTCTCTTTTCATTTTGTTCTGCCCAGTTATGTGGAGGGTTTCTTGCCCTTTTTGCAGGTTTCATTTCTGCCAGAGTTCAGTATATGTTCTGTGTGAATCATTCTACATGTAGTTGTGTTTTTTTTTTTGATATTTTTGTGGGAGAAGGTGAGCACAATGTCTTAATCCTCTGCCATCTTGATCTTTCCCTAAAATTTATTCTATTTTAAAAAATTATTGGAGTGTAGTTGACTTACAATGTTATGTTAGTTTCAGGTGTACAGCAAAGCGAATCAGTTAGAAATATACATACACCCATTGTTTTTCAGATTCTTTCCCCACATAAGTTATTACAGAATATTGAGTAGATTTCCATGTGCTATACAGTAGGTCCTTGTTACTTATGTATTTTGTATATAGTAGTGTGCATATATTAATCCCAACCTCCTAACTTATACCTCCCCAAACATTTCCCCTTTGTTCACCAGATTCAAAGATTGGTTTCTCAATCTTTAAATCTGTTTCTGTTTTGTAAGTTCTTTTGTATCATTTTTATTATATACCACATATTAGTTATCTCACATGTTATCTATATTTTTCTGACTTATTTCCTTTAGTATCATAATTTCTAGGTCCATCCTTATTGCGGCAAATGGCATTATCTCATTTTTTATGGCTGAATAATATTCCATTGTGTATATATATCATATCTTCTTTATCCATTTCTCTGTTAATGAACATTTAGGTTGCTTACATATCTTGGCTATTGTAAACAGTACTCCAGTGTATATTGAAGCACATGTATCTTTTCCAAGTGTGGTTTTCTCCAAGCATATGCCCAGGAGTGGGATTGGTGGATCATATGGTCATTCTATATTTAGTTTTTTAAGGAACCTCTTATACTCTTCTCCGTAGTGGCTGCACCAGCTTACATTCCCACAACACTGTAGGAGAATTCCTCTTTTTCCACACACTCTCCAACACTTATTGTTTGTAGATTTTTGATGATGGCCATTCTAACTGGTGTGAGGTGCTGTTTTGATTTGTAGAGACTCAAAGGTATATATATCTTTCCTGGGCTAGTTTTCTACTAGTAGGCATGAAGTACCAGCACTTCATGATCTGGCCCCTGGGTATATTTGAAGCCTCATCTCCTGTCACCTCAGACACTACCCTGTGCTTCAGGCATCGAAATTTCATGTAATTCTACCAAAATGTCACTATATTTCTTGACTCCTAACTTTGCACAACCTCTTCTTTCTTCCTAAAATGCTCATTTCCTCCTCACTCCAAAACTCATTTTACCTAGTCATTTTTTAAGACTAAACTCTAAAACTTCCTTCTACCAACTCAAATTCCATCTTTCCTCCCAGGTCTAGTTTGGAGTTAGTCTCCTCAATGAAGCCTTCCCTTCCCACTCCAGATTTCACTCAGCTCTCATCTTAGCACTTGAAATGCTCTCAGTATCTTGTCATTGTGTCTATATCTTAATCATACAGGGTACTGCCTCCCACTGTTGCTTCTATTTTATTTGCAGTTGTACTGCTTCCGTAGCCTAACAATAAGTTAATGGGAGGCAGAGATTTTGCCTTAAATTTCTTTCTATCCTAAAAATGTCTGGTACCTTTCCTAAATACCTTTTTCAAATTCTGGCTGAGATTGTCTCAGACCTTCAGAATTGACCATTACCCCTTCTATGACACATTGCATACTATGTAGAATTCTGTTATGGGACACTAATACATCACTGAAGCCAATGATGTACTTATCCTTCTGTCCATTTCACACCATGAATTCCAAAGCAGGGACCAAAGCACAGGCTTTAAAGTCAAACAACCTTGGAGACAAAATTCCAGTTCTTCTACTCACTAGTTGAATGAAGTTAAAATCAGTAAGAATTAATAACACTAGCTGCAATAACAACCCTGCAATCTCAGTAATTTCAAATTTCTCTGTCAGTCAAATGCTGGTCTGTAGGGAATGGCAGGAGTTTCTGTCCTCTACAGTCATTCAGGAGCTCAGTGTCTTTCTAGTCTGTGAATACCCCATATTCAAGCATAGATTATCACTACCAAATGGAAGAATAAACATATATAGGTGATTTTATTGCCTGGCCCAGAAGTTATAGATATATCACTTTCACTCATATCTCACTGGCCAGAACTCAGTCATTTGGCCCCAATCTAACAGCAAGAGAGCCTGAGAAATGTATTCTGTGTTACCAGAAGAAAACTGAAAAAGGTTTATGTTACATATATAGTTGGCCCGTGAGCAACAGAGGTTTGAAATGTATAAGTCCACTTATACATGACTATTTTTCTTTTTGTTTCTTTTTATGACTGCACCTGCAGCAGATGGAAGATCCTGGGCTAGGTGTACAATTGGAGCTGCAACTGAGGCCTATGCCACAGCCATGGCAACACTGGATCTGAGCCATATCTGCAATCTATGCCACAATTTGTGGCACTTCTGGAACCTTAACCCACTGAACAAGGCCAGGGATCCAACCTGCATCCTCACAAAGAGTTGGGTTCATAACCTCCTGAGCCACAATGGGAACTCCAGGGTTATTTTTCAATGGTAAATACTATAGTAGTACATAATTTGTATTTGGTTGAATCCAAAAATGCAGATACAGAGGGCCTATTATAAATTACATGAGGATTAACCTCTAACCACCACATTATCCAAGGGTCAACTGTATAGCATCTTCTCTTCACGGAAGTGGGAGGAGTCCCTTAACATCTCTAATCCTTCTTTTCCTCATTGGAAAAAAAATGGAAGTACAGTTGACTCTTGAATTACACTGGTTTGAACTGTGCAGGTCCATTTAAATGTGATTTTTTTTCAATAAATACATTGGAAAAATTTTTGGAGATTTGCCACAGTTTGAAAAACTTTCAGACAAATCACATACCCTAGAAATATCAAAAAATTAAGAAAAATTTGGTATGTTTTGAATGTACAACAATATGTAGATACTAGATTTCCTATATATGCATAAAGTGAGTGATATTTAAATTTATAATGTTATTTTTCTTACTGTTTTATAACTTTATTTTCAAAGAATTAAATTGTCACATAGTATGCTTCTCTCTCATAATTGGAGAAACTGTGTATCAGCCTAACATCACTTTGTTTTTTTAAATGTAACAAAATCTGCAATGCTGGATTATGATTATGACTACAATACTGTACACCGTGAAAATTTTATATGATTCAGAGTTCCTGTTGTGGTGCAGTGGTAACAAATCTGACTAGTATACATCAGGATGTGGTTCAATCCCTGGCCTCACTCAGTGGGTCAGGGATCGGGTATTGCTGTGAGCTGTGGCATATGTTGCAGATGTGGCTTGGATCCCACATTGCTGTGGCTGTGGTGTAGCCTGGCAGTTGTAGCTCCAATTCGACCCATAGCCAGGGAACTTCCATATGCTGCAGGTACGGCCCTAAGAAGCAAAAAAAAAAAAAATTGTATGATTCACTTATTAGTATTTATGCTGGGCTTCCATAAGCAATCATATTGATTACATTAGGCTACCATAAAGCAATGGTATTGCTGCTTCTTCATTAATCAATGCATTAATTGTTATAACTATATAACATACATTTCTTTTTCACATTATCTGTTCATTTTTGTTGCCTAGTGTTCACAATACATACATCTACAGTGTTTTGTATCATATGAGACAAAATTAATGTAGCTACTAACACAAGATTCATCTTGTAAACAAACTTATGGTATTAATGTGTTTTCCTTATGATTTTAAATAACATTTTCTCTCTAGTATACTCTGTTGTGAGAACATAGTTATAACTCCATACAAAATAATTGTTAATCAACTCTTTATATTACTGTTAAGTCTTTCAGTCTACAATAGGCTATGTAGTAGTAAAGTTATACACAGATTTTTGATTGTGCAGGGATTCAGTGCTCCAAACCCCTCCACTGCTCAAGGGTCAAGTTTGTATCAGTTAGGATTAGGCTATGGCTGCATATCATAAGAAAGCTAGAGTTTTATACTGCTTAAATTCTTTTTTCAATACACAAAATTATGTTTGGAGTAGGTGATTCAGCAATGGTACAGCAACTCCTCAAAATGGTAAGGGACTCCAAATCCTAACAGTTCTCTACTTGACCATGCCTCAAATATAGCTGTTATCCTCATGGTTTCAAAATGGATCCATCCATCACATGAATTTTCTAAGAAGTGGGATAGAAGAGAGAGGCAAAAAAAAAAAAAAACCATGCTCCTCTTTTTAAGAAAACTTCCTAGAAAACTTTTATGATTACTCTGCTTAGACTTCATGGCCTAAATTTAGTTATATAGCCACACTTATATGTGAGAATGTATCTTGGAAATACATTTAACTGACTAGGAAACTCAAGTATCTATTTCTAAAAGTAGGACAGAATGAATTTTGAGGTAAGCAGCAAGCATTCTATACTTTAGGGATGAGGATATTACTAGATTATTTTAAGTGTCAAATGAAATAATATATAAAAATGGTGGCCAATAAGTGGTAGTTACTGTAATTAGAAGTACAATTATCATCTGCATGCCCAGCATACAGTCAATGCATATTTGAAATAAGTACAATGTCAATTAAAAAATGACTAAGCTCAACTGTTATTTTTTCTGATAAAATATCCCTACTTCTCTACATCTGGGAACAGTTAACAGGTTTTCTCTTATGGTTTACATGGCATATCTTCCCTACCTCTTAATATTATGCTATTTGTTGTATATGTATCTGACTTCCCAACTACATTATGAATACCACGATGGCAGGATAAGATCCTTACAAAAGGCCTGGTACCAAAAAAGTACTTAACAAATGTTTGAATTCATATAAGGTTGCTTTCATTAACGTTTTCCACTCTTTTTCTTTAAACTGTGGTTAAAACAACACATAAATGCAAACAAACCCCATATTCATGGATTAGAAGACTAAATATTGTAACTATTTCAATACCACCCAAAGCCATCTATAGCTTCAATGAAATCCCTACACAATTTAAATAGCAAACTTTTGCAGAAATAGAAAAAAATCTTAATATTCATATAGGAACCCTAAATACCAACCCTGAAAATGAAAAACAAAATTGGAAGTCTCACACTTTCTGATTTCAAAACTTACTGCAGAGATACAGTAATAAATACAGTGTGGTACTGACATAAAGAATGATACATACACCAGTGGAGTAGATTAGAGCACCCATAAACAAACCATCACATAAATGTTCAAATGATTTTGACAAAGGTACCAAGGCACCCATAGGGAAAGGACAGTCTTTTCAACAAATGGTGCTGGGAAATATGAATGTCCACAATATAAAAACATAATTTGTATCTTTACCTAATATCATATACAAAAATTAACTAAAAATGTATCAAAGACATGAAACATAAGAAAAATAGGGAAAATATTCATAGCATATGATTTGGCAAGACTTCTTGAATATACTCCAAGGACAAAGGCAACAAAACAGGAAATAGAAAAATCAGTCTTCATAAAAAATGTAAAATTGCTTAAAAGAGTTAAAAAGGCACCCATAGAATGGGAAAAAATATTTGTAAATAATATATATGATAACGGATTAGTACCTGGAATATATATAGAGAGAGAACGCCCAAAACATAATGAAAACAAAACCAAATAATTCAATTCAAAAATGGGCAAAGAACACACAAATGGTCTAAGCATATGAAAAGATACTCAACATCATTGATCATTAAGGATATGCAAATCAAAACTACACTGGGATACACCTATCATAATGGCTATTTAAAAATAACATGTTCATAGCAGCATTATTCACATTAGCTAAAACATGGAAGCAATGCAAGTGTCTGTCAACAGAAGAATGGGTAAGGAAAATGTGGTATAAACATAACAATGGAATATTATGTTGCCTTTATAAGTTCATTCATAATGTGGACAACCTATAAGGACATTTTGCTAAGTGAAATAAGCCAGTCACAAATAGGTACATATTGTATGATTCCACATACATGAGGTACTTAGGGTAGTCAAAATCCTGGAGGTAGAAAGTAGAGCCTTTTTGTTAGGGGTTAAAGGAAGAGGGGAATGCAGAGTTATTGTATGACTATAGACTTTCAGTTTAACAAGATAAAAAGACTTTAGAGAAAAGAAGGATGGAGGTGGTATTTGAACATTATGCAAGTATTTAATACCACTGGACTGTGTATACACAAAAATAGTTAATATGGCAAATACTATGTTTTGTAATTTTCCACAACTTTAAATGAGACATAAGATAATTTACTCCATTTACAAAATTTTTCTGTGTAAGGCATTGTTTAATCTAAGCAAAACACTGAACAACTGATTTATGAAAATGTTTTCATCTTGCATGACTAAAACTTGATATCCACTGAAAAGCAGCTTCCCATTTCCCCTTCCTCCCATAACCTGAAAATCAATACTTCACTTTCTGTTCTGATGAGTTTTACTATCTTAGATACCTCAAATAAATGGAATCATGCAGTGTATATCCTTCTGAGTCTGGCTTACAGCAATGTTCTCAATGTGCACTCATGCAGTAGCATATAAAAAGGTTTGTTTTTTATGATTGAATAATATTCCATTATATTTATATATATTTTCTTTATCAATTCATTTGTCAATGGACATTAAGGTTCTTTCCAACTCTGGGTTACTGGGGACTTTGAGAGGGTTTTGCTTTTTTTTTTTTTGCTATTTTTAGGGCTGCACCCATGGCATATGGAGGTTTCCAGGCTAGGGATCAAATTGGAGCTACAGCTGCTGGCCTAAGCCACAGCCACAGCAATGCAGGATCTGAGCTGTGGCTGCAACCTACACCAGAGCTCACAGCAATGCCAGATCCTTAACCCACAAAGCGAGGCCAGGGATCAAACCTGCATCCTCATGAATGGATCCTAGTCAGGTTCATTAGCCACTGAGCCACAAAGGGAACTCCCTGGGAAAGTACTTTTTATTTTTTAAGTTATTTTTAATGATATAGCTGATTTACAAAGCTGTGCTAGTTTCTAGAGTAGAGCAAAGTAATTCAGTTATATGTATACATGTATCTATTCTTATTCAGACTCTTTTCCCATGTAGGTTATTACAAAATATTGAGTATAGTTCCCTGTGCTATACAGTAAGTCCTTGCTGGTTATCTATTTTACATACAGTACTTTGTATATGTTAATCCCAAACTCCTAATTTATCATGCTGCAACAGTGTAGGAGGGATCCTTTTTCTTAACACCCTCTCCAGCATTTACTATTTGTAGACTTTTGATGATAACCATTCTGAATGTTGTACAGTAATACCTCATTGTAGTTTTGATTTACATTTCCCTCATAACTGATGTTCAGCATCTTTTCATGTGTTTTTTGCCTAGCTGTCTTCTTTGGAAAAATGTCTATTTAGATCTTTTGCAATTTATTGATTGTGTTATTTTTTTGATATAGAGTTGAATTTGATGTTTGTATATTTTAGAAATTAAAGTCTTATTGATCACTTCATTTACAAACATTTTCACCCAATTCATTTATTTTTTATGATTTCCCTTGAAATACAATAGATTTTAAGCTTAATTAGGCCCCATTTGTTTATTTTTTTTTAATTTTCATTACTCTAGGAGCTGGATCCAAAAAGATATTTCTACAATTTATGTCACAGGGTGTTCTGCTTGTTTTCCTCTAAGAGTTTTATAGTATCTGACCTTATGTTTAGGTCTTTAATCCATTTTGAGGGTTTTTTTTTTATTGTGTGTGAGCACGATGGTGAAGAATGTTCTAATTTCATTTAAATGCAGCTGTCCAGTTTTTCTAGCACCATTTGCTGAAGAAACTGTTATTCCCATTTTATATTCTTGCTTGTCAAAGATTAATTGACTGCAGGTGTCTGGGTATATTTCTGAGCTCTCTATTCTGTTCCATTAATCCCTATGTCTGTTTTTGTACCAGTACCACAATATCTTGATTACCGTAGCTTTGCAATGTTGTCTGAATTCTGGGAGTGTTATGTCTCTTGCTTTGTTGTTTTTCTCTCCTTGGGATTGCTTTGACAATTCTGGGTCTTTATGGTTCCATATAAATTTTTGGATTGTTTGTGCTAGTTCTGTGAAAAATGTCATGGGTAATTTGATAGGGAAGACATTAAATCTGTAGATGGCTTTGGGTAGTATGGCCATTTTAACAATATTAATCCTTCAAATTCAGAAGCAAGGGATACTTTTCCATTTCTTTGAATCCTCTTTATATTTCCTTTATTAATGTTTTATTGTGCTCAACATATGGATTGTTCACCTCCTTGGTCTGGTTTATCCCTAGGCATTTTTTGGTGCAATTTTAAATGCATTGTCTTTTTTATATACATCTTTTTCTATAATTTCAATGCTAATATACAAAAGTGAAGGCAATTTCTAAATGTTAATCTTGTATCTTGTAATTTTGCTGATTTCATGGAGTAAATCAAGAAGTTTTGTGAGGAGTTCTTAGTTTTTTATATAGAGTATCATGACATTTCCTATTTCCTCCAATTTGGATACCATTTCTTTCTTTCTCTTGTCTGATGGCTGTGGCCAGGACTTCCAATAGTATGTTGAATAAAAGTGTTGAGAGTGGGCATCCTTGTCTTGTTCCAGATTACAGCAGGAAGCCTTTCAGCTTTTCTCCATAATATACTGGCTGTGGGTTTTTCATGATTGGCTTTTATTATGTTGAGATATCCTCTCTCTAGACCCACTTTTGTAAGAGTTTTTATCATGAGTGGATGTTGAATTTTGTCACACGATTTTTCTGTATCTATTGAGATTATCATCTGATTTTTTACTTTTCTTTTGTTAATGTGTTGTATTTTATGGATGTGCAAATGTTGAACCATCTTTGTGAACTTGGGATGAATCCCACTTGGTCGTGGTGAATGATCTTTTTTATGGGTTGTTGGATTTGGTTGGCTAAAATTTTGTTGAGAATTTTTGCAACTATATTCATTAAGTGTATTGGCCTAAAATTTTCCTTTTTGGTGGTATCTTTGTCTTGTTTTGGAATTAGGGTTATGGAGGCTTCATAGAATGTCTTTGGAAGAGTTTAAGAAGAATCAGTATAAGATTTTCTTTGTATGTTTGGGAGAATTTACCTAAGAACTCAACTGGACCTGGACTTTTGTTTGTAGTGAGCTTTTTTCTTTTTTAAAAAAAGTAAAGTATTTTTGAAATACGATGTTGAGTCAATTTCTGCTGTACAGCAAAGACCCATCATATATATATATATGATATATATATATGCATATATATATTATTTTCTCTTCTAGTGATTGGTCTGCTCAAATGATCTATTTCTTCTTGATTCAGTTTTGTCAGGGCTGTATGTTTCTAGAAAGCTGTCCATTTCTTCTAGGTTGTCAAATTTCTTGGGATATAATTGTTCATAGCATTCTCCCTCTGCTTTTTTTTTTTTGTATTTCTGTAGTGTCAGTGAATATCGCTCCTTATTCATTTCTTAATTTGTTTGGATTCTCTTTCTTTTCTTATTGGTGAGCATGGCCAGATGTTTCCAACATTTGTTACGCTTTCAAAGAACCATCAATTGGTTTTATTGATTTTTTCTATTTTTTAAATCTCTACTTTATTTTCTGATCTTTATGATTTCCTCCCTTCTACTGAGTTTAGGTTTTGTTTGTTCTTCCTTTTCTAATTCTTTCAGGTGCTAGCTTAGGTTTTTCATTTGAATTTTTTTGAGGAAGTTATGTATGAACTTCCCTCTAAGAACTGATTTTGTGGCATGCCATAGATTTTGTATGGTTGTGTTTCCATTGTCTTTGTAGCAAGTTATTTTTAAAATGTCCTTTTTTGATTTTCTCATTGACCAACTGGCTTTTCAGTGGCATAGTGTTTCATCTCCATGTAGTTGGATTTTTCTCATTTCCTTGCCCATGGTTGATTTCAGGTTCCAAGCTGTTGTGGTCAGAGAAGACCCTTGAAATAAACCATATCTCATTAAATTGACTAAGCTTAGCTTTGCACCCTTGTATGTGGTCAATACTTGAGAATGTTCCATGTGCCCTTGAAAAGAATATATATTCTGATTTTTTTTGATATAATGTCCTGAAAATATAATTAAGTCTAACTGTTTTATTGTATCATTTAGGATCTCTGTTACCTTACTGATTTTATGTCAATTGATATGAGTAGGGTGCTTAGTCTCCTACTATTACTATATTTCCATCAATTTCTCCCTTTATGTCTGTTAGTATTTGTGTATTTGTTCTATGTACTGGGGTACTCATATTAGAAGCGTATATGTTGACAAGTTCAATATCCTTTTCTTATATTAACCCATTAATTAATAAATAGTGTCCTTCTTTATATTTCTTTATGTCCTTTGTTTTAAAGTCTATTTCATCTGATATGAGTATGGCGACTCATGCTTTCTTTTAATTTCCGTTGAAAAAGCATACTTTCTTTCCATGTCCTCACATTCAATCTATGTGTGTCTCTTGCCCTAAGGTTGGACTTTTATAGACAGTGTAATGTAGGGTCTTGTATTTTATCCAGTCTGCCACCACGTCTTTTGATCAGACCATTCAGTCCATTGACATTTAAGGTAACTATTGATACATATGTATTTATTGCCATTTTAAAACTTGTTTTACAGTTGATTCTGTATTTCTTCTTTATTCTTTTCTTGTGTGTGGTTTGATGATTTGCTTTTATGCTTGTGTCCTATTCTTTTTGGGTTTTGTGATGCTATTGTTTGTTTTTGATTTGTAGTTGACCTGTTTTTCAAATATGTTAACCCCTTCCTCTATCTGCTTGCTATAGACTGATAGTCATTTAGGCTCAAACACATTTTGGAAAAAAAAAGGTTCTTCATTTTCTTACTCTCTTTCCCCACATTTTATGACTTTTGATGTCCATTTTCACATCTTCATGTTTATCCTTTTGTTTTTCCTTGTGTTTATCATTGCTTTCACGAATAGATTTTTTCCTTTTTGATCGCTATACTGGATTATTTAAGTGATTACTTTCCAAATATGACTTTCTCCGCCCTATATCTTAATTATTTTCTATTTAGAGGGGATCTTTCAATATATCTTTTAGAATAGGTGTAGTATTGCTGCAGTCTTTTAGTTTTTGCTTGTCTGATTAGTTCTCCTCCTATTTTAAATGATAATCTTGCTGGGTAGACTCTTCCAGACTTCAAATGTTTCCCTTTCAGAACTTTGAGTATGTATTGCCACTCTCTTCTTGTCTGCAGCGTTTCTATAGAGAAAAGAGCTGACAGCTTTATGGCGGTCCCTATGGAATTAACTATTTTTCTGTTGCTGTATTTAGAATCCTCTCCTTATATTTACCATTTGCCATTTTTATTATATGTCTTGGTGTAGGTCTGTTTGGTTTCATCTTGACTGGGAACTTCTGTGCTTCCTGTATCTCTACTTCTGTTTCCTTCTTCAGATTTGGGATATTTCTGGCTATAATTCTTCAAATATGTTTTCAGTCAACTTTTCTATTTCTTCTCCTTCTGGGATCCCTATTATGCATAGATTGCCATGTTTTATATCATCCCATGCATCTTTTGTATTGTTTCCATTTTTAAAATTCAGATTTCTGTCTACTGTCCTGGTTTGATGATTTCCATTATTCTACCTTCTGAGTCACTTATTCCTTCCTCCACATTATTCATTCTTCTATTCATTACCTTTAGCTCAGATTTTGTCTCAGCAAAAGAATTTCCTAGTTTTCCTTGACTCCTCCTTTTATTTCTGGTTCTTTTTCATAGTAATCTTCTTTTCTGTTGAAAGCTTTTCTTAATTCCTTAAGTAGTTTCATTTAGTTGTTTTTTAACTCAGTCTCTGTTATACCAAATAACTCCATTTCATTGTTTGCTCCTTTAAGTTAATTCTCCCGAGTGCAGTGGTTGGTGCCTGTTTGCAGGACCCTCAGAAGTGGTGGTGGTGGTAAGATATTAGGCCCTCAGCTGCAGTACCATTGGGGCATGTGCATTCACAGTGAGGTGGGGGTGATGGGCAGCATCCAGTCACAGTGCCCTCCACAACACTGTCTGTTTCTGGAGTGGTGGGGGTACTAGGTAGTGGTGGGGGTGCTAGGTAGTGGTGGGCTTTGCCAACTTCTGGAGTTTGAGATGGCTGCAGAGGATTGCACCAGTCCTGCAGCCCAAACAAGAGGTGCCCTGTTACCTAAGAACCAGCATGTGCAGAGAAAAAAGTTCCCATGGTGGTCTCAACCCTGGTCTTTGCACTCCCAAACAATGATGCCTTGCTTCACTGGCAGGCCCAGGCCTACAACCCTTATCTCTGGTGTACCACTCTACCACCCTCAGGCTGTTTTCATGCAGCTAAACCTAGTCTGCTCCCTGGGACTGACTTTCAGAGCCTAAGCATCAGCACCCTGCCCTCACCCAAATGCCTCAAGTTGAGGTGATACTGATTGTATGTGTGGCTCTCTCTCTGCTTTCCGCTCCTCAGACTTGCTGCTGCCCTCTTCTCCAAGGATTTGTGGATCCCTCTCCATACTGGCTGATCTCCCTGCCAGTAGGGTGGCCTCCTAGTCTGCAGATTCATTTCCTCTGTCACTGCTCTCTGGGGTTCTGGTCCCATCCTGATTTATTTTTCTCTCTTCTCTCTCTATCTGTACTTTTCCCTTTTGTTCTTCCCAGTTATGTCGAGGTTTTCTTTCCTATTGCTGTAGTCTGCAGTCTTCTGCCAGCATTCAGTGAATGTTCTGTGAAAACTGTTTTACATGGAGATGTTTATTTTTGCTGTATTTGTGGAAGAAAGTGAGCTCCATGTCCTACTGCTCCACCATCGTTATTCTATCTAATCAGTTTTTTTTTTAAAGTTTAGGGATTCCATATATTTGTATATCAACCCTTGTTTAAATACCTAACTTACAAATATTTTCTCCCATTCTATAAACTGTTTTTTCACACTTTTGATTGTTGCCATTTCATGTTTAGTCCCACTTGTATATTTTGGTTTTATTGCCCACACTTTTGGTGTCATATGCAAAAAATTATTGCCAAGATCCATAATTTTATGGGCTAAATATTTGTATCCCTCTAAATTCACATGTTGAAGGTCTAAGCCCAATGTGATCTATTTAAAAGTGGTTCCTTGAGGAGGTATTTAGGTTTAGATTAGGTCATGGAAGTGGAACCTTAATGACAAGATTAGTGCCCTTATAAGAAGAGGAAGATAGAGATATCAGATGTACCTCTGTGCGTCTCTCTCTTTCTCCCTCTTGCTCCCTATCTCCTTCTTTCTCTCTCTCTGTCATTCCACACATACGCATTAAGGGATAATCCATGTAAATACACAGCAAAAAGTATCCATTTACAAGCCAGGAAGAAGTCCCTCACAAAGGACTTAATTTGCAACACCCTGTTCTTGTACTTCCCAGCATACAAAACTGTGAGAAATAAATGTCTGTTCTTTAAGCTACATAGTTTACAGTATTTTGTTATAGAAACCTGAGCTAACAAAGATTGTAATTGGTACCAAGATGTGGGATGCTGATGTAATATCTAAAAATGTAAAATTGGCTTTAGAACTGGGTGATGAGTAGAGTCTCTATGAATTTGAAGTGGACTCTAGAAAAAGTCAAGTTTGCTGTGAAGAGACTCCTAAAGGTAATTCTTTTGGGGGCCTAAAAGGAGAAGAATAGAGCTGGAGAAGAAACCCTGTCTTCCTAGAGAATACATATACGATTAGGAACAGAATATTCGTAGAAATACATACAGTAAAAGCTATTCTCAGGTTGTCTCTGTATGAAATGAACAACAGTGAGGAAAAGGCAATACTTGTTTTAAAGTAGCAATGAAATGGGCTGGATTGTGTTCTGGTCCTATTGTTTTTGGAAGGTAGAAATTGTGAGTAATAAAGTTGGACATTTCACTAAACAGATTTATATTAAAAACGTTGAAAGAACAGCAAAGTTTCTCCTGACTTTATGGTAAAATGAGAAATATCAGAAATAAATTGAAGGTATTATTAAGCAAAAAGAAACCAGAACACTAGTCATACATTATCAACTTGTCCCTTTTGCAAAAATGAGAAATAACTTTGGAACAGAACATCAAATGTGGCTTATGATTTGATAAGATTAGTGTGAAGGTGAAGCACAAACCTAACAACCAGTTATATTAGTAGAGGCCAGGAAGAAATGGGATTATACTAGAAAATGTATTAGCTGTTTGATCCAAAGGTGGCAGAGAAAGTGAAACAGAATTAAGGAAGGCTGTCAAACTTCCTAGATCCTAAAGGACTGCAAACAAATGCTATTATTCAAGAAAAGGAAGAATAATACTAAAAGCAATTTAGAGATCACCAGGGCTTCCTCCTTAGACTCAAAGTGTATGTGTGGAAGGGGGTGTAATCACTTTGGTTTCAACAGGGCCAGTGGGGGCTGCTTAGCAAAGCCTTAGGGGCTGTGAGGATTTCCTGCCCTCTCAGAAAAGCCACAGAATAAGATCAAAATCGCCAAACATATGGGTCTTGAAATCTGGAGTAATGAGAGCTTTCACTTATCTGTAGATAGTGCTCCAGCTGGTGTTGCCCTCATCTACAAATAATTGAGTGAAAAAACTGGTATATACATACAGTGAAATATTAATCACATTTATAAAGGAAGGAAATCCTGTCACGTTACAAAATGGATAAACCTTGAGAACATTAGGCTAAGTAAAGTAAAGCTGGGATAAGACAATAACAAGAAGATAACTCCACTTACATGAGTTTTCTATCAGACAAATTGATAGTTGCCAGAGGTTTGGGAGAAAGTTAAATGTGAGTTGTTTATGGCACAGAGTTTCCAATTTGTAAGATGAAAAAGTTCCGGAGAAGTTCTACTCCAAGATTATATTGCAGGAAGCCCCTTTATTCACCTCCTCCCATGGAAAGAACATATCTATACCTAACTCTAGAGCAATTCCTATTGATGAAGAACTGAAGATTAATTGAATAGCTTCTACAAAATTGGGACCACAGAGAGACGGGTAGGAGAAATGAAAACATATCACTGGAACCCAACTCTAATGTGCAACCTGCACTGGGGAGGAATATTACTGAGGTTCCTGCAAGCAGGCTTGCCTACACTGTATTGCAGTAAAAAAAAAAAAAAAGTGGTGAAAATAGAAACAGACTGTCTATGAAGGAAATCCATTTACTAACCACAGAGCATTTGCCAAACAGATGGGGAAACATTGGAACTCTCTCTAAGGTCAGAGCTTTTAGAGTATCACTTTTTGTGTTTTCCCTCCATTTTGATAGCATGAGTAGTAACATAATCCAGACACTGTAGCTTGCCTGTCAAGGGTGCCTTAGAATGTTCTAGTGTCCTGGCCCATACAACCTACAGCCATCCTACTAAGCCTCACCGGGCACAGCATGCTCCAGGACCACCAAGCCCATGGCTACTAAAACTCCAGCCACCACATCAGGGTGGCCCTGGTGGAGTGCATTCCAGGATCCCATGACCCACATATGCTCTGACTGTTAACCTCATATCAGTGTGGCCCAGACAAAATGCACCTTGGGCACCCTTGGCCTGTGACTGCTCCAGCTGGCCTGTCAATGCAACCTGGCACATATGTCTACACAAGGGATGAATGTGCACAAAGCCACACCTTCAACACTCTGACAATTAGCTGTTTTGCCTAATTCATAGAAAGAAACCCATAAGGACAAACAAAATGAGAATACAAAGGAATGTATTCCCCCCAAAAAACCCAAAAGATAAAACCCGAGGGGAAAAACCTCAAATAAAATGAATGTAATTGATATCTGATAATGAGTTCAAAATAATGATCATAAAGATACTGAACTGGGGAGAAGAATGGAGGAACACAGTGCAATATTCAACAAACTGAAAATATAGGAAGGAATCAATCTGAGCTGAATGATACAGTGAAATGAAAAATACACTAAAGGGAATCAAGAGCAGGTTATATGTTACATTAGAACAAATCAGTAACCTGGTAGAGAGAATAGTGAAAATAACCCAATTACAAAAGCCAAAAAAATCATTTAAAAAATGAAAATAACCTAGGGGCCCACTGGTATATCAAACATACTAACATTAACATTATAGGGTCTCAGAAGGAGAAGGGAGTGATAAAGAAGCAGAATAATTATGTGAAAAATAATTTCCATAACCTTGGGAAGGAAACAATTATCCAAGTCCATTAGGACAGAATCCCAAACAAGATAAATCCAGAGATCCACAACAAGATATATGCTAATTAAAATGACAAATATTAAAGCTAACGAGAGATTTTAATCCTAAGAGTAAAAGAAATACCCTTATGGAAGAAACCATCCCCCTAAAAGTATTAGTTTTTTTTTTTCCAGCAGAAATTTGCAGGGCATAAGTGCATTGGTATATGCTCTAAGAGAAAAGAAAAAGTACAACAAGGAATATATTAACCAGCAAAGCTGTCATTTAGATATGAAGAAGAGCTATATTTTTCCAGGTGAGGGAAAAACTGAGGGAGATCATTACCATTAAACCCTGCATGCAGGAAATGTTAAAGCATCTTTCTTAAACAGAAAATGGAAAGGTCATAACTAAAAATAAGAAAATGTATTTAAAAATCTCACTGTTGAAAGTGAATATATAGTAAAGGCAGTGGATCAGCCATTTAAAAGGAAAGGGTGAAGGTTAAAATTAAAAAGTAGTAGAATATTCCATTAACTACAATAACTAGTTAATGCATGTACAAAATAAAGAGTAAATAATAGATAATGAAAATATTATATCTAACATAAAACATGAAGTGGAGAGTAAAATACAGTGCTTTCAGAATGCACTCAAACTTATGTAATGTTCAATTTAAAATAAATTGTCATCTATTGCGTGGATATTTATGAACCTAATGGAAACCACAAATCAAAAACCTACAATAGACACACAAAAATAAAGAGAATTGAATAAAACATAACACTAAAGAAAATAGTCAAACCACAAAGGAACAAAAAACAGAGAACCACAGAAAACCTAGAAAACAAATAACAAAATTGCAAAAAGTATATACCTATCAATAATCTTTTTAAATGTAAATAGACTAAATGTTGTAAGCAAGAGACATAGAGTAGATGGATGAATTTAAAACAAACTATATGATGCCTACAAGAAACTTTAGATCTGAAGACACACACAGACTGAACGTGAAGAGATGGAGAAAATACCACACACACATGGAAATGAAAAGAAAGATGGTGTAGCAATAATCCTATCAGGCAACCTAGACTTTCAAACATAAAAAAAGTAATAAAGAAACCACATCATAAAGATAAATGGATCAATATGAGAAGAGGATCTAACATTTTTAAACATTTGAACACAAAATAGGAGTACTCATGTATATTAAGCAAGTATTAATAGACATGAAGGGAGAAAAAGACAGTAATAAATAATAATAGGTTAATTTAAACCTCATTTACCTCAATGGATAGATCATTCATACATAAAATCATAAGGAAACAATGATCTAACACATTAGTATGGAGAAACTTAACAGAACATTCCATCCAAAAATGCAGAAAAAAGATTCAAGTGCACATGGAACATTTTCCAAGATATAAAATCAATCTCAATATATTTAAGAAGATTGAAGTGGAGTTCCCATTGTGGCTCAGTGGTTAACGAATCTGACTAGGAACCATGAGGTTGCAGGTTTGATCCCTGGCCTTGTTCAGTGGGTTAAGGATCCAGCATTGCCATGAGCTGTGGTGTAGGTCGCAGACATGGCTCGGATCCCACATTGCTGTGGCTGTGGTGACTACAGTTCCTGTTAGACCCTAGCCTGGGAACCTCCATATGCCACGAGTGTGGCCCTAGAAAAGGCAAAAAGACAAAAAAAAAAAAGAAGATTGAAATCATATCAAGAATATTTATATGATGCTTGATATATGATGCTTTCATATGATGCATATCAACCAGAATTATACAAGACTAAAAATCAACTATAAGAACAAACTTCCAAAAAAATAGGATCTGTGTAAGCTAAACCATATGCTACTAAATAACCAGTGAGGAACTCAAAGAGGAAATAAAACATACTTTAAGACAACAAATGTAGAAACACAACTGTCTAAATTCCATAAAATGAAGAAAAAATATTTTTAAGGTGGGATTCATACTAATAGAGTCTACTTCAAGAGGCAATAAAGTATGAAATAATCTAATTTTATACCTAAAAGAACTCAGAAAAGAAGGACAAACCAAGCCCCAAATTCATAGAAATAGATAAATATCAAAGATTAGAGTGGAAATAAATTAAGTAGAGACTAAAAAGCAATAGAAAATATCAAAGAAACTAAGATCCAGTTCTTTGACAACATAAACAAAATTTATGAATGTATAGACAGATTCATCAAGGAAAAAAAAGAGTTCATATAAATAAAATTAAAAATGAAAAAGTTACTTGTTCAAGAGCAATAGACCTCATGAACAGAGATATGAATATTCTGAAACAAAATTAGCAAGATACATCCAACAATATATAATAAGAACAACTCATCATGACCAAGCAGATTTTATCCCATGAATGAAAAGTTAGTTTAATGTTTAAAAATCAATAATAGGGAAAGGTCAAAAAGGTGGAGTAAGACACGAAGCTCACTTCTTCCCACAAACACTAAAAACTACATTTACAAATGGAGTAATTCACACTGAAAACAAACAGGAGACTGACAGAAAGACTCATACAACCTAGACTATAAGAAAGATGCACATGAAATGAGGTGGGAAAGAAAGAGAAGTAATCAGGTCAGGACTTGCTCCCCTGGGAAGGGACAAAGAAGAGAAAGAAAATTATACAGGATCAGAGATCCTCCTGGTTAGTGAGTGGTTCAAGGTACATATTAGGTGCAGAGCCCTGAGGACTAACATTGAGAAGATGAGTCCTCTTAGTTTGAAAACCAGTGGGACTAGGAAGAGAGCTGTAAAAACCTAGGCTCCCCTCCTGAAGAACATGTACACACTTGCTTACTCCCAAAACTGGCCAAGGAAATACTGAAATTGTTAGGGACACAGACTAATTTCTCACAACTTCCTTGGCATGCACACCTGCCTAACCTGAACGCCTGTTCCAGGCCATTTTCAAGTTCCTCTTGCTCCATGGCACAGATCCCCACTAGGTCAAGGGCTGCAGCAGTCAAGGGTAGTGGATAGTTATGAGGGACAGAGCCAACGTGGACCCACAATAGCACCTTAATTGGGCAAAGGCAACCACTATGGGCACTCATGGAGGCAGAACATTGGGAGAAATACAGAACTCTGGGTGTGGCTTGAGAAACCATGCATGTGCCCTGACCCATGTTGAGGGCTCACTCTGGCCCTCCTGACTCCATACTAGGGTGAGGGATGCTGAATTTATGGGGAATGAACAAATGCGGGCAAGGAGGGAGGCAAGGGCAGTCATTGCTGGGAGTTGTGGAGGTAGCATATTAAGAGTGTTCTGAAACTCTCCCTGCACCAAGACTGACACAGCCTGTGCCCCAACCTAGGCTAAGTGCCCATTCCAGCTCTCCTGCTGTATTTGCAAGTGGAGAGAGCACATATTTAGAGGGAAAGGAACCTCAGGTCTTCTGATCTAACAACTGGAGACCTAAATCCTATAGGGCGATGATGGCCACTTTAGAGAGAAAAAGCCCCAGCACACACTAGGTCTTGCCCCATCTCCTAAGAAGGTGTTATCTGCCAGCACACCCTGGGGGAAGACATGACTCAATTGCACACATATACTGTGTAGGAATGCTCTTTCATAAGGACACCACTTCAACGTTAGGATAGGTAACTGTATCACAAAATTTCATATGGATAGAAAATTAAGCATAAGGAGAAGAGAGAGGAATTTGTCTTATCTGAAAGAAGAAGAGAAAATCCCTGAAAAAAATGCCTAATGAAACAGAAACAATTTACCAGAAAAAGAATTCAAAGCATTAGTAATAAGAATTCTAACTGAATTAGATAATAGACAAAATAAGAATTTTAACAAAGAACTAGAAAATATATAAAAAGAATCTGAAATGAATAATCCAATAACTGACATGAAAAAGAAGGAATTAACTGCAGACTAGGTGATATAGAAGAATGCACAAGAGATATGGAAGACAGAATGATGGAAAACATCAAACTGAAACTACAAAATAAAAATTCTTATAAAATAAGAACAGTTTAATGGACCTCTAAGACAACATCAATCACATAAACATTTGCATTACATGGGTCCCAAAGGATAAGAGAGAGATAAAAGTGTTAAAAATAGGTTTGAAGAAATTATGATAGAAAAATTGCCAAACTTGAAGAAGAAAACAGATATTCAGGTACAGGAAGTACAGAAGTTCCCCGACAAAATGAACTCTAACAAACCCATACCAAGACATAACAAAATTAAAATGGAAAAAGTTGAAGAGAGAATTCTGAAGGCAACTAAAGAAAAACAAGGAGTCACATACAAGCTAATCTCCATAAGTCTAACAGCTGATTTTTTAGGAGAAATTTGCAGGCTAGAAGGGAGTGGTATGATATACTCAAAGTGCTGAAAGAGCAAAACCTGCAAACTAGATTAAAGTACCCAGCATAGTTATCATTTATAAATGAAGGATAAATGAAGGACTTCTTAACAAACAATAACTAAGAGCTCATCAATCCTAAGCCTAATAGAAAAGAAATGTTAAAAAGTCTTCTCTAAGTGGGAAGGAAAAACCTATAAGAAGAAATAAGGAAAAATCCCACTAATAAAGGGTGTGGATAAATCGCCTAAATATTCTGGTATGAACATTCAAGGAACAAAATTATAAAATCAGCTATAACTACAATAACCTGGTGATAAACATGAAAATGTAAAATATGACATCAAATGGAAAACTTGCTGGAAGAGAGTAAAACAAGATCCTTTAGAATGTGTTAAACTTAAAGGACTACCTGTTTAAAACAAGTGAATATAGTTATAGATAAACAAATATGAAACCCACAGTAAACACAAAACAAAAACCTACAATAAATACACAAAAACTAGAGAGAAAGGAATACAAAGCATATCACTAAAGAGAACCATCAAATCACAAGGGAAGAAACTGTAAGAAAAAAGAAAAGAATGGATAACTAAAAAAACAGAAAACAAGTAATGAAATGACAAAAAGTACAAAACTAACACAACTATCAATAATCACTGAAAATGTTAATAGGATAAATGCTCCAATTAAAAGGCATAAGGTGTCTCATTGGATAAAAAAGCAAGATCCATCTCTATGCTGCTTACAAGAGACTCACACCAGAACTAAATATACATGCAAACTGAAAGTGAGCAGATGGAAAAATATATTTTATGCAAATGTCAATGACAAGAAAGCAGGGGAAGAAAATCTTATGAGACAAAAGAGAGTTATAATGCAGTGTTTACCAAAAGACGAGCATTATATGACAATAAAAGGATAAATACAAGAAGAGGATTTAACACTCATTGCCATATACACCTAATATAGGAACACATAAATACATAAAACAAATATGAACAAACATAAAGGGAAAATTGACAAAATATAATAATAGAAGGCGACTATAACACCCAACTTATATTTATGGACAGATCATGCAGACCAAAACTCAGGTAGCAAACAGTCTTAAATGACACATTTGACCAGCTATATTTAATAGATACCTACAGGACATTATATCCAAAAACAGCAGAATACATATGATTTTTCCAATGCACATGGAACATTCTCCACTATAGATCACATGTTGGGACACAGAAGAGGCCCTAACAAGTTAAAGAGGATAGAAATATCAGGCATTTTTTTTCCAATCACATGACACAAAACTAGAAATCAAATATAGGATTAACATGGGAAAACACAAACACGTGGAGAAGAAACATGAGCTATTAATAGATTGATAAAGTTATCAAAGAAGAATTTTAAAACACATTTTGAAAAATGAAACTAAAACACAGCTTTCCAAAATCTGTTACATAGCAAGAGCAGTTCTAAGATGGAAGTTTACACCAATATAGATCTATCTCAAGAAACAAAAAATCATTAAAAACCTCCTAAACTATCTAAAGGAACTAGAAAAAGAACAAACAAATCACAAAGTCAGCAGAAGGGAAAAAAACAATAAATATGAGAGAAGCAATAAAACAGAATTAGAAAAAAAAAGATCAGTGAAACAGAGCTGCTTTATTGAAAAAATGAACAAAATGGATAAGGTTTTAGCAAGGTCACTCATCAAGAAAAATAGTAGCCCCAAAGCAAGGAGATCTCGCTGTATAGCACTGGGAACTATGCGATGAATCCATACATGTATGTGTAATTGGGACACCACACTGTGCAGCTGGAAAACTGACAGAAATCTGTAAACCAGTTATAATGGAACCATAAAAAAATCTTAAAAATAAATAAATTAATTAAAGTCACCATATTTCAGCACCCCCCAAAAAAAGAAGTGGAAGAGAAGAAATAACAACCAATATCACAGAGATGCAAAAAAAAAATCCTAAGACAGTACTGTGAACAGTTATATTGCCAAAGGTTGAAAAAATTTTTTAAGAAAAGAACAAATTTCTAGAAACATAACCCCTTCCAATGCGAATCAGGAAGAAATAGACAATCTGATCACTAGTAGTGAAATTTAATTCATAATAAAAGAACTACCACCAAATGAAAGTCCTGGATTGGGTGGCCTCATAGGGGAATTATAACAAACATATAAAGATGAATTTATACCCATCCTTCTCTAAGTATTCCAAAAATCCAAGAGAAGGGAACACTTCAAATTAATTCTAAAATTCCACGTTTACCCTGATACCAAAATCAGACAAATACACTTCAAAAATAAAAATTACAAACTAATATTTGTAATGAATATGGATGCAAAAATCATCAAATAATACTGGCAAACCAAATTCAACAGTCTATAAAAAAGGATCATACATCAGGATCAAGAGGGATGTATTCCTGGGATGCAAGGATAGTACAATATCTGCAAGTCAATCAGTGTAATATGCCACAGAGACCTCTCTTCATAACTCAAGGTTATAAAGTTTTTCTCTGACATTTTCGCATACAACTTTCATAATTTTAGGTTTAACAGGTTCGTGGCCTATTTTGAGTAAAATTTTATAAATAGTGAAAGTTTTGTATCATTTTCCTTCAGAAATGTTCAATTATTCCAGGACCATTATTTCCAGCACTATGATTTCTAAACCAAATTTCTTTGCATGTTTGTCCACCAACAGTCCCCCTTTTCTGCACTATATTTTCTATTTATGCCTTTCTCTACCTTAATGCATATTTCATACTCTTTTGATTACTATACCTTTATAATAAGTCCTGGAATCAGTACTTTTAGTCATTTCATTTTATTTTCCTCTTTTTCAAAGTCATTTAAGATCCTCCACATCATTTACATTTCTATATAAACTTTATACTCAGTGTGTCAATTGTCCACAGAAAGGCCTGCTTGTCTTCTGATTGTGATTTAATTGAATCTATAAATCAATTCTGGGAGAATTGGTACATTAGAAATATTGAATATCCAGACTCAGGAATACCAATTCAGCTCTTAATTAATTTCTCTCAGTGGTATATATTTTTAAAAGTTTTATTGAAGAATACTTGATTTAGATCGATGTCATAATTTCTGCTGTACAACAAACTGATTCAGTTATACATACAGACACGTCCATTCTTTTTCAGATTCTTTTCCCATATAGATTATCACAGGATACTGAGTAGAGTTCCCTGTGCTAAATGGCAGTTCCTCTTTGACCAAACATTCCATATACTAGAATGTACATATGCCAATCCCAAATCCCCAGTCCAACCCTTCCCCCCGCCACCTGTCCCCTTTGATAACTACAATTTTTTTCAAAGTCTATGAGTGTGTTTTTGTTCTGCAAATAAGTTCATGTGTACCCTATCCTTATTTTTATATTCCACATATGTGATATAATATGACATTTGTCTTTCTGACTTACTTGACTTAGTATGACAATCTCTAGGTGCATCCATGTTGCTGAAAATGGCATTGTTTCATTATTTTTTATGGCTGAGTAATTTTCCATTGTATACATGTACCACATGTTTATCCATTCTTCCGTCAATGGACATTTAGGTTGTTTTCATGTCTTGGCTATTGTGAATAGTGCTGCAATGAACATTGGGGTGCATGTATCTTTTCAAATTATGGTTTTCTCCAGATTGATGCCCAGGAGTGGACTTGCTGGATCATATAGTTTTTCTATTTTTAGTTTTTTGAGGAACCTCTGTACTGTTCTCCATAGTGGTTGTATCAATATATATTACCCACCAAAAGTGCAGGAGGATGCCCTTTTCTCCACACCCTCTCCAGAATTAATTCTTTGTAGACATTTTGATGATTGCCATTCTGACTGATGTAAGGTAACATCTCATTGTAGTTTTGATTTGCATTTCTCCAATAATTAGTGGTGTTGAGCATCTTTTCATGTTTTTTTTTTTTTGCTATCTCTGTCTTGAAGAAATGTCTATTTAGATATTTTTAATGGGCTTGTTTGTTTGTTTTGTTGGTGTTGATATTGAGCTTCATGAGAAAGAAAAATTGACCTCGAAGAATCAGGCTCCCTGATTTCAGATTATACTACAAAGCTACAGTAATGAAAATAATATGGCACTGGAACAAAAGTAGAAAGAATAGTCAGTGGAACTGGCTAGAAAGCCCAGAAATAAACTCTCACATCTATGGTCAACTAATCTATGACAAAGGAGGCAAGAATATACAGTGGAAAAGAAACAGTCACCTCATTAAATGGTACTGGGTAAACTTGACAACTACATGTAAAGGAACAAAATTATAACACTTTCTAATACCATATACAAAAATGAACTCATAATGGATTAAATATCTAAATATAAGATAGGATACCATAAAACTCTTAGAAGAAAATATAAGCAGAACACACTCTGACATAAACCACAACAATATCTTTAAGGATACACCTCCTATAGTAATGAAAATAAAAAACAAATTAAAAATAGGATCTATAATTAAAATTAAAAGTTTTTCCACAATGCCAGAAACCATAAAAAAAAACAAAAAACAAAAAGACAACCCACATGATGGGATAAAATATTTGCAAATGAAGCAACTGACAAGGGATTAACCTCCAAAATATATGAACAACTCTCAGTGATATTTTAAAACTTAATTGCACAGCTGTTGTGAATCTATTGTTCTGTTATTCCTTAGCATTTTATTTCATAATTTTTGATGTTACTATAAATTACTTGATTCTTATTTCAAACTCTGATTGCTTTGAGTGCTTCATTCACTGATATTTATTAATTTGTTTTCTGCAAAATTGCTAAATTCATTTGCTAATTCTAGGACACATTTCACAGATTCCACCATAATTTTTTCATAGATTATTATGTTGTCCTTGAAATAAAACACAGATTTTCTTTTGCTTTTCTCCTGCATGGCCTTTATCATGCTTTGTTGTCTCACTGTCCTGGCTAGAACATACAGCACAAACTTTAATAGAAGTTCTGAAAGGGACATAATTACTCTGTTCCTGATCTTCAGGGGGGCAGGTTTCAGTGTTTCACCATTACACTGTTACCATAGGTTTTCATGGACAGTCTCATTCAGGAGGTTGAGGAAACTGCCTTATATTTCTAATTTTCATGAACTTTTTCCAGGAAGAGATGATATACTTGGTCAGTGACTATTGGAATGATCAAATAATTTTGCTTCTATTGTCTGTTAATATCGTGAATTACATTTTTTCCTTTTGTAATTGAGGTATAGTTGATTTACAATATTGCATTAGTTTCAGGTGTACAATATAGTTATCATCAATATTGGCTCTACTTCTCTGTGCTGTATCCTTGTGGCATATTTATTCTAGGCATAGTAATTTGTATTTCTCAATTCTATACCCCTGTCTTCTCACTTCCCCTTCCTTATCCCCACTGGTAACCACTTGCTTGTTCTCTATATCTGTGAATTGGTTTCCGTATAGTTACATGCACAATCTCCTTTTATTTTTTACATTCCACATACAATTGATAACATAGGGTACTTGTCTTACTCTGAAACTTCACTAAGCATAATGCTATCTAAGTCCATCCATGTTGTTGCAAAAGGAAGAATATCATTCTTGTTATGGCTGGTAATATTTAGGTTCTCTCATTTTTTTCTTGATGAGCATGGCTGAAGGCTCTCATTTTTTTTATTCTTTCAAAAAATAACTTTTCTTTCAATGGTCTTTTCTCTTTTATCTCTATTTTATTCATTTCCTCTCTGACCTTTATTATTTCCTTCATTCTGTTGACTTGGGGCTTTATTTGTTCTTAATTAAAAGCTTGAATACATCAAAAAATCTTCTCATGACAGTTGACTTTCTGTAAGAACAGTGAACATAGTAACTTAACAGAGTACCATCTCCACTTCCCAGCTCACTGGCAATTGTAAGTATATCAGCTGTAACTTTAAGTATACCAGCTCACATTCTTGTACCAGAGGGACAGAATAGAAATCATTAGCAAAGAATCATAATTAATTATTTGTCCTAGAAGACCGACTCAAAAGGCTTGCCTTTATTTCAGCTAACTCAGAATTGGCATAGTGCTGTAATTACTCATAGAAAATTGGAAACTGGTTGAAAGTATTTATAGGCTAATATCTTAGGTTGCTTCTGATAAGGCATTAGGTAACATTTGGAACAAAAAATGGACTTTCCAAAATCCTGGAGAATAAGATGTTGTTAAGAACTTTTAAAAGTTTCTGACATATTTTTTGGAATCTAGAAATCCGCATGCATGTTCAGGGCTGTATACATACTAAGGAAAAACCTGAGAAGGCCGTAAGTTCTTACCTTATGCAGACCTTAAAGCTTTTGATACACAGGATTAAAGGTTAAGAACGAGTTTTAAAGAACCTGGTTGAGTTTGTGGTATGCCACAACACACACACATACTCAGATCTCTTGACAAAACTTAGATGATTTTTTATTTCAAGATACTTAAATAAATTTCTGCCCAAAAATTAGCTAGGCAGTAAACTAAAAGAATAGACTTCAATGGTGAAATTTATCAAATATGCATTCTTTATATAATTATTTTAGAAAAGAAACTAAACAAACAACAACAACTATAATAAGCAGCACAAACAACTCCTGGAGAGGAGAGAGAAGTCAATATCCAGACTTGCCACATTATAATATTCAATATGCCTCATATTCTAAAAATAATTATAAGGCATCCAAAGAAATAAGTGAGAATTGTCTATATAAGGGAAAAAGTTAAATAAACAGAAACTGCTTGAGAAAGCCTAGATGTCAGGCTTTCTAGACAAATACTTTAAAGGATTATATCCAGCCCTTAGATATGTGTTTAATTATAAGCCTGTCACTCAGACTAAAGCCATGAAGAGAAGACAATAGGCCTCTTTCACAATGAGTCTGAGAATCTCAGTCTGTTCCCTCTCTGTGCCCTAGTAGTGGCTACTGGTTAGAAGCTCTTTCTGCATTTTTCATAATCCTATGGCATAAGATTTGTCATAATAAACCCTTCTGGCCACCAGAGTCAGGATATTTAGAGATGTCCTCTAGGAAAAAGCTGCAAACTTCAGGGCATCAGACCAACTCCAGCAAGTTGGGTTGAGGCAGTGGGATAGCTCAATGATGCTGTCTGCTGGACTCCATCTTTACAAAGTCTTACAGTGGCCCCATAGATACGTGTTAAATTAGAAGCCTGACACGCATGCTGGTGCTTTAAGATAAGAAAATGCTTAGACTCACAAAAAGTTTGGGTACCTTTCAGTCAGCTGCCTCTGCACTGGGTGCTGTGGTAGGTTAGTCCATGTGAGGCCTTTAAGAACTTCTTAGTTTCCTATAGCCTTGCAGGTCCTGTGAACACAAGCCCTGTTGGCTTTCAGCTAAGTATTTTTTGACTTCATTTCTGTGTGCATGTCTTATAAGCTGGGGTGCCAGAGAAAGGGTTCAAACTGATACACTGGGAGAAGCTTCGGGTTGAGTTCACTATGAATTGTGGGACACTGTGTTAATGGTAAGATAGTTTTAGCCTCTCCTACCAAATTCGTTTTGGCTTTTTTCTTATTCACCTGATGTGTAGGAGTCAGCTAGCTTTTTTTTTTCCCCAGAGGAAACTGTTCTGTATGGAGCAGTTTGTCTGTGGGATGAGGTGTTTTCAGGATCCTCCTACAGCACCATCTTGAACTGGAACTCCTGAAAACAACTTTATTTTAGCTACTTTAAAAATGTTCAATGAGGTAAAGAAAATTATGTCTAAAGAAATAAAGTGTGAGAACAAGGTCTTACCAACTTGAAAATACCAATAAAGAGAGAAATTCTTAAGAGTAACCAAATAGAAATTTGGAGTTGTGGGTTTTTTTTGTTTGTTTGTTTGTTTGGTTGTGCCTGTATCATGCCCAAGTTCCCAAGCCAGGGATTGAACTCATGACAGTAGTAATCCGAGCAATAGCAGTGACAACACCAGATCCTAAACTTCTAGGCCATCAAGGAATTCTGGGAGTTGAAAAGTAATATAACTGACATGAAATTCACTAGAGTCTCAATAGCATACTTGAACAGGTGAAAAAAACAAGCAAGCTTCTTCTCAAGTATGACAAGTGAGATCATCTCGTTGAACAACAGAAAAAAAAAGAAAGAGGTAAAAGAAGCAGAGCCTAAGCATATTGCGGGGCATCATCAAGACTGCCTAGAAATGTATAATGTGAGATCCAAAAGGAGAGGAACAAGAGATAGAAAGTGTATTTGAAAAAATAATGGCAAAAAATTTCAAATTTGATAAAATCCATGAATATACATTTCCAAGGAACTCAAGAAATCCCAAGCAATCTATATTTGAAAAGATTCACACTAAATGAATCATAATCAAACTGTTGAAACACAATGAGAAACTTGAAAGCAGCAAGAGAGAAGTGCCTCATTACATAAAAAATATCCTTGATATAATTAACAGCTAGCAGCTGGTTCATCAGAAACTATGGAGGATAGAAGGCAGAGGGATCACATATTGAACATACTGGGGAAAAAAATCTTCCAATTAAGAAGTCTATATCCAGCAGTATTAGTCATCAAAAGTAGATGGCAAATTAAGAAAATTGAAAAAATGAAAATTCATAGAGATGCAAAAATTGATATAAACAAATATTGAAGTAATCATCACTAGTAGAACTCCCTTACAAAAAATTTTAAAGGGGGCCTTTTAGGCTTAAATAAAAGGACACTAGACAGTAACCCAACTCCACAAGAAGACATAAAAGATAACAGAAAAGATGATTAGCAGGGTAAATATAAAAGTTTATATTAATGTATTTTATTTCATAAAAATTTTTCCATTTGATTTAAAATACAACTACCAAAGACTATAATTACAAATTTAGTTTGAAGGACACACTATGTATAAGGCTATAATCTGTGATAATAACAGTAGCAATGCAAAGGTAGGGATGGAGAAAAGTTTTTATATATAATTGAGATTAAATTGGTATTAATGAGAAGTAGATGGGTATAAATTAAGAAGTTAATTGAATACTCAGGGCAACCACTCGAAAATAAGTTAAAATAAACATAGAAAGGAGCAAGAAAGGAATCAAAATGGTTCACTTGAAAATATATATCTAACACAAAACATGACAGTAATGGAGGAATTGTGAAATAAAGATATCTTTTTGGGTTGAATTGTGTCTCCCCAAAAGATATGCTAAATTCCTAAACACTGGCCCTTTAAATGTGACCTTATTTGGAAATAGGATATTTACAGATATAATTGAGTTAGGATGAGGTCATTCTGGACTCTAATGCATTCTAAACCAATGACTGGTGTCCTTATGTGATGAGGGAAATTTGGCAACAGACACAGACAGAGAGAATGCTATCAAACAATACCAGAGTTTTCACTACCTCAAAAGTGTGAGCTTAGCTGCTAGGGGTGCATTTATATTTCCTCATTAAGTAGGTCATAACCTGCATATTTTAAACAGACTATTTCTTGAATTCCCAACATACCTAACTACAGACCTAGAAACAGTTCCATACTCCTATGAACCCAACTACAGCCCAATTTGGCCATGGTCTTGCTACTAGGACCATACACCAAGGGTCCCAGGAGGAGTCATGCCAAACTGTACCATGGATCATAGGCTTTTAGATCTTAGTCCCAGCTCAGGACCCTGAAGTGGTCCGTGGCCCAGTCCAGCTCCACTTGGATATGGTCTAGAAGCCCTTAGAGGTAAGCCTGCCAAAATTATTCTGACTATAGTTTCTGAAACAGCCCTGTATCTGGGCCCCAGACCCTAGTACTGCAGTCTGTGAGCAGGCCCCAGCAACAAAAACTACTAACTGCACCCCTAAATATCATGAAAGGGCCCTGTATCAATTTCCATTCCCTCCCAGTGACAGTCCAAGAGCAGTCCAGCAGGCCCGTGTAGAAAATGCACCTCTCTGCACCCTGGAGATCCTGAAACCACTCTACATTTGGTTCTAGCCTGTCCCAGCTGCATTCCCTGAGTAGTCCTATAAGTTCACCAGGAGACACACATTAACTTTGAATTTAGGAACTAGAATAAGAAGATCGAATTATACCCAGAGCAAGAAGAAGGAAGGAAATAACATTAGAGTATAGATAAACAAAATCAGAAAGAGAAAAGAGGGAATTAGGAAACCAAAAGTTAGTTCTTTGAAAATATCCATAAAATGAATATAAGTTAGCTAGACTGACCAAGAAAATAAGACTCAGGTGACCAAAATCGACTGTTAAAAGGAGACACTATTATGGACCTTACAGAAATAAAAATGATGATAAGGGAGTACTATGAACATTTGTACCAACAAATTAAATAACCTAGATATCAAGCATGAATTCCTAGAAATACAGACTGACAACACAGCCTCAAGAGGAAAAAAAAATCATAACAGACATATAACAAGAGATTAAATCACAAAGAAAAGTCCATATCCAGATGGCTTCCATGCAGAATTCTATCTGGCTTCCATGCAGAATTCTATCAAATATTTAAAGAATTGATACCAACTTTTCTCAAACTTCCAAAATAACAGAAAAGGATGAAACACATACTAACTCATTCTATAAGGCCAAATTTAACTTGCTTCCAAAGTCAGACAAAGTAATTTCACAGGATACAATATTCTTTCATGACAATAATGATAATAATAATAATAATAATAATAATAATAATAAATATAATAAAAATAAAAATTCACTCTAGAACTTAGAAAGACAAGAGAATTTCCCCAAAATAATAAAGGATACTTGGAAAATTCCACACTAATCATGTATGAAAAATGCACAACTAACATAATATCTAATTGTGAAAGAGTGGATAATTTCCTCCTAAGATCAGGAACAAGACAAGGATACTTGCTTTCACCATTTCTATTAAACACTGTACTGAAAGTTATAGGCAGGGAATTAGGCAATAAAAATAAATAAATGTTGTCCAAATTGGAAAGGAGAAAATAAAACTAACTCAGCTTGTATAAGTAGAAAACGATAATTAATGTTAGAGCTAATAAAAGAATGCTCAAAGTTGCAGGGTGTAAGACCAAGAATTAAAAATTCGGAGAAAGGATCAATATTGCAGAGGAATAAGATGTAGTGCTCACCTTCTCCCTCAAACACATCAAAAAAAAAAGTCTACAAGTAGTATGATTCACAGAGAACATCTACTGAACGCTGGCAGAAGACCTTAAACATCAAAAAAAGGGCTAGAAACCCTCTACAAAACTGGGTAGAGCAAAAGAAAAAAAAAAGGAGAGAAAAGGAATGAAGTCGGTACCAGTACTCCTGAGAGGGAGCTGTTAAAGAACAAGTACCCACACACTGGGAAGGCACCTAAACAAGGGGGAGATTAGACAAGATGGAGGGACCCCAAAGTCATGGGAAAAAGGTCAGCAGCTGGACTAAGGAGGGCAAAGCAGAGTGAGAGCTGAACAGATCACCTGTACCACTGCACCCCAACACCAGAGCTTGAGATGCTGGGGGTGGGGGTGAGAGCTGAGACTCAGGCTCTGGAGGTCAGTTCCTGGGAGAGGACTAGGGTTAGCGGTGTGGAGACAGACTGAGGGGCTAGGGTGCAGTGCACCAAGGGCTGTGGAGTTAAGTGCCACAACCAAGGGAACCTGGGAGGAGGTCTGGGCTCACATGAGAAGCAAGGCACCAGGTACCTCTTCTGTTGGCTAAGGGCAGCAGGGGTCTATGCATTATGCAGTGCCTCTTGATGATCTACGGGCTGTGGGGGCAAACCACAGCAGTCATGTCAGACACCGGAGGTGGGTGTGGCCTGCAAACACTAGGGGTTTGTGAACAGGCACCACCTGCAGCCCTAGGCACCCCAGTAGATGGCAAAGAAGAGGGCACTGCACCTGAGCACCACCTGTTGGTACAATCACTCCCATGGGAAAGCATCCGCTCTTGCTGCTGATACTGCCAAACACTCCAGGCACCACCTACACACTTGATCATTGTCACTTCCCAGGGCCCTGCACCTAGGAACAGCCAGCACCACCTTCCCATGGGTCCTTGCTGCTATTAAAGGCCCAGGAACCAAGGACAAGCTACTAGAGCTGCCCATTGCCTCCATCTCCCTAGAAGCATACACAGAACCCTAAAAATAAAAGTTAAGCTCTCACAAAATACCCAGGGGCGTTCACGCATATAAATAGCCCTCCAAGACTACAGTAATTATTTTCCCTAAACTCACAGAATAAGAAAAATATATGCTCAGGAACCATTCCCAGTTAAAAGAACAGGAGAATTAACCTGTAGGTGCAAACAATGAAACAGACTTCTGCAGTCTAACAGACACTGAGTTCAAAAAGGAGACAGCAAAAATATTGAAGGAATTAAAGGCGAATATGAAGGAATTAAGAGCAGATATGAATAGTAGTGCAGACTACTTTAGAAAGGAACTAGAAAATATAAGCAGATGTCAAGAAAAATTAGAAAATTCATTTGCAGAGATGCAAGCTGAGTTAAAGGCACTGAAGAGCAGAATGAATAGAGAGTTCCTATCATGGCTCAGTGGAAATGAATCTGACTAATATCCATGACAATGTAGGTCACAGACACAGCTCATATCCCATGTTGCTATGGCTATGGCATTGGCCTATGGCTACACCTCTGATTTGACCCCTAGCCTGGGAATGTCCATATGCCATGGGTGCAGCTCTAAAAAGCAAAATAAACTAATAAATAAATAAATAGCTAGCAGAATGAATAATTCAGAGGAATGAATTAGTGACTTGGTACATAGAATAATGGAAAACACTGAATCAGGACATCAAGCAGAAAACCAAGTGAAAAAACATCAATGCAATATAAGAGATCTATGAGATATTACAAAGCAGGCCAATTTATGCATAAGAAGGACTCCAGAGAGAGAAGAAAAAGAAAAGGGAATTGAAAATATATCAGAAGAAATTATGGCCTAAAACTCTCCAAATCTAAAGGAAACAGATACAAGAAGCACAGAAGGCCCCAAAAAGGGCCACACCAAAACATATTATAATAAAAATATCAAAAGTTAAAGAGAGGATTCTAAAAGAAGAAAGAGGAAAACAAAGCGTTAATTACAAGGTTACCCCCCTAAGGCTTTCAGCTGATTTCTTTACAGAAACACTACAGGCCAGAAGACAGTGGCAAGATATATTCAAAGTTCTAAAAGTGAAAAAATTTACAGCCTAGAATACTATACCCAGTGACACTATCATTGAAAATAGGAGGAGAAATAAAGATTTTCTTCAAAAAACAACTGAATGAGTACAGCAATACTAAAGCCATTCTAAAAGAAATGCTGAAAGGGCTCCTCTAAATAAAAAAGAAGTAAGAAGAAATAGGATAGAGGTCTCACTCTTGGGCATATATCTGGACAAAACTTTCATTGAAATAGATACATGCACCCCTATGTTCACTGCAACACTATTCATAATAGCCAAGACGTGGAAGTAACCCAAATGTCCATCAATAGATGAATGGATTAAGAAGATGTGGTATATATACACAATGGAATACTACTCAGCCATAAAAAAGAACAAAATAATGCCATTTGCAGCAACATGGACGGAACTAGAGACTCTCATACTAAGCGAAGTATGTCAGAAAGAGAAAGATAAATACTATATCATATCAGTTATACCTGGAATCTAGTAAAGGGCACAAATGAACCTATCTACAGAAAAGAAAGTCATATGACTTGGAGAACAGACTTGTGATTGCCAGGGGGAAGGGGAAGGAGTGGGATGGACTGGGAATTTGCAGTTAGTAGATGCAAACTATTGCCTTTGGAGTGGATAAGCAATGAGATCCTGCTATATATAGAACAGGGAACTATATCTAGTCACTTATGATGGAACATGATGGAGGATAATGTGAGAAAAAGAATGTGTGTATATATATATATATATGTACAACTGGGTCACTTTGCTGTACAGCAGAAGTTGGCAGAACACTGTAAATCAACTATAATAGAAAATATAAAAATCCTACAAAAATTCATTGTATTCTTACACACTAGTAGTAAAAAAAAATGGAACAAGAGAGAAGAATACCATATATATCATTTATTTGTGGAGTCTAAGATGTGGTATAGATGGTCCTATCTACAAAACAGAAACAGATCATGGCCAAAGAGAGAGACTTTTGGTTCCCGTGGGGTGGGAGGAGGGAGTGGGATGAACGTGCTTTTTGGGTTTTTCGGGTGCAGTTATATTTGGAATGGATGGGCAATAGGGCTCTACTGTACAGCACAGGGAACTGTATGTGATTGGCTCACTTTGCTATACAACAGAAATTGAAGAAACATTATAAGTCAACTATACTTTAATAACAAAACAGGTAAAAAAATTTTAAAAGACATCCCACTTACAACAGCATCAAAACCAATAAAATACTTAAGAATAAATTAAAAGAAATGCAAGATATGTACAATTAAAGGTACAAGCCATTGAAAGAAATCAAAGAAGACCTAAATGAATGGAAAGACACCCCACACTCAAGGATTGGAATACTGAATATTGTTAAGATGGCAATCTGTCTAAGATAATCTATGGATTCCACGCAATCCTTACAAAAATCTCAACTTCCTTTTTTTTCAGAGAAAAAGCTGATCCTAAAATTCACATGGAATTGGAATGGACTCAGAATAGTAAAAAACAATCTTGAAATTTAAAAAAACCCGGAAAACTCACACCTCCTGATTCCAAAATGTATCACAAAGCTACAGCAATCAAAAAAAATTGTAGTACCAGCATAAGGATAGAAACATAAATCAACAGAATAGAATTTGGTGATAAAAAAATAAACCAATATCTCTATGGACAATTGATTTTTAACAGGGTGTCAAAATCATTCAGTGTGGAAGGAATTGTCTTTTTATTAATGGTGCTGGCACAACTGGAATTCACATATAAAATAATGAATTGTACTCCTACCTCACACCATGTACAAAAATTAACACAAACTGAAAACAGCATAAATGTGACAGCAAAAACTCTAAAACTCTAAAGAATACATTTTAAAATCCATGTGACTTGGATTAGGGGACGGTTCTTTAAGTATGATACCAAAAGCAATTAAAAAGATAAATTTTACTTCATATTTTGATATTAAAACACATTATCAAGAAAGTGAAAAAACAATAGGCAGCAATATTTTTCAAACATTTATCTGGAAATGGTCTAATATATATAATACATATAAACAACTCTTATCAACTCAACAATCTCAAGGGAAATAAATCAAGGAACCTGAGCAAATAATTTGACCAGATACCTCTCTAAAGAAGAGATAAAGATGGCCAGTAAGTACTTGAAAAGATTCTGTGCATTGCTGTCATTAAGAAAATACAAATCAGAGTTCCTGTCATGGCTTGAATATGACTAGTATCCATGAGGACACAAGTTCGATCCCTGGCATTTCTCAGCGGGTTAAGGATCCTGCATTGCTGTGGCTGTGGGAGCAAATCGGCTACAGCTCCGATTTGACCCCTAGCCTGGGAACCTTCATATGTCACAAGTGCGGGCTTAAAAAAGCCAAAAAAAAAAAAAAGGAAAGGAAGAAAATACAAATCAAAGTCACAATGAGATATAATTTCACATTTATTTAAATTATGGAAAGTAAGTTTTGGCAAGAATGGAAATTGAAACCCTCATGCATTGTAGGTGAGAATGTAAATGATACTTCTGTGGAAAACAGTTTGGCAATCCCACAAGCAGTGAAACATGGAGTTACCACATGACCCAGCATTTCTACTCCCAGGCATATACCCAAGAGAATTTAACATATATTCACATAAAACTTGTAAATGAATGTTTATAGAAGCAATATTCATAATAGCCAAAAAGTGGAAATAATTCAATGTCCAACAATTGGTGAATGGCTAAACAAAATGTGGTACATCTATACAATAGAAAATTATTCAGCCATAAAAGGGAATGGAGTACTGTTACACACTACAACATTGATAAGTGTTGAAAACATTAAGTGAAAGAAGCCAGACACAATAGGCTACATACTGTATTATTTCATTCATATTAAATATCCAGAATAGATAAATCCATAGAGGCTGAAAGTAGATTAAGGACTGTCCACAGAATGAAGGGTAGTGAGCAACTGGGATTAATTGTTGATAAGTATGGAATTCCTTTTTGGAGTGATGGGACTGTTCTGATTAGTGTTGATAACTGCGTAAGTTAGTGAATATACTAAAAATCACTTGAGTGCATATACTTCAAAACAAGGAATTTTATGAAGTATATCTCAATTCTTGAAATAGTCTATTAAAAATACATGGCTGTGTTACTTCCTTCTTTAAAATTTTCTGTTTACTTCAAAAGCTAAAAGTAAAATCCCTTTACCTTAGTATAGACCCATAGCCTGGCACTGGTTCTTCCTTATATAGTTCCAATCTATGTTTCCAGGTATATTTGTTACCTTTCTTCGGTGAGTCAGAGCACACAATAATACACAATACTTCACATTGCTTTGGTTTTGGACATGCTCTTTCCTAACAAGTGAATCTTACTCATTCTTTACATCTCAGTGTCAGTAATTCTTTTGGGAGTTTTTTTTCCTCCATTGTTTTGGTATATTTAATCATTTCCACCTCTGTTTTCATAGCACTTTGCACATGATACAGTTTCAGTAATTATCACATTACAATGTAATTATCTGTTTATATATGTATATCTGTGAATTCCTCAAGAAGAGAGAGTAGGTTTTATCAACTCTATACCTCATTGTTTAGTGTAGAGGTTGGCACATAGTAAGCACATAATAAATAGGTGAGTGATAGAAGAAGAAAGTTACTGGTAAGGCTCAACATACAATAGATGGAATCAAACAAGTGCATAAGTATGCTATCTAAAAGATATAAAGGAAATAGCTAAGTCTGAACAAGGTGACTGAGATGTTTTCTCAGAGCTTGTATTTATCAGAAAAATATAATAACCTAAACAACTACTTGTAACCTAACTAAAAACAAAGCTGTTGTCAGAAGCCAAATGCTGTGAATGGACTCCAGGAAAAAAAGAAACCAAGCACAATATTTTATTAAAACGTTGGAATACACCTCAAATTATTAAATATTAAAATGTGTGACAGTTATGAATATTCCTATGAGAGGAACAGCTGCACAAATCCAATGTAGCTTTATGAAAATAGCCACTAAGATTTAGTTTAGTGATTCCCCAAAGCCGGTCTGCAAACAGGCTGCATCTGAATCACCTAAAAAAAGTGTATGTAAAGATTTCTGGACTTCATCAACAGAGTTTCTGATCCACTAATTTTGAAATGTAACACAGGTATCCAAATTTGTTAAAGCTCCCTCAGACAATACTCTTATATACCCAGGTTGGGGAACTACTTCCTTGTGACTCCAGGCATACTGAGTAGCCATCTGATAGTAATTTGGCTTTCCATGTAAATTTTCTGCAAGAAGGAAAATGTGCTGACTAGCAGATTTAAATAACTGGTCTGTTTGGCACTTACCTTTTCACTCTAAATTGACAACTTTACTTCCTGGCTTATATAGCAATCTCTTATGGGTTGGTTATCACAAACTAAAACACCTGAGAGTGGTCTTCTTAAATTCACTGACAAATTAATTTCTAGGCATGCAACATCTAGAACCAGATCCCTGAATCATGGTAACCATATCAAAACTCTGATAATATATGGGGGGAAATTGCTTGAGCTCTCTCTTTAAAATAAACACATAGCACTATGGTTACCCTTCCTATATGAAAGAAGAAAATGTCTCTATCTTTGAAATTATTTGAGACTCTAAAATAAAGGACCGTTTAAATCACAGAAAAAATTGAGAAAGAGATCACCGAACTGTCAGTGTCTTAAAGATACTATTCAACTCAAATTGCAGTTAACAAGAAAGCTTTAATGTGTTTAATTAGAAATTCTGTGCTTGGAAAATTAAGACCATGTAATAGAACTTTTATTTATTGTAACGGAATCTCTGAAAGTAATTTTATATCAGCCTCAAAATACTATTCTGAAAATTCGAAACTGTCATTTAGAAAGACGCTGTCATGTGTGCAATTTTTTAGAGCATCACTCTGTTGAAGTAACAAAGAAACCCTCTACTGCTTCAGATTAAATGATAATGACCAATATATGACTGATTTCCCCACAGATTCTAAAATGTTTACACTTGTTTATCATTTTTTGACTTTTTATAAACATGACACTAGAACTGTGGAACAGAAATCTATTAGAAACCATTCATCACCTCTTGTAATTCATTTGCACTGACGTCTACCTTATCAAATATTAGAATAGCCATTTGTGTTTTCTAAAAATTAATACTAGCACTAATAATATTAATTATTAATGCTAAACTAATATTAGTATTAATATTATATGATTTTCCATTTTAAAATTTTCAACCTAACAATATCATCAAGTTTGGAGTGAGCATGGCAGAGAGCAATTTTTCCAGTCTGCTCTCTGAATCACTAGGGGCATGAAGAGTTCTTATCTGTCCCTGTTGGTGCTGTCCATAGGGACAGAAAATGCCTCTCTAAGTCTGTGATTGCATCTAGATGGGGGCTAGGAGACACAACTACAGGGTAGAGAAAGATTACCTGGGTCCAGCCTCCAGACTGTTCAGTCATAACCTGCACTCAGTATGTGCCACTGGCACCTGGAGAGGTGCCTGGTATCACTACCTGGCATGACTTCTGAAATTGAATAGAGGGCAATGAGATGCCAGAACTGAGCTACCTTTAGCGGCTAAGCAGAAGGCCAGGAAATGCTTAGCCTGTTTCCTTTGGCCACTGGGTGGGGGTTCTCTACTTATGTGCTCAGCATCTACCAACCTCAACCAAGCAGCATTACATGGCTCAGGAAGCACATTCCACCAAGGTGGGTGGCAGAGGGATCAAATGGGACTCCAGTTCACACTGCATGGCTGGCCTAGAGAAAGTTTTTCCACCCCCACATGACTGGTGTTTCCTACCAACCACCTGGTGGCACAAGGCCCAGGAACCACATTTCTGTCCTGTGGGCAATACCAGTGGCACCAGGTGAAAAAAGCAGACCAGACTGGCACTGGTTCTGAACACTAATAATGACTGGAATCATAGATCACAAAAACAGGCCAAGATCTACACTATGAACTTGAACAAAGCAACTGCCTGCTAAAATATAAGATTTAAATAGGATTTATAGTCTCCTAAAATAATGTTAAAAATATCCAGGATACAATTTTATAAGTTACTGATCATATACAGAACCAGAAGAAACACAACTTGAATGAGAAAAGATGACCATCAGACATCAACATCAAGACAAATAAGATTCTGGAATTATTGAACAAGGATTTTAAAGAAGCCTTCATAAAAATATGTCAACAAAGCAATTACAGTTTTTAAACAAAAAAAATATAAATCAGTAAAAGAGAAAACATCAGTAATTAAATAGAATATATATACATATATATACATATATTATATATACATATATATATTATATATATATTATATATATATTATCAGTAATTAAATAGAATATATATACATATATATACATATATTATATATACATATATATATGTTATATATATAATATATATATTATCAGTAATTAAATAGAATATATATACATATATTATATATACATATATATATTATATATATATATTATATATATATATATTATGTAGAATTTACAGAATGGAAGAATACTATAATTGAACAATAACAGAAATAAAAAACATGTCGAGAAGTTCCTGTCATGGCTCAGGGGAAATGAATCTGATTAGTATACATGAGGACACAGGTTTGATCCCAGGCCTCGCTCAGTGGGTTAAGGATCTGGCATTGCTGTGAGCTGTGGAGTAGGTCACAGATGTGGCTCTGATCTGGCATTGCTGTGGTTTTAGCATGGGCCAGCAGCTACATTTCCAATTCAACCCCTAGCCTGGGGACTTCCATATCCCATAGGTGTGGCCATTAAAAGACAAAAGACAACAAAAAAGTGTTGAATGGACTCAAATGCAAATATAATATAACAGGGTAATTAATCAGTGAACCTGAACAATAAAAATTACCCAATTTGAATAACAGAGAAAAAGACTAAAATAAAAAGAGAGAACAAGAACAGAGTCTTAGGGATCTGTGAGACAATAGCAAGAGATCTAACATTTGTATCACCAGACTCCTACAAAGGAAAGAAAGAGCTAAAAAATTACTTGAAGAGGAATTCTCATAGTGGCTCAGCAGGTTAAAGACCCCATGTTGTCTTGGTGAGGATGTGGGTTTGATCCCTGGCCTCACTCAGTGGGTTAAGGATCCAGTATTGCTGCATACTGCTGCAAAAGTCACAGATGTGGCTCAGATCTGCTGTTGCTGTGACTGTGGTATAGGCTGCAGGTGCATCTCTGATTTGATTCCTGCTCTGGCAACTTCCATATGTCATAGGTGTGGCTGTAAAAAAATATAATTTGAACAAATAATCACTGAAAAATTTCTAAATTTAGTGAGAGATTTCAAAAGCTTAACAAAATCAAAATAGGATTAGCCCAGAGAAATCCATGCACAACATATCATAATTAAATTTCTGAAAAGTAAAACAAAGAAACAACTTGAAAGCAGCCAGACAATAATGATGCAGTATTTATAGGGGAATAGCAATGCAAACAACAATGGATTTTTTCATCTAAAACCTGGATGCCACAAGGAAATAGTATATTTTTAAAGTGCTGAAAGAAAAGAATTGTCAACCATGAGTTACAAATTTTGCAAAACTATCATTCAGGAATTAAGGAGAAATAAAAGACATTCTCACATAAAGGAAAATAATAGGAATATATTGCTTAGAAGACCTACTTTTAAAGGATGAATAAAGGAACTTTTCCAAGTAGAAAGAAAATTATAACAAGATTTAGAATTTCAGAAAGGAAGAAAGAACATCATAATAGAAAAAAATTGGAATAAATATGAAACTATCCCTTCTCCATGAATTTCTAAAATCATATTTATTAGTTGAAAATACAGAGACTGATAAAGAATGGTCATAAAAATATGATGCACTATATTCTGTCTGCAAGAAGTTGGTTTCAAACACAATAAGTAGTTGAAAGTAAAAGGATATAAAAATATATACAATAAAAATATTATTTTTAAAAAATCAGGAGTGGCTATACTAATATAACAGACTTCAAATCAAAGGGCACTACTAGGGACAAAGAGGGATATTATATAACCACTGTATTACATAAAAGGTACAATCCATGAAAAAGACATAGCAATCTTAAATGTATAAGCACATTTGCTTCAAAATATGTGAAGTAAAAACTGTTAGAGCTGAAAGAAATACATGAATCTACAAATAGCTGGAGACTTCACCACCCCACTCTAGGAAACTGATAGAACTACTAGACAGAATATAAGAAAAAATATGTAAGAATTAAACAACCCCATTAACCAACAGATTTTAACTGACATTTTAAAAACTCTACCCAACAACAGCAGAATATGAATCCTTTAGAAGCATCTATGGAACATATACCAAGATAGACCATATGTGTAGCGATAAACTTCATGAATTTAAAAGAATTGAAATCATACAGTTTGTTCTTTGACCATAATGGATTCAAACCAGAAATCAATAATAGAAAGATAATAGAGAAATCTCCAAACAACACACTTCTCAATGATCTATGCGTCAAAAAGGAAATCTCAAGGAAAATAAAAATAATTTTAAGAAATGAACTGAGTAAATATGAAAATACTAATTAAAATTTGTGGGACACAGTTAAGACAGTAGTGAGAGAAATTTATGGACCAAATGCATATATTAAAGGCAAAGAAAAGAATGGTTTACAAATGTATCGTGTGACACCAAGACGTTAGAGGAACAATATCTTTCTTTAACCATTTACCATATTTTGCTACAGGAACTTTAAGGTTTTCTGAGAAAATCTATCAGACATTCAAGCTCATGCCATATTTACTATAAACTTATTCTAATATAATATACACAATCCTATTATGATTACCCATTAACTTCTACTCTGATGAAAATACTTTTTATTCAATCGCTACTTTTGCTTTATCAGGTTCATCAGACATATATGGGTTAAATTGTTCTTTCTACACTTTATTCACATTTATGTGAATGGCATGCAAAAAACAGATGACAATGAAAAATTAAGTAGAAAATGATTTTTTATACAAAATTTTGTTATCTGGATTTTTTCAATCAAAAGTAGTTTCACACACCTAGAGTATGACCAGTGATGTTCATAGCTATGATCTCGTGAAATAATATAGACAACCAAGCAAATGCTAAGTTAAACTCAGAATGGTTTTAATGTTTTTATTTGTATTTTATCACATACAGTTCTAATACAGGAAATGACATATGTGATTTGTCATCAGAGAAATCAATCAAAAAATTTGTTTTACCTTTCCTATTGATTTATAATCCTGCTTAGAAACTATGTGTGTTAGTGTGTGTGTATCACAATGCATTTAAAGTCAGGTAGAAGTTGACTCCGACATTGCTATACCATTTAAATGTAGAAAATTTTACTTTATAAGGAATTATGTTTTTGGTTTGTAATTTTGAAAACAGACCAAGACCAATAAGACTATATCAAAGAGAAAGATACTTGTGGAACTGGTCTCACAGCAACCAGAACAGTTAGAGTTTAAAAACCCACACAAAGAAATATGTTTCTGCAAAGCTTACAAATAACTCTGTGTTCTACAACATAATTCATTTTCCTAAGTATGAGTTTTGTTTTGTTCAGGACATGCATTTAACCCTAAAATGCTATGTATTTTCTCAAATTAAGTTTCTTTAAAAAAATGCCTGTTTTTCCAATTTTCTTCCACTTAAGATACTGAAATTGTGCATTAATTAGTAGATTTCCCCATCCATTTGACTTTCATTCTCTTGTGCCTTTTCAGAAGTAGAAGGGAACTTAAGATAATCTAGTTCCACCATGTTATGTCCAGTGGAAACTGAGTGACTTGGCTAAAGGCTACATAGCTATTTATGACAGAGCTTAATTCATAGCTCTTTCAAATAGATGCTTCTTCTAATTTTAATTCTTTCTTGACTTTACTTATCTATAAAAATTCTATTTCATCATATTTTCTGAACATATTTTCTCCTAAAAATAAGAGTAATGGACCAAGTAGTGTTTAGAGGAGAGGATTATTTGATTCTAGATACTTCTTCTAAAATAAACCCTTGAATCAAGAAGGGTGATTTTCGAGTGGATCTCTAGTTACAAGTAAAAACAGACGCCTATAAGTCACTAAAACATCAATGCTAAATATATGGAGGGGTTGTACAAACTGACACAATGAAATATGTTTTCAGAGTGAGATAATGCTCTTTCCCAAAATGATTTTGCTTTATATATACTTCCCAATTATTATCTCCAGTTTATACCACATTCCTCAGCTCAATGCATCCATACATATGCTTAAATCCTACAGATCCTTTTAACTCAACATTTCTAACATTGAAAAAAAACTTTTTCCTTCATTTGTATTTCTCTATATTGGTTAATTGCATGACTGCCTAGCTAAGTAGTGGGTAGCTAAAAACTATGACTGTGTCATTCCTAATTTTTCTTCAAACTTTCACATCTAATTGGTTTGTAAAGCCTCTTGACTTCATTTCTCTAAAAGCTTTTTCTCTGTGCTTTTCTTTCCGATACAACTGCATCAGTGCTATTTTTTCTGTCACCTAAATAATTGCAGTAATTTCCTAACCACTATCCTGGTCTCTAAACTTGTATCCATTGTATTCATTCTCAATCCTGCTGATTCATCTTGCTAAAATAATTCTGATGGTGTCACTCCCTGATTAAACTCTTCAATACCTCCTCAGGACTCTGATTGTTCTTCAGTATGCTCACCATTAGTTTTAATTTGTCACCAGGACACAAGAGACCACATGCTTTCCTCTCCAACTTTCAAACACCTGACTTAAAAATGATCACAGTCTCTGAGTATTGGTGGTATGGGAAAACTGAACTTAATTTAACCTTAATAAAGCATTTTGAAAGCTGTGTCTGATCATATGTGCTAGATACATGGTAAGGGGCAACTGTAGGATGTACTGACAAAGAATTATGAATTGACAAATGTCAAAAAAAGCCTGATAAAGAATTATGAAAAACAGTGTCAAAGAAATCTCAGTGTACCTACTGATTTATATTGAATATCTCCTATTTACTAAAAAGACATTTACTAAAAGTCAGACGTATAACAACTGTAGCTTTTTTTTTTTTTGTCATTTTAGGGAACCCATGGCATATGGAGGTCCCCAGGCTAGGGGTCTAATTGGAGCCTAGTCAGATTAGTTTCTGCTGCGCCATGATGGGAACTCCCAACAAATGTAGCTTTAATTCCATATGGTAAGATATGAAAATCCACTACAGCTACATAGCAACTTGTTACATGGTGTACATTTTATTGTGTATTTTTAGTGTATTTTTTTCTCAGTTAAAAATTAACTATTCAGGGTTACTATTGTGGTGCAGTGGAAACAAATCTGACTAGTATCCAGGTTTGATCCCTGGCCTCGCTCAGTGGGTTGGGGACTCAGCTTTGCCATGAGATGTGGTGTAGGTGGCAGATGGCTTGGATCCCATGTTGCTTTGGCTGTGGCATAGGTTCCGATTTCGACCCTTAGCCTGGGAACTTCCATATGCTGTGGGTGCAGCCCTAAAAAACAAAAATAAAAATAATAACTATATTTATGAACTGGTGTGTAACTGAAGGTCTCAATTGCTTTTTTGCCCAACAATGACTACTGCTTCCACACCCCATCATTAGAACTTTACATATTTACAGCTCACAGACTTATCACTGTCCCTGGAGTCCCACTCTGCAGTCACTCTATATTCATTCTGAAACAGGAGGGAAAGGGGCAGGACACAACTGCTATATAAATGAAGCAAGGGTGCAGCTGTTAAGAGCAATAAAAATCAGCTGGAACTGGCTGAAACCAAGGTGGCTTCAAGAACAGTCTGGTTATTGACCTTTAGCTCATTATACCTTTACTGGAATACTAAAAATCACTCCATCTGGTGCCATGACAGTTCTGAGGGGGACCATAAAGTGCCAAAAAGTGGGCAGTGGCCCAATTGCCAAGAAATTCCCATCCTTCCCTGAAAAAGCAAGAATATTCCTCTCACTGTTGTATGAAATTATTCAGTCCATAAAAACCAGCAACCTCATGACCTGAGGCTGCTCTTACTTTCTGAGATGGTCCACATTCTGCCTATGGAGTGTATATCTGTATAAATAAACTCACTCTTCATTTTCTTTGGCTTGCTCTTGAATTCATTCCTGCATGAAGCCAAAGACACTCACTTAGCTGTCTGTCCTAAGGACTCCTGCGGACTCCCAGGACATGGCATTTACTTCTTCTGCAATAATTCCCCACAAGAATTGTCATCACCAGAACTCCCAGAGCTAGGAATAGGAACTCTAAGACAGGATTACTCCTATTAACATACTTGTGCAGGTGTACAAACACAAAAGACTCACAAGCCATGTATAGATGATTGAATAATATTTTAATGTTATTTAGAAATAAAAGACAGCACATGAATGCTGAGCATGTTAGGAAATAAAATGGACTTACAGGTTTATATATGTAGAAAGAGGGCTAGAGGAATGTGCTGTTTAGTCTTTATTAAAGATGCCTTTGTGTTTCTTGGCTTGGATGTTAGGTATATGGCTGTTTATTTTACTGTCACTTTTTAATTGAACATATGTTTCCATAGTTTTCATGCATGCCAAAATACATAATTTAAAAAAAATTAAGTTCTTTGAAGAGATCAGATTTCAGGAGTTGCTTGAATGAATAAAAACAGAGTACCTGGCAGGCTAATCTAAGCAGTGCTTATAGTCCTATGGCCTCCCTTGGGCAGAAATTTCACACATGTGTTGCTGTGTTTTTATTGCTTTGTGAGAGTAGAATCTTCCTGATGCCACATTAGAGGGAAGAAACATAAGGAAGTCTACAGAGGAATTCCACCAGACTCTTGCCTGTCTTTCCTTATGATCCAGCTGTATAGCCTTATTACACTTCTATAATAAATCTTGGTCATGAGTATAACTGTATGTTGAACTCCATAAACCTTCCTAATGAGGCTTTGAAACTGGGACTGTCTTTGGGATCACTTAACATTGCTTCTCTTAAAAACTATTCAATAATCTATAGCAAGATAACTGATAGATACTTTTAGCCATTTCCTGGCATACTGTGAAAGCTCCTGAGTTTCATAAACAAGCTAAATTATCTGGGATTAAGTGGGAGGAAATGAAAACACTAGCAACATAGCCAAGGTCATGATTTAAACAAACATTTAATAAAACGAATAACAAAGAAGATATGAAATTCTCTAAATTCAAAATTTCTATGTTTAATGAGTTTTATTATTTATAAATGTTTTAATAGTAATTTTCCTTCTGAGTTTTTTAAAAAAATACCATGTACCAATGATTAATATTAAAAAGTCCATAATATCCACTGTTTATCTTAACTCTAATAGGGTATATTTTGTACTTTTCCAAAGATGAAGTTATAACTCTGTTGAACTAGTATACTAAAGAGTTGAATTCCTATAGGGAAATTATCACCATTACACAAATGATTAAATCAATTTGGTGGCCATGGAGGTGTGCCACTCAGCTTTCCGTTCAAGAGAGAAACTGCCACACAAAGTCTAATTAGCTGACAGCCTCCAGCTGCAGTGCTTTTGGATGAAGCCATGCTTTTCTCATGTAGTCTCAGTTAATAACTCAGCATAGTCAAGGAACTAGGGTCTGGCCATTTCATGCATGGTACAGGGCTCCTATAATGGACATCTTTGCAATGATTCTCCCCATTGGGCTCAGACTTTTCTAGAGTTGTACCACAGTCTGAGGCTATTTTCACCCATTTCTCCCTCACTCTCTCTTTCTCCATTCTCCCTTCAGAGATGTTAGACTTGCACTGCAAGTTCAAAGTTTTTCCTGTCTATTCCTGCTTAAGGGAGTATAATATTCCATAGGCATCACCTCCAATACATCTCTGGCGCTTCTAAATTCATCTCACGTCTACTTCCCAGAAGACTTGAACTGACACAGTTGGTGATATAAGTGATCTAAGAAAGCAGACAGTAAGATATGGTTTGGGACCTAGGTAACTTTCTGGCTAGCAAGAAGGACCTCATCCTGAGTTGCATGTGTGGCATGTGTGGCATGGATATACCCAAGCACAAAGTAATAGTAGAATAACTGTTATATATTTCACTTAAGGTGACTTGTAAAGACATTCCAGTGTGGGGGAACACCCAAGCCAAGAGGTAGTTCATGCATTTGAAAGATATGAAAGAACAATGCATACAAGAACAATGGAATCAGCAGGTTATCATTACATTGCATTGATGACTTAGAAAACTGAAGATAGTTAACAAATAGTTAAAAACTAAGTATGAAAGCCAGAATGCCTCTCTATTTTTCTAAAAAGAGACATATCTCCTTCAGTGGTATCAGACACAGGAGAAGATCAAACTTGGAATTTATCAGAGTAGAAATTTATGTTAAGGTCATGGACATAGTTAGAAAAATGTGGAACTCTAAAATATAAGATGAGAACATTTGGTTGGGTCCTACCAAAGGAATATTGGAGGAATTTGACTTTGGTTGTATAGTTAAGGTAGCCAAAACAACAAAACCCAAATTCAATGCAACTGGATTTAACTGGATCTCAATATTCCTAGGTCTCATTAATGGGGGTGTTTAAAGAAGCAGAAGAAGAGGCATGTCTTTTCCAAGCATAGCCATTATTACCTCAGACTCTATGGTCCTATATGTGACGTCAAACATTCATTTAAAAAGTACAAGTTACAAAAAGGCACTAAAAATAACTCAATGTTATTGAAAAAAACAACTGAAGTCAATTAAAAATTAGACTAAAAAATGACACAGATACAGACTATCAAATAGGAAATTGTATAAATATAATAATGGTAAGTGGAATATAACCTTTAAAAATTGTAAATCACTATGTTGTACACCTGAAACTTACATAACATTGTAAATCAACTATACTTCATTAATAATAATAATGATAAATAATAAAGTAAATACAACAAATATGTTAAAGGTTCTAGTGAAAGCAGTAGACAACATTTCAGTATTATCTGGATAATTTTAGTAAAGAGATGGAAACAATAATAGACTGCCATAGTCTGAAGTAAAAACATGGTAACCAAGATGAAGAATGCCTTCAAAGATCGTGTTACTTCTTCTATTGCTACTGTAACAAATTACCACAAGCTTAGAAACTAAAAAAACAAGTTTATAATCATATACTTCTGTAGGTCAAAGGTATGACACAAATATCAGTGGACTTATTAAAAAGAGGGCGAGGGAGTTGGTATTACTGTGATTTTTCCAAAGGCTCTAGGGAATAATCTGTTTCCTTGCACCTTCCAGCTTCTAGAAATTCCTGTATTCATTGACTCATGGCCTCTTTCCTACATTTTCAACGCCAGTAATGTTGCATTTCTTTGACTATTCTTCCAGAGTTAAATCTACTCGTTGACTCTCTTCTACTCCTGTCTTCCACTTTTAAGGATGCTTGTGATTATACTGGGCCCAAATGAACAATGTAGCCAACTTAAAGTCAGTGAGTTAGCAATCTTAATTCCATTTGCAACCTAATTTTTCTTGGCTATATAATAACATATTCGAAACTTCCAGAAACCAGGATAAGAACATATTTGGAGAGGCATTATTCTGCTGAAAATGAAGGGCTAGATCAAAAGATACCAAATACCCAAGAAAGAATCACTGAACGTGAAGACAATAAAAATGATAGAAACTGAGATAAAATTACTTTTTCAAAGAATGGATAAAAAGATAACAAATCATTCAAAGAACTTTGAGACAATATCAAATGATCAAAATAATGTATGTGGAATTGGAACACCAGAAAGAAAATAAAATTGGGCAGAAGAAATATTAGAAATATAGAAATATTTTCCCAAAAATAATGAAAGAATTAAATCATATTAAAACTCTAAAAAGGATAAATACCAAACCAAACAAAAATCCTTAACCTAGACATGTCATATTAAGAGTACTAAAAACCAAATATAAAGAGAATATCTTGAAAGTAGCAAGAGAACAAAGAAATTAAAGGAACTTACAAACCCCCTGGGACTAACATCATACTTAATGGTGAAAGACTAAAATATTTCCTCCTATGATTAGGCAAAAAACCAGAATATTCCTTTGTGCTACTTCTATCCAACATAGTGAAGGAGGTTATAGCCAGGTAATTAGGCAAGATAAAGGAAAAACAACATCAAAATTTAAAAGGAGCAAGTAAAACTAAGTATTTATAAATGGTATGATCTTATTATAGAAAACCATAATCAAAAATTAGAGCTAATAAATTAGTAAGCAAGGTTGTAAAACATAAGCTCTGTATACAAAAATCACTGGGATTTCTACATACTGAAACAAGCAATTAAAATATGAAATTAAGAAAACAAATCCATTAACAATAGCATAAAATAGAAAAAAAATATTTAGGAATAAATTTAACCAAACAAATGTAAGACTTGTACTCTGAAGAGCATGCAAAATAAAATAATCCAGAAACAGATAGGCAAATACTAAATGATTTCACTTATATGTGGAACCGTAAATAGTCAAATATATAGAAGCAGAGAATAGAATGGTGGTTACTAGGGCCAAAGCGGTAAATGGAAATATGGAGATGTTCTTAGATGGGTACAAAGCATTAGTTATTGAATATAAATAAGTACTGGAGATGTAATGCACAGCAATGAGCATACAATCAACAATACTGTATTGGATATTGAAATTATATACCTAAAATTTGCTGAGAAGGTAGATCTTAAAAGCTCTCATCATTCATATACACACAAAGAGGTGATTATGTGAGTTGATGGATATGTTAATTAACTAGATTTTTGTGATTATTTCATATGTGTACATCAAAACATGAAGTTGTTCACTTTAAATATATACAACTTATATTTGTCAATTATACTTCAATAAAGACATAAAAATACACAACTGTACACTAAAAACTATACAATGTTTTTGAAAGAAATGAGAGATTTAAATAAATGGAAAGTTATTACATGACCATGAGTTGAAAGATGTAGATTGCAAAATATCAATAGTTTCCCAGATGAACTACATATTCAATACAGTACTTTTCAAAATTCCAATTACTTTTTATAAAGAAATGGACAAGCTGAGTCTAAAATTCTTATAGAATTGCAAGGGACAAACAATAGCCAAAACAATCTTGAAAAAAAGACAAAGTTGAAGGACTCACACTTCCTAATTTCAAAACCTACTTTGAAGATATAGTAAGCAAGAAAGAGTGGTACTGGCATTAGTATAAAAATTAGGATCAATGGAATAGAACTGAGAGTCCACAAATAAGCTCATACATCTGTGGTCAACAGATTTTCAACAATGGTCCAAAGACCATACAATGCGGGCAGTAACAGTCATTTCAATAAATGATGCTAGGACAACTAGATAAATTTACACTTACAAAAGAATGAATAGGCTGATTCAGGAAAGTGGCAGAGTAAGAGGAGATGAATATACTGAGAATGCATCTACATGTGGAACTATTTGCATGGAAAATTTCCTAAAAACTGACAAAAGACCTTAGGATTATGGTATAGCAAGAAAAACTTCGCAAAACCAGATAGGATAAAAGAGAGAGGAAAGAAAAAAAAGAGAGCAGAGAAAAGAAGTGAGATGGGACCTGCACCCCTAGCAGGGAGCTGAAAGGAGGAAAAGCTACTGCACCCTGGCACATTCCCCCATCAATGAGATCAGCCAAGATGGAGGAGGAACTCTAGACAATTGGTATGCATCAGATTAAATGGAAACAATCCTCCACAAATGGCCAGTGCTATGGAGGAGGAACACTAAAGAATCAGTGTGAAGCTATTAAAAAGGAAACAATCCTCCAAAGATGGTCAGTACTACAGCAACAATATGCAGGTGCCAGCAGGTGTTAGGAGCTAAAACTCTGGCCTTAGAGGTCATACTCAAGAAGAGATCTGGGGCTGGTCTGTGGGAAAAAACTGGGGCAGGCTGCGTGGAAAAAGCCTGAAGGGACTAGAGTATAGGGAGACCACATTAGAGGACATAAGCTCAGGCAACCCAGTCAAGCTTAGAGGCTAGGTGCCATTCTTTGAGGGTGGTGGAGGGAAGGGGGAATCCCACTGGAGCCTTGTTCCCTGCATGCACTCCCAGGCTTCAGGACACTCTCTGCCTCAGCTTTGGAAGCCACTTGGTAGCAGTAGCTGCCTAGCAACATGTGGGAAACAGCCCCACCCTTAGGGCTACAGGGAACTCAGAGCAGGCAGAGTAGTTTCCTAGGGGGATAACACAAATTCTCAGGTTTCTGCCAGTGGCACCTGCACTAGTGGCACCTGTTCCATGCCAAAAGTGCCAAGAGAGGGCTGCCAGGATCACACTTCCTGTGGAAGCCACAAACTGCCCAACCAGGAAATCCAAAACCTCCACAGCTCCTCCCAGCAGCCCTGCAGGAGCCTGAACCAGTGGCACTCCTTCCTTACCAAGGGAGCCATGGGCAGGCCATTGGTCCATATTCCAATCTACAGCAGCAGAGAGAGCACTGCTGACAGTAGCCAGGCCAAGGGGAGGGACCACCAGAAGTGTACTAACAGTTCTGCAGCTATAGAGAGAGTCTTTTAGCAACAGTTAGGGAGCAGCCCTTGCACTTGGCATTACAGAGAGAGTCCTAAAGTGGTCAAACAAGGGGAGCAACTGCAAAATGGCACCTGCCACTACAGTTACAGAGAGCAGTTGGAAGAGCCTCCCTGGAAAAGGGAGGGACTGCAGTTGCAGGTGCAGCTGCTGACATTGCCAGGTACAGGAAATAGTCCTGAGAGATATCTGGTAGCATGATGGATTGCAGGAGACCCTGCTGCCCCTGCAGTCTACAAAAGAAATCATGTGAGCTGAAAATCACTGCCACCTTTCTCACAGACTCCACTCCTAGCAGCCACCCAGCCCCAGAAGAGGTAGTATGATACCACTGCTCTCATCACTTACTCTAGGTACTGAAACCACTCTGAGAATTCCAAGACTGGGTACCTGCTGCTGCATCTACATATACGCTGTCAAGGGGACTATAAACAGAGAGGTAGACATTATTAGATGACAATGAAGTAGCATTCAGACAAAGGAACAAGACCAAAAAAAAAAAAAATAAACTAAATGATGAGGTGATAGGCAATCCACCTGAAAAAGAATTCAGAGTGATGATAGTAAAGATGATCCAAGATACTGGGGGGAAAATGGAGACACAGATCAAAGAGCTAAAAGAAATGTTTAATAAAGAGCTAGAAGATTTAAAGAGCAAGTAAACCAATATGGATAGCACAATATCTGAAATGAAAAATACACTAGAATGAATCAATGGTAGTATAATGGAGGCAGAAGAACAAATAGGTGAAGTGGAAGACAGAGTGGGGGAAATAACTGCCACAGAAAAGAATAAAGAAAAAAGAATGAAAAGATCTGAGGGAAGTCTGAGAGACCTCTGGGACAACATTAAACGTACCAAAATTCACATCATAGGAAGTTCCAGAAGAAGAGAGAGAGGGGACCAGAGAAAATGTCTGAAGAGATTATAGCCGAAAATTTCCCCAATATGGGAAAGAAAACATTTACTCAAATTGAGGAAACACAGAGAATCCCATACAGGTTAAACCCAAGGAGAAACACAGTGGAAACACATATTAATCAAGCTGATAAAAATTAAATACAAAGAAAAAATTAAAAGCCACAAGGGAAAAGCAATAAATAAAATATAAGGGAATCCCCACAAGGATAACAGCTGATCTTTCAACAGAAGAGAGTAGCAACATATATTTGAGGTGATGAAGAAGAGGAATGTAGAACCAAGAATAATCTATCCAGCAAAGATCTCATTCAGATTTGATGCAGAAATCAAAAGCTGTTTAGACAAACAAAAGCTAGGAGAAATCATTACCTCCACACTAGCTCTACAGCAATTACTAAAGGAAATTCTCTAAGCAGAAAAAGAAAATCCACAATTAGAAACAAGAATATTACAAATAAAAAGCTCACTAGTAAAGGCAAAGACAATATAAAAGTAGGAAATCACCCATTGACAACTCTGACATCAAAACTAGCAAGCATGGTAAGAAGGGAGGACAAATCCAGAACACTGAAAGTGCATTTGAAATTAAGAGACCAGCACCCAGAAACAATTCTGCACACATATAGATGATTATATCAAAATATAACAGGAACCAAAAATCATAAATTTAAATGGACACACACAAAGAAAAACAATGTAAACATAACACTAAAGATGGGTCAGCAAATCACAGGAGAAGATGACAAAAGAGGAAGGGCGGAAAAAAGACCCAAAATAACAATCCAAAAAAATTAAGAAAATGGCAATAAGTACATATTTATCCATAACTACATTGAATGTAAATGGATTAAATGCTTGAACTAAAAGACACATGGTTGAATGGATACAAAACATGACAGGTATATATTCTGTTTACAAGAGACCCACTTCAGATCTAAGGATACATAGAAACTTAAAGTGAGGGGATGGAAGAAAGTATTATATGCAAATGGAAATCATAGACAAGCGGGAGTAGCAATACTCATATCAGACAAAATAAATTTTAAAATAATATCTATTTTAAAATAGATCACAAAAGACAAAGAAGCACACTACATATTCTCAAAGGGACAGTCCAAGAAGATATAACAATTGTAAATATATATGCACCCAACATAGGAGCATCACAATATATAAGGCAATGGCTAACAGCTATAAAAGGAGAAACCAACAGCAATACAATAATAGCAGGGGAAATTAACATCATGTTTATACCAATGGACAGATCATACAGACAGAAAATAAACAAGGAAACACAGGCCTTAAATGACACACTAGATAATAAAAACTTAACTTATATTTATAGAACATTCCATTCCAAAGCAGAAGAGTATATATTCTTCTCAAGCACACAAGGGACATTCTCCAGGATAGATCACATTTTGGACCACAGATCAAGCCTTTGTAAATTTAAAAAGAAATTGAAATAATTTCAAGTATTTTCTCTGACCACATTGCTATGAGACTAGAAATCAACCATAAGAAAAAAAAAGAGTAATAAAACAAACTCCTGGAAACTAAACAATATGCTACTAAACAAACAAAAGATCATTTAAGAAATCAAAGAGCATATTAAAAGAGACTTAGAGACAAATTACAATGAACATACAACAATCTAAAACCTATGGGCCACAGCAAAAGCAATTCTGAGAGGGAAGTTCATAGCAATATAATATTATCTCAGGAAAGAAAAAACTCAAATAAACAACCTAACCTTATGCCTACAATATCTAGAGAATGAAGAACATACAAAGCCCAAAATTAGTAAAAGGAAAGAAGTCATAAAGATTATAGCAGAAATTAATGACATAGAGACAAAGAAAATGACAAAGATCAATGAAACCAAAAGTTGGTTCTTTGAAATGATCAACAAAGTTGATATACCTTTTGTCTAACTCATCAAGAAAAAAAAATGGAGAGGGTTCAAATCAATAAAATTAGAAATGAAAAATGACAAGTCACAACAGATACTATAGAAATACAAAGGATCATGAGAGACTACTATGACCAACTGTATGCCAATAAAATGGACAACTGAGAAGAAATGGACAGATTCTTACAAAGGTACAACCTACCAAGATTGAATCAGGAAGAAATATAAAATATGAATAGACCAATTGCTAGTGCTGAAATTTAAAATGTGATTTTAAAAATTCCAAAAAATAAAAGCCTAGGACCTGATGAATTCACAGGTGAATTCTATCAAATATTCATAAAAGAGTTTACCCCTATTGTTCTGAAACTCTTCCAAAAAATTGCAGGGGAAGGAACACTCCCAAGCAGATTCTAAGAAGCCAACATCACACTGATACCAAAACCAGCCAAAGATACTGAAAAAAAAAAAAGGAAACTACAGGCCAATATCACTGATGAACATAGATGCAAAAATCCTCAACACAATATTGGCAAACCACATCCAAATATATATTTAAAAGATCATACACCATGAAAAAATGGGATTTGTCCCAGGGATGCAAGCATTCTTTAACATCCTCAAATCAATCAGTCTGATAGACCACATCAACATGCTGGAAAATAAAAACTGTGTGATCATCCTAATGGATGCAGAAAAAAGCTTTTGACAAAATTCAACAACCATTTCAGATAAAAACTCTCCAGAAAATTGGCATAAAGGGAAACTAGCTAAACATAATAAAAGCCATATATGACAAACCCACAGCTAACATCATTCTCAATGGTGAAAAAATCGAAAGCATTTCCACTAACAGGAATGAGACAAGGATGTCCACTTTTGCCGTGTCTATTCAACATAGTTTTGGAAGTCCTAGCCATGACAATCAGAGAAGAAAAAGAAATAAAAGGAATCCAAAATGGAAAAAAAAAGAAATAAATCTATCACTGTTTGCAGAAAACATGAACTATACCTAGAAAATCCTAAAGGCACTACAAGAAAACAGTCAGAGCACATTAATAAACTTGGTAAAGTTCCAGGATGCAAAATTAACACACAGAAGTTGACTGCATTATATACTAACAATGAAATAACAGAAAGAGAAATTAGGGAAAACATCCCAATTATAATCACATGAAAAATAAAATACCTAGAAATTAACCAACATAAAGAGACAAAAGACTTGCATTCTAAAAACTATATGACACTGATGAAAGAAATCAAAGATGACACAGACAGATGGAAAGATATACCATGTTCTTGGACTGGAAGAATCAATATTAGCAAAATGACTGTAGTATCCAAGGCAGTCTACAGACTCAGTGCAAATCCTATCAAATTAACAAGGACATTCTTCACAGAAGTAGAACAAAATATTTTAAAAATTTATGGAAACACAAAAGGCCCTGAATAGCCAAAGCACCATTGAAAGAAAAAACAGAAGTGGAGGAATCAGGCTCCGTGGCTTCAGACTATACTATAAAGCTACAGGGATCAAAACACTATGGTACTGGCAGAAAAACAGAAATATTTATCAATACAACGGGATAGAAAGCACAGGAATAAACCCAAACAAGTATGGTCAATTATCTATGAAAAAGGAGGCAATAATATACACTGGAAGAAAGATTTTCTCTTCAACAAGCAGCACTGGGAAAACATGTAAAACATGTAGACAGCTACATGTAAAAGAATGAAATTAGAACACTTTCTAACACCAAACAAAAAATAAACTCAAAACGGATTAAAGACCTAAATGTAAGGCCAACAAATTAAAACTCCTAGAGGAAAACATTGGCAGAACCCTCTTTACATAAATCACAGCAACATCTTGTTCATCGTGCTCCTAGAATAATGAAAATAAAGACAAAAATAAACCAGTGGGGCCTAATTAAACTCAAAAAACTTTTGCACAGCAAAGGAAAGCTAAAAAAGGAAAAGACAACACACAGAACAGGAGAAAATCTTTTCAAAGAATGCAACCAACAAAGACAATCTCCAAAACGCACAAACAACTCATACAACTCAATAACAACAAAACAAACAACCCAACTGAAAAATGGTCAGAAGACCTAAATAAACATTTCTCCAAAGAAGACAGGCACATGAAAAAAAGCTCAACATCACTATTTATTAGAGAAATGCAAATCAAAACTACAATGAGGTACCACCTCATACCACTCAGAATGGCCATGATTGACATGTCAACAAATAGCTAATGCTTTAGAGGGTGTGGAGAAAAGTGTACCCTCCTTCACTGTTGGTGGGAATGTAAATTTATACAACCACTATGGAAAACAATATGGAAATAGCTCAGAAAACTAAATATAGAAATACCATATGATCCAGCAATCCCCTTCTGGGCATATATCTGGGAAAAAATTCATTTGAAAAGACACATGCACCCCTACGTTCACTGCAGCACTACTCACAATAACCAAGACATGGAAACAACCTTAATGTCCATCAATAGATGAATGGATTAAGAATAGGTGTTACATATATATATCATGGAATATTACTCAGCCATGCAAAAGAACAAAATAATGCCATTTGTATCAACATGGATGCAACTAGAGACTCATAATAAGTGAAGTAAGACTGAAAGAGAAATACAAATACCATACGCTATCACTTATATTTGGAATCTAAAATATGACATAAATGATTCTATCTACAAAACATCGACATAGAAAGCAGAGAGTTGTGCTTGCCAGGCAGTGGATGGCAGAAAGAAATGGACAGGGAGTTTGGGGTTTGAAGATGCAAACTATTACATTTAGAATGGATAGATTATTGGGTCCTGGTGTTCCCATCATGGCTCGGTGGTTAACGAATACAACTAGGAACCATGAGGTTGCGGGTTCAATCCCTGGCCTCGTGGTGTAGGTCACAGAAGCAGCTCTGATCTAGCATTGCTGTGGCTTTAGTGTAGGCCAGTGGCTACAGCTCCGATTAGACCCCTAGCCTGGGAACCTCCATATGACATGAGCGTGGCCCTAGAAAAGGAAAAAAGACAAAGATTATTGGGTCCTATACAGCACAGCATATTGTGAATGGTCTCTTGGGTTAGATCATGATGGAAGATAATATGAATAAAAAGAATATGTATACACGTATGTGTGTCTGTTTGTGTGTGGCAGGGGTGTGTATGGCTGGGTCACTTTGCTGTATAGCTGAAATTGAGGGAACATTGCATATCAACTACACTTTAATAATTTTTTTAAAAAAGAATGAATATTGACCTATATCTCACATCATATACAAAAGTTACCTCAAAATGGATCAAAGATCTAAAACTAAACCAATAAAAACTTATAAGGAAACAAAGGTGTAACTTTTCTGATTTTGAATTAGGGAATGATTTCTTAGATACAACACCAGTAGTTCAACTACCTAAGGAAAGAGATAAATTGGATTTCATGCAAATTGAAAACCTGTGTGCTTCAAAGAACACTACCAAGAAATTGAAAATAAATCCACAGAAGGGAGAATTAAAATCACTCTTATGCCTTATAAGTGTCTAGTTTCCAAAACATATAAAAACTATTACAACCCCCCCACAAACAGAACCAAACAACAACAACAAAAAAACAAAATGTTAAATGATTTAAAGACATTTCTCAAATAAAGGATACTGAAATGGACAATAAGTCAGTGAAAATATATTCAATATCATTAGTAATTAGTACAATGTATATTTAAGCTATAATGCAATACTATCTCTCACCCAGTAATGTGTCTATAATCAAAAACTTGGGAAGTTCCCTTGTGGTGCAGCAGGTTAAGGATCTGGTGTTGTCACGCAAGCAGCTCAGGTCAGTGCTATGGTGTGAGTTCAATCTCTGGCCCAGAACTTCCACATGCCATGAGTGCAGCCAAAAAAATAAATAAATAAAAATAAAAACAAAACATAAAAGAAAAACAAGTTGGAAAATAACTGTTGGGGAGGTTGTGGAGAAACTGCAGCTCTTATACACTACTGATGAGAAAGCAAACTGATCCAGTCATTGTGGAAGACCATTTGGCTGTTCCTCAAATTTTAAACATAGAATTACCATATGACTAGTAATTCACCTTTTAGGTATATACCCAAAAGAACTGAAAACTAGTACTCAAACAAATGCATATACATGTATATTCATAGTAGCACTATTGACAATACTCAGAATATTTGGGAAACAACCTAAATATTCATTAGAGGATGAATGTATAAAAAAAATGTAGTACTTAACATACAATGGAGTGTCATTCAGCCATAAAAAGAAATGAGGTACTTAGGCTACAAACTAGATAAACCTTAAAAACGGTATGCTAAGTGAAATAGATAAATCTTAAAAATAGTATGCTAAGTGAAAGAAGACACAAAAGGTATTGTATTATTCTACATATATGAGATATTCAGAATAGGTAAATCCATAGGGAAGGTATGCAGATAAGTGTATGCAGAACAGTGTTTGCAGGTCCTGAGGGAGGTATGAGAATGAGGAGCAGCAGCTTAATTTCTATAAGGTTTCATTTGAGGGTAAGGAAAATGTTTTGGAACCAAAAGAGATGGTGGTTACACAATATCATGAATGTATTGAATACCATTGAATTGTTCACTTAAATTAATTAAAGGTTAATTTTGTTATGTAAATTTCACCTCAATTATAAAAAGCACAGTGTGTTGCCAATTCACATCCACTAGGATGGCTATAATTTTTTTAAGTGTTCGCAAGGATGTAGAGAAATTAAAAATATCATATACTGCTGGTGGGAAGGTAAAATAACACAGCCATTATAGAAAATAACTTGGAAGTTCCTCAGGGACTTACCAGCCTTCAGAACCATGAGAAGTAAATTTATATTGTTTAAAACACCCAGTCTATAGTATTCAGTTATAGCAGCGATAAGGAAAAATCATAAATTTTTGTAAGGCAATCAAATTAAGTCAGAATTAAAATACATATGGTAAGGCAATCAAATTGTCAGAATTAAAATACATATAACATGCCCAACATATCCCCTTTTGTGATAGACTTTTTAAAATGTGCAATGTGCATCTGCATTACACATTAACCAGACCTTCTCTAGGCAGGAGCATAAAATCAACCTCTGAAAAACACGTCCCCTTTCTTCTCACACCAGTATTGTAATTTTAAGATTAATATTTCCTTTTTTGTGTGTCTTTTTAGGCTGCACGTGTGGCATATAGCAGTTCCCAGGTCAGGGGTCAAATTGGAGCTGCAGTTGCTGGCCTACACCACAGCCACAGCAATGTGGAAACTGAGCCTTGTCTGTGACCTACACCACAGCTCACAGCAATGCCTGATCCTTAACCCACTGACTGAGGCTGGGGATTGAACCTGCATCATCATGGACACTAGTCAGGTTCTTAACCTGCTGAACTACAATGGGAACTCCTTAAGGTTAATATTGTTTTCTCATCCTGTAAAGGGGTTGCATTGACTTAAAGTCTCACTTTGTATTTCCATGCCTAACGAAGTAATAAATTGTCAATATGATACATAATTCTGTCTCAAAAATATATAAAACTGAATCTCTAACACCAGTTAGGGAATAGTTAAATAGTTCTCAGTGCTTAAAGAGAGAGACTGTTTCCTAGGTTAAAATCCTTGTGTTGGCTCAAATAATTTTTTTTCTTCTTAGTTTAATTGTGAGTTGAATTTCTGTTAACAGCAGCCTGAAATAAGAAAATGGTACAAGAAGTAGGGTCTACTCTAACAAATACCTAAAAATATGACACTGCTTTGGAATTAAGTAGTTGGTAGAGACTAGAAAAGTTTTAAGGTGAATGCTAGAAAAATCTAATATTACTATGAAGGGAATTCTGAAGGTAATTCTGGTGAGAGCTCAGAAAGAAAAAAAGGAAGCTGGAGAGAAAATTTCCATCTTAGAGGGCACATAATCAGGTACAGAAGGTTGGTAAAAGTGTGGGGACTGAAGACCACTCTGATGAGGTCTCAGATGAAAACGAGGAACATTTATTTCATTGGAAAGTGGAGAAAAGGCAATCCATTTTATAAAGACACAAAGGACTTGGCTAAATTTTGCTCATCTTCTAGTGTTTTGTGAAAGTAGAATTTGTAGGTGATATAATTGGATATTTAGCAGAGATTTCTATGCAAAATGTTGGTTTTGCCAGACTACTTAGAGTAAAATGTAAGAGAGAAATGACTCGAAAAATTAATTGTTAAGCAAAACTGAATCAGAACTTAAATGCCTTTAAAACTTTCAGCCTACCCATATTGCTAAAAATGAGAAATCATGTTTTGAAAACAGCACTTGAGGGTATGGCAAAGCAACCACTTGATAAAGAGATTGGTGTGAGTGTGACTACATACCTAATTAGCCACCCCAGCAGGAACACTGCCAGTTTGAATGATGGGGAAGAAGACTGGACAGAATAAACTAAATCTTGTGGACTTCTTAGATTCTGCAGGACTGAATGATAAGTTTATTTGGCTATGAACTTGTGCCATTCCTCCAGAAACAGGAAGAATGGTCCCAAGAGAATTCAGAGATCACCAGGCCTCTGCCTAGGTTTCAAAAGGGTAAATGACCTCTGACAGAAGTCACAGGGGTGGGATCCCTCCTTGGATGAGAAGTGGCATGGCTGGGGCTGCCACAGAAAGCCAAGGCATGAGGAGCACCCTGCTGAGTCATAGGTGTGATATTGCTTTCCTAGTGGGTGGACAGGGCATATCATTAAGTCAAAGATGATTATTTTCAAGTCTTAAGGTCTCATGAAATTGTGCTTGCTAAATTTTGCACTTGTACGGCACCCTTTACCACTTTATTCCTTCCTATTTCTCCCTTTTGGAATAAAAATATTTATCCCAATCCTGTTTCACTTAGAAGCATATAACTTTTTTTTTAAACAGGTCAAAACAGAAATTTTGTTCAGGATGAATTATACCTCAAGTCAAATTCATATCCAATTTAGATGACATTTATGAGACTTTGGACTTCAGAATTGATACTGGAATGAGTTAAGACTTAAAGGCTGTTGGGATGGAAATAATGTATTTTGCATTTAAGAAGGACATGAATTTTCGAAAGCCAGGGGTGGAATGCCATGTACTGGAAACTTGTGTCCCTCCAAAATTCCTAATACCCAAAGTGACAGTAATTGTAGATATGGGTTTGGGGAGGTAATTAGGTCATGAGGGTGGAGCCAAAATGACAGAACTGGTGCCTTTATAAGGAAAGTTACAAGAGATCTGATTTTTGTCTCTCTCTTCCTTGACTATGTGAAGATACAACAGGAAGGTGGCTGTCCATAAGCTAGGAAGCAGGCCTTCAGCAGACACCAGATCTGCTAGCACCTTGATCTTGGTCTTCCGGTCTCTTAAACTGAAATTTAGATTGTTTAAACCACTCGGTCTGCAGTTACCATATAACTCAGAATTTTCAGTTCCATATATGTAGCTAAAAGAACTGAAAACAAAAGTTCATACAAAATCTTGTACATAAATGTTCATGGCAGTATTATACATAGTAACCAAAAAGCGTTAACAACCCTAAAGTCAATCAAATGATTAATGAATAAACAATTGTGGTATATCCATAAAGTGGAACAATATTTATCTATAAAGAAGAATGAAGTATTGACACATGTTACAACATGGATTAATCTTAGAGCCATTATGCTAAGCAAAAGGGGCCAGTCGGAAAAAGTTACATATTAGATATTTTCATTTCTACGAAATTCTCTGAATAGGGAAATTCCAGACACAAAATGTAGGGTATGGGAAAGGGGAAATGGAGAGTTATTGTTCATGGGTAATGGGTATAATGTTACTTTTTGGGATAATAAAAATGTTTTGGAATAAAATAGTGGTGAATATACTCATGATTCTGTGAGTATAATAAAACTACTGAATTGTACACTTTAAAATGGTTATCCTCAACTAAAAAGTAAGATTATTATTTATCTTGATGAAAATCAATACATTAGGAAACACTGGATGAAAAAAAGGTCAACCTGGAAGTCTACATCTAGCAGAACTATCTTTCAAAGGCAGAGAAATAATGACATTTTCAGACAAACAAAAGCTCTTTCAGTTGCTTCATTGCCATCAGATGTGTACTAAAGTATAAAGGAATTTCTTCAGTCAAATGGAATATAATAAGAGACAAAAAACATGGATTTACATAATTTAAAATATTCAGAAATGATTAATATGAAGATGAGTATAAACGAATTTTATATTATTTTAAGTGTATCTAAGGAAGACTTTATTCAAGATTATTTCAATAGAGGAAAAAGATTAAACTCAACCCCAAAACAACAAGATTAATAATCAACAGGTAGGATGAGGAAAAGGATGGAAACTTACCATCAGGAAATTGGTTAAGTACCAAAGATGGGTGGAAGAGGAACTTGATTATATATCAATGATGGGAGATGAGACATTTGACTGGGTATCAAGGGTGGATGGATTCTCAATAAACCAGCTTGGTAGGATTCTTGCTAAAAGTGGGCTCACTTTTTAGTAGCCTAGGATTAGGTCTAGCTGAGAAGAGGGCTCAAATGAGCCTAACGTTTGGTCAAGAGGGGGAAACTTGGTCAGCCATTCCTCAGGTTCAAGGAGGGAGAAGACTCTATTCTTTCCTCTAAGCAATATAAATCCATTTCTCTTTTGCCACCTTTTGTTCAATTAGAACCAGCTGAACCATCAGTTGAAAATTGATAGAAGAGGATATTTGCTGGATAGTGTGACCCATCAGGCATTTATTGAAGGGAATTCCTATGAAAAGAAAAAGAAAAACAAATATCAATGGTTGTAGCAGAATTTAAACCCAGTTTTGTGCCCAGAGGGCAGAGAGTTTAAGAAGATTTCTAGATGCTGGGCTTGAAACAGCTTTAGATGGTAAAGTGAGAAGAGCAGTGGTGATTACAGATTTCTTAATTTGCAGTTTGAATGTTTTTGGTGATGACATAGACATCAAGAAATTTTTGGTTAGATTCTCCACAGTCATAGTTACTTCATGGAGCAGAGCAAAGAAAATGGGGGTGGTTCCCTGAACATCATGAATGACAAACACAGCACCAGCCCCAGATATAATATTCTATGATTGTGATTTCTTTGAAGTTTACATCAAGTAGTCTGTGTGAAGTTTGTATCAAGAAGTCTAGCTTCAGGCCACAGGGCTTCTTTAGATCAAGATGGGGTTGTAGGAAGGCCAGCTACTAGAAAGCTTAGAGCACTAATAAGGGTGTGGATAGTAAGGTTTTAGTTCTTGGTGGCACCAAATCAGGAGGGTGGGAGAAAAAATGGAGATATTAATTTGGAGAGTCATAGACAAATATTGAAGGAAACTAAAAGGTGAGAAAATATGGGAAAGACTGACAAATTTGCGAGATAGTAGGATCCAGTCCAATATATGAGTAGGTAACAAAATAAAAACTAAAAGGTAATATACAAATATTGAAAAATAGATCAAAGACAATGAACAGAAATAGAATTCCACACAGGGAGGGTTACGGTTTTCTATTGAAACATATTTTTTCTACAGTTAGCCCCCACTTTTGATCAAAGATAAATTAAGATTATTCCCATTTACAAAGTAACCTCAACCTCATTAAATTTGGCTTGATTATTTACATAAGTGGAGCAAGAATATAGATTGACCTTTAAATTTTTGTTTTGCTGGAATTTAAGAAAATGATTTTTAAGTTTGTTTTGCTGAAAGTTTTCATAAATAATCTCAGACTGGAGTTTTAATAGCTTCTCAAATCTAGAAAGCCAAGCCATCAACTCACCATCAGATTTCACCTGCAGCACCTATAGATTTGGGTGAGTTCCTATCTTCTTGAGGTCTCCAAAGTATCCTAAGCTCTCCAGGGCTGCAATAAAATGACCTTCCTACTGATCTATATGGCTGGAAGCCCTATAGGCCAGGTACCAGGCCAGTTTTCTGAGGACTTTATAAGTATAGGCTCCATAAGATCAACTTTATATCTTTAAAAGTCTCTGGTCATATTTGATTCTACATACATCATTCTTAAAAATGACATTTGAGTTAAATCTTTGGTAATATAATCAATATTTCCAACTATTTCCTATTAAATTACAAATTCTTATTGAACTTATCTGAAGAATTTTATTTCCATAATAATAATAATAAATAATATTTTCCAAATTCTGGAGTAATCAGGCAAGGAGAAAAAGATAAATATTTCATTTGTGTTTATAAAAATATAATCTACTAAATTGTTATAGACAGCTTAAAAGAAAAAGTGAAAGGGGTTCCTTATAGCCATAAAATAGAGCACTAAAATATTAGCAATATTTCAAAGTTACAGTCATCCTTTATTAGTTCATTAAGTCCCATGTAATTAATTCTTAGTCCCTTTTTTGATTAAGATAAGCACTGTGGCCTGTAGCTGATTGAAAGAATTTTCAGAAAACAAAAAATACAGCTGACAAAAAAAAGTCCTAAAATATCTGTGGTTAAAGAACAGATAAGAGTTTATTATAAAAATGACAAGGAAATTTGTTTCTGTGGCATATAACATTTTAAAATAATAAGTGGAATTGCACATTATCAGGAAAACCAACACCAGGACACATCATGGACAAAAAAGGCATTAACAAATTTCAAGGAACTTTATAAAAATTTTAAAATATTTTATCATTTACATTTTACCCATATAAAAATAATCTAAGGAAAGTTAAGCATATCTTCTCACTGGACAATGTTTTCTCATGCATTTCAACATCAAATACCCTATCAATTTTTCACATTCTTTTTTTATAATATGAAAGAACAAATTCTTTGATATTTTCAAGTTAGTTTCAGATAAAAATTACACAGGCTGTGTTTTGGGAAGATAAAATGACAAATATTTTTCAAAAACGACAAAAGATTTTAACACTTGGCTGAGTAGGATCATGGGTCACTGGGAAAGAATATTTAGCTACCTATTTAAACAGAATGACAACAAGCAATTTCAAAAATAAATATAGGAGGTAACATGACTGTAAAAACAAACAAAACCTCAACTCATTTATTTTGTTGTTGTTGCCACACCCACAGCATGTGGAAATACCTGGGTCGGGTATCAAACCCACATCATGACAGCAACTTGAGCCACCTCTATGACAATGCCAGATCACCAGAATGGAACTCTAAAACCTCAACTCTTTTAAAAGTGAAGAGAATTGATACTCTTAAATCAAGGATGTGAAAATGTTAACACAAAGCACAGGAAAACATTCTAATAACACACAGAATCTTTGTATTCTAGGTATATTACTCAAAAAGTAAAGAAAAATCTTTTAAGATTAGGCCAATAATCCAAGAAAACACTGTCATTTTAATATAGAGAAAAACAATAGCTAGTTTTAGATTAGTATATTGATACTAAAATTCATTTTAAAATTATAAATAAACCTATATAATCTTAGCCAGCTTTGATTACATGAGATAAGATTTCCACAAACACAGAAGTTCCCTTTGTGGCTCAGTAATAAGGAGGTAGACTTGCATCCATGAGGATACATGTTGGATCCCTGGCTTCGCTCACTGGGCGAGGATCTGGTATTTCCATAAGCTGTGGTATAGGTCACAGTCATGGCTTGGATCCCTTGTTGCTGTGACAGTGGCTGTGAACAGCATCTATAGCTCTGATTTGACCCCTAGCCAGGGAACTTCCATATGCTGCAGGTGCGGCCCTAAAAAGCCAAAAAAAAAAATCTTCCACAAACATTTTCCGCCTTTCCATACTCTTTGACATTTTGTCTTACATGTTCCTCTTTCTCATTTTAGAAGAACTAGTCATTTTACTTTAGGACAAAATTGCTCTCATTTCCTTAAAAACACATGCGGCATACCTTGCATACACACAAAGATTTTAACATTACCTTTATTATTCACAGTGGTTTCATTGACATATATTGATTATCTTGTTTAAATAAAATAATTGTTGTTTTATAGAGAAAATTATGAAGTAGACAATTATAAACTCTCTGCAATATTTGATACCTGCCCAGCAAGATATATATGATCCCACTTTTTTTCATTTATGATTTTTATTTTTTCCATTATAGCTGGTTTACAGTGTTCTGTCAATTTTCCACTGTACAGCAAGGTGACCCAGTTGCACATACATGTATATACTTTTGCTCACATTACCATGCTCCATCATAAGTGACTAGACATAGTTCCCAGTACTACACAGCAGACTCTCATTGAGTATCCATTCCAAAGGCAATAGTTTGCATCAATTAACCCCAAATTCTCAATCCATTCCATTCCCTCCCCCTCCCCCTTGGCAACCAGGAGTCTGTGCTCCATGTCCATGATTTTCTTTTCTGTGGAAAGGATCATTTGTGCCCTATATTAGATTCCAGACATAAGTGAAATCATATGGTATTTGTCTTTCTCTTTCTGACTTACTTCACTCAGTATGAGAGTTTTGAGTTCCATCCAGGTTGCTGCAAATGGCAATACTTTGTTCTTTTTTATGGCTGAGTAGTATTCCATCTTGTATATATGCCACATCTTGCTAATCCAATCATCTGTTGATGGACATTTAGGTTGTTTCCATGTCTTGACTGTTGTGAATAGTGCTGCAATGAACATGTGGGTGCATGTGTCTGTTTCAAGGAAAGTTTTGTCCGGATATATGCCCAAGAGTGGGATTGCTGGGTCACATGGTAGGTCTATATATAGTTTTCTAAGGCAGCTCCATACAGTTTTCCATAGTGGTTTTGCCAATTTACATTCCCACCAACAGTGCAGGAGGGTTCCCTTTTCTCCACACCCCCTCCAACATTTGTTGTTTGTGGACATATTAACAATAGCCATTTGGAACAGTGTGAGGTACATCGTAGTAGCTTTGATTTGCATTTCTCTATTAATAAGTGATGTTGAGCATTTTTTTCATTTGCTTGTTGGTCATCTGTATATCTTCTTTGGAAAAGTCCATTCACATCTTTTGCCCATTTTTCAGTTGAGTTGTTAGCTTTTTTGCTGATGAGTTGTTTGTATATTTAGCCCTTGTCTGTTGAATCATTTGAAACTATTTTCTCCCATTCTGTAACTTGTCCTTTTTTTTATGGTTTCCTTTGCTGTGTAAAAGCTTGTCAGTTTGATTAGGTCCCACTGGTTTATTTTTGCTTTTATTTCTGTTGCTTTGGGAGGTTGACCTGAGGAAACATTTGTAAGGTCAATGTCAGAGAATGTTTTGCCTATGTTCTCTTCTAGGAGTTTAATGGTGTCATGTCTTACATTTAAGTCTTCAAGCCATTTGAGTTTATTTTTGTGCATGGTTTGAGTGTGTGTTGCAGTTTCACTGATTTACATGCAGCTGTCCAGTTTTCCCAGCAGAACTTGCTGAAAAGATTGTTTTTTTTCCCATTTTATATTCTTGCTTTGTTTGTGGAGGAATAATTGACCGTAGGAGTCTGGGTTTATTTCTGGGTTCTCTATTCTGTTCCACTCATATCTATGTCTGTTTTGGTACCAATACCACACCATCTTGATTACTGTGTCTCTGTAATACTGCTTGAAGTTTGGGAAAGTTATGACCCCTGCTTGGTTTTTGTTCCTCAGGATTGCTTTGGCAATGCTGGGTCTTTTGTGGTTCCATATAAATTTTTGGATGGTCTGTCCTAGTTCTGTGAAGAATGTCACGGGTAATTTGATAGGGATTGCATTGAATCTGTAGATTGCTTTGGGTAGTATGACCATTTTTAAGATATTAATTTTTCCAACCCAGGATCATGGAATATCTTTCCATTTCTTTGAATCTGCTTTAATTTCCTTGTTTAATGGTTTATAGTTCTCAGCATTTAAGTCTTTCACCTCCTTAGTCAGGTTTATTCACGGGCATTTGATTTTTTTTGGGGGGGTGCAATTTTAAAAGGTATTGTACTTTTGTATTCATTTTCTAATATTTCATTGTTAGTATACAGAGATGTGACTGATTTCTGAATGTTAATTTTATATCCTGCTATTTCGATGATTTTGTTGTTCAGTTCGAGCAGTTTTTGGGTTGAGTACTTAGGGTTTTCTATGTATAGTATCATGTATCTGCATACAGTGACACTTCTCTTCCAGTTTGGATACACTGCATTTCTTTTGTTTGTCTGACTGCCGTGGTTAGGACTGCCGATACTATTTTGAATAAAAGTGGTGAGAGTGGGCATCCTTGTCTTTTTCCAGATATTAGTGGGAAGGCTTTCAGCTTTTCTCCATTGAGTATTATATTTGCTATGGGTTTGTCATAGATGGCTTTTATTACATTAAGGTATGTTCCCTCTATAGCCGCTTTGGTAAGAGTTTTGATCATGAATGGATGTTAGACTTTCTCAAATGCTTTTTCTGCATCTATTGAGATGATCATGTGGTTTTTGACTGTTCTTTTGTTAATGTGGTGTATGAGGTAGATTAATTTGTGTATGTTGAGCCATCCTTGTGAACCTGGGATGAATCTCACTTGGTCATGGTGTATGATTTTTTTATATGTTGTTGGATTCAGTTGGCTAAAATTTTGTTGAGAATTTGGCGTCTATATTCATCAAATATATTGACCTATAGTATTCTTTTTTTCATGGTATCTTTGTCTGGTTTTGATATTAAGGTGACAGTGGCATTATAGAATGTCTTTGGGAGTGTTCCTTCTTCTTCAACAATTTGGAAAAATTTAAGGAGGAGTGGTATGAGCTCCTCTCTGTATGTTTGGTGGAATATGCCTGTCAAGCCATCTGGTCCTGGACATTTATTTGTAGGGAGAGTTTTTATGAGATACTCAATTTTATTTCTAGTGATCGGTCTGCTCAGTTGATCTAGTTCTTCTTGATTCAGTTTTGGCAGGCTCTAAGACTCTAGAAAGGTTGTCAGATTTTCTGGGCATACAATTGTTCATAGCATTCTCATATTTTTTTTTTTTTGTATTTCTGTAGTATCCGCTGTAATTTCTCCTTTTTCATTTCTTATTTTGTTTTATTTGGTTTTTTTCTCTGCCCTTCTTGCTGAGTTTGGCCAGAGGTTTGTCAATTTTGTTTACCTTTACAAGGAGCCAACTCCTGCTTGTAGTAACTTTTTATACTGTTTTCTTTTCAGTCTGGATTTTGCTGATTTCCTCTCTGATCTTTATGATTTCCTTCCTTCTGCTGACTTCAATTTTTGTTTGTTCTTCTTTATCTAATTCATTTAGGTGGTGAGTTAATAGTTGATTTGAGATTTTTCTTCTTTTTGAGGAAAGCCTGTGTTGCTATGAACTTCCTTCTGAGCACTGCTTGTGCAGCATCCCATAGATTTCGAGTGGTTGTGTCTTCATTATCATTTGTCTTGAGGTATTTTTTAATTTCCTTCTTGATTACATCATTGACCCATTGGATTTTAGTAATATGTTTAGTTTCCATGTAGTAAGTTTTTTCCCATTTCTTTTCCTGTGGTTGATGTCTAGTTTTATGCCATTGGTGTTAGAGAAGATACTTGAAATAATTTCTATACTCTTAAAGTCATAAAGGTTAGCTTTGTGCCCCAGGATATGATCCATCCTTGAGAGTGTCCCATGTGCACTTGAGAAGAATGTATATTCTGATTTTTTTGGATGTAATGTCCTGAAAATGTCGATTAAGTCTATTTTTTCGATTGTGTCATTTAGGATCTCTGTTGTCTTATGATTTTCTGTCTAGAGGATATGCCCATTAATGTGAGTGGGGTGTTAAAGTCTCCTAGTATTATTGTGTTCCCATCAATTTCTCCTTTTATGTTTGTTAGTATTTGTTGTGGGTATCTGGGTGCTCCTCTATTGGGGGCATATATATTCATGATTGTAATATTCTCTTCTTGAATGGATTCTTTTACCACTGAGCAGTGTCCTTCTTTGTCTTTCTTTATGGCCCTCATTTTAAAGTCTATTTTGTCTGATATGAGTATTGCCATTCTTGCTTTCCTGTCTTGTGCATTGCCATGAGAGACCTTTTCCCATCCCTTCACTTTCAATCTATATGTGTCCTTTGCCCTAAAGTGAGTCTCTTGTAGACAGCAGTTTCTAGGTTTTTGCTTTTTTATCCAATCTGTCACTCTGTGTCTTTTGATTGGAGCATTCAGTCCATTGACATTTAAGGTGATTATTGATAGACATGTATTTACTGCCATTTTAAACCTTATTTTCCAGTTGATTTTATGTTTCCCTTTTCTTCCCTTCTTTTTCTGGTTGTATGATCTTCATTTATTTTATGCTTGAGTCCTTCATTTTGGTGGATGTAATGTTTGCTTTTGATTTCTGTTTGCCCTGTTTTTTAAGTATGTTAACCCCTTCCTGAATATGCTTGCTTTAGTCAGATAGTCATATACACTTAAACACATTATTAAAATAAAAAAAACTATATTTTCTTACTTTCCTTCCTCACACTCTCTGATTTTGAAGTCTTTTTTTTTTAACATCTTCATGTTTAGATGTGTATGCTGACTTATTTAAGTGATTGCTTTTCAGTTGTGGCTTCCTCCATCCTATTTCTTCTTATGCATTTTTTTTTTAATTTGGAGAAAGGATTTCAGTATTTCTTTTAGAATGGGTTTAGCATTGCTGCACTCTTTTAGCTTTTGTTTGTTGGAGAAATTATTTCCCCTTCTATTTTAAATGATATTCTTGCTGGATAGAGAATTCTAGCTTGCAAATTTTATCCTTGCAGAGTATTAACTATATCTTGCCACTCCCTTCTGGCCTGCAGTGTTTCTGTTGAGAAATCAGCTGATAGCCTTTTGTGAGCTCCCTTATAACTAATGCTTTCCTTTTCTCTTGCTGCCTTTAGAATCCTCTCTTTCTCTTTAACTTTTGCCATTTTTATTATAATATGTCTTGGTGTGGTTCCATTTGGGTTCAACTTGTTTGGGGCTCTCTGTGCTTCCTGTATCTTGATATCAGTTTCCTTTAGATTTGGAAAGTTCTCAGACATAATTTCCTCAAATATTTTTTATAGTCTACTTTTTTTTTACCTTCTTCTGGAATTCCTATAATGTGTAGACAGCCTGTTTTATATTATACCATAGATCTCTTATATTGCTTTCATGTTTTTTCATTTGGTTTTCTGTCTGCTGTCCTGATTGGATGATATCCATTATTCTATCTTCCAAGTCACTAATTCATTCCTCTGCATTATTAATTCTGCTATTTATTGCCTTTAGCTCAATTTGCATCTCTGCAAATGAATTTTCTAATTTTTCTCTGTTCTTCCATATATTTTTCTCATTCATTTTTAAAGGAATCTGCATTAGTGTTTACATATGCTCTTAATTCATTGATATTCAGCTTTAATTCCTTCAGTATTTTCAGTACCTCCCTCTTAAACTCAGTGTCTGTCAGAATGCAGAGGTCTGTTTGTTTTCTGCTTCATGTAAATTCTGTTATTTTAACTGGGAATGGTTTTGGAGCCTCTTCATCTCGCTTATGTTTTTCTTTTTCTGTGAGTTTAGGGAAGCCAAACTATAGTTTTGGAGGACTACTTCTATGCAAGAGCACCCCTTTGCATTTTGTGGGAGGTTACTCTTTATTTTTGGCAAGCGAGTTTGAATATTTGCTGTCTATTTCTTCGGTGTGAGTAGGCTGTTATCCCCAAGGTACTGAGTGTGTTTCTAGAGAAGTAGGCAATGGGTAGGGGTAGTAGTCAGTACCTGGTTGCTGGGTTTTTAACAGCAGCAAGGACCTGCAGGAAGGTGTCACAGGCTACTCCTAGTTGCATGGCTCTGGGAAGTGGTAATGTGCATAGGCAGATTGACAAGGTGGCCAGAGCAGGGTGTGTGAGTTACCACGGGAATGAGAGCAACAAACAGGTAGTGCTCAATTGCAATGCCCTCTTCTGAGGTAACTGGAGCTGCATGTGGTTGGTGTCTGTTCAGGGACCCCTAGTTGTAGCAGGCCATGCCCACCTCTGGAGTCATTGATAACTGTGGTGGTTTGTCCCCATCACCTACAGACCTTTCAAGAAGCACCCCATCAAATTTAGCCCACACAGGAGGTGCAGCACAGGCTGTTCCTAGTTGCAGGATCCTTGGAAGTGACAGAGATCTAGCATGTGAGTACTGCCCAGAGCATTCAGCAGTGGCAGCAACAGGGCCAGTGTGCTCTCAGGGATGAAAGAGCAACAAAAGGTGGTGTTCAGTCACAATGCCCTTCTCTCTGGTACCCTTGAGGTGATTTGGGCCACAAGTGGTGCCTGTACACAGACCCCTAGTGGTGGTGAGGAAAGGCCACCTCTGGAGTCAGAGATTACTGTCGTGGTTTGCCCCCACCACCTGTAGACCATGCAAGAAGCATCCTGTCCTGCTTAGCCCACACAGGAGGTGCTGCACCAGCTGCTCCTAGTTGTAGGGTCTTGGCAGAGGACAGTGATCAAGACTCTGGGCACTGTAGAGCATTTGGCAGTGGCAGCCACTGGGCCGGTGTGTTCCTAGGAGGATAAGAGCAACAACGTGTCGTGTTTGGTTGCAGTGTCTTTTTTTTTTTTTTTTGCGAACCCTTGAGGTAATTGGGACCACAGGTGGAGCCCACTCACAGGCCTCCAGTGGTGGCAGGCCATGCCTCTCTCTGGCTTCCAAGAGGACAACCGTGGTCTGTCCCTGCTGCCTATAGATCACACAAGAGGCACCATGTCACAATTAGCCCCACACTGCCCCTGGCCAACACAAGCAGTTCCCTAGTCACACGCAGCCTGCACAAAATGACCTGTCTCCCATAGCCAGAGCAAGTGGCTTCTCACCACCCACAGTCTGGGCCAGAGGCACCCCACCCTCTGAGAGCCTGAGCGTGAGTGCACAGGGAAATTTTTATGGTGGTCCACGCCTCCTCCTCTCACCCTCCCCAACAATGGCGTCTTGCTTCTCTGGCAGGCCCAGACCTTCTCCTGGGTTCCCTCTGCTGTGGCGTTCCACTCCCCAGCCCATAGCACACTGCTCCCCCATCCGTGGTGCACTACTCCTTAGCCACTCAGGCTGTCCCATCACAGCCAGCCCTAGTCCCCTCCCCAGGACTGACCTCTGGCGCCTAAGTCTCAGTGCCCAGCACCCTCCCAAGCATCTCTGGCTGAGGCGCCCAGGCTGGTGGTGTAGATGATCTGTGCGGCTCTCACTCTACTTTGTCCTCAGTCCAGTTGCTGTGCTTTTCTTGGTGACTTTGAGGTCCCTCCATCTTGGCTGATCTTCCTGTCAGTTAGTGACTTCCAATGGTGTAGTTTCCTTTTCTCTTTCACAGCTCCTTCTTGAGAATGCTGGTCCCACCCTGATTCCTTTTCTCTCTCTTTCTTTTGTTCTACCCAGTTATGTCAAGGGTTTCTTGCCCTTTTCGGAGGTTTAAGTTCTTCTGCCAACATTCAGTAGATGTTCTGTGTGAGTCGTTTTATGTGTAAATATGTTTTTTTGAGGTGTTTGTGGGAGAAGTTGAGCACGTCTTACTCCTCAACCATCTTGATCTGCCTCCTATCAGCTCACATTTTTATAGGTACATGCTTCTGTATACTACAATTTTTCAATGTAACAATAAAGAACATATTTATTAAGAGATCAAAATATGTTCAGCCTGCATATCATAAAAGTTAAATATTGTTGAAATAAAGCTTATCATAATGACTCACTTGTTTAAAATAAATTATGTTTATAATCTTACATATCTAACAGACAAACAGTTCATTTAATTAGAAAACCACGTTGAATAAAAATGTTTATATTATGCTTTTTTTTTTGTCTTTTTGCCTTATCAAAGGCTCCATCCGCGGTATATGGAGGTTCCCAGGCTAGGGGTCTAACAGGAGCTGTAGCTGCCGGCCTTCGCCACAGCCACAGCAACGCAGGATCTGAGCCGCATCTGCAACCTACACCACAGCTCATGCCAACGCCGGACCCTTAACCCACCGAGCAAGGCGAGGGATCGAACCTGCAACCTCGTGGTTCCTAGTTGGATTTGTTAACCACTGAGCCACGATGGAAACTCCTATATTATGCTTAAATTCTGAAAACTCAAGACATAGCTATTTTTTAAAACAAATAATACCTTCTTAAACAATATTATGACATTTATTTTACTTAAAAAATGAACATATCAGATAAATTGACATGTTCATTTAGTAGTGTTAACTAAGTTGGTCACATGTTGGGCCAAAGGTATATTTCATATTGGTTTTAATTCACACCTTATTACTTGAGAAATGTAAGCATTCCCTGTAAACAAATTGACCATTTTGATTAACATAAAAGACCTCTCATTGTTTTCCAGGTTTTCTTTGCTCTTCTGATTCTGTTTATGTAATGCAAATTCAGGAATACATTCTTAAAAATATAAAAAACCTATCAAGATTAAACTGTCTTATTTTCTACAGATTTATGGAAATTTTGTGAAACTGAATTTTTAAAATATGTGGGTTAGTTCTTGTAAAAATAACTTTTTTCCTATTTAAATTATTAGACAATCTGGAGTTCCACCTGTGGCACAGTGGGTTAAGAATCTGACTGCAGTGGCTTGGGCCACCACGGAGGCATAGGTTTGATTTCCAGCCCACTGCAGTGGGTTAAAGAATCTGGCTGGTGCTGCTGCAGCTTCAGTGTAGGTTGCAGCTGAGTCTCAGATTCAGTACTTTGCCTGGGAAATTCCATATGCCATAGGAGTGGCCATCAAAAACAAAATTAGACATTCAGCTTCTTTCTGTGAATATTAGGAATACTTAGCTTTTTTTCTTATTTATCTCTAAGGCAATTAAAATAGAGCTTCTTTAAGAAATTTTATTAATTTGTTCATAAAATGTACAGGTAGGAAAATGTTATATATATATATATATAAGTAACATATATATATATATATATATATATATATATATACATATAAACATACAGAGAAATACAGATAGACTGTCTCACAGTTTTCAATCTAAAATTTTAGCTATGAGTCAGGTACAAACACAATAAATATAAAACTCATTGCTTTATATAAAAGGGTTGGCTCTCATTTTTGGCCAATTTTCTATTTTGCTTCAGTTGTGTTTCTGGCAAGTAGAAGTTAAGGTTACCTGCTCAATGTGAGGGGTAAATCTTCCCAATAATATATGTTTTTATTTTGCCCTGAACATATTATAGAAGAGGTGGGATAAATTTTGAGTGAGGGATGAAGAGATACCAAGTGTCTGCATGGATTTCTCCAAAGCTTATGAGAGTGGATAAACTATCTAGTTTATTTCCAATTAACCTTTAAACCTCAGGTGTTTGCTTTTGGGGTAGGGGGCCTAGAGCTTAGGGAGTGAATGATGGGGAGGTAAAGGTTTTGAAGAACATATCAAAAAATTCAAGGGTGCTGAAGGGAAGATCAAAGGTGGTAAAAGGAGTAAGAGGAGAAATGAGGAGTAGAGGTAATGGAAAGGCAGAGGGCCTAAATGAGCCAGTTTGGGAAGATCTAAGTTTTCCTAATGAGGCCAGTGCAATTCCATTAATCTTAAGCATATGGTCAACTGGAGCTGAGGAAGGGGTATCCCAGTAGACTAAAAGTTACCCATCAGAGGAGCTGGATCAAGTAAAGCAAAGAGACGGGTAGGAAAATGTGAGTGTCACATAAAATCCTGTGTCAAAACCAAAGTGTTTTTTTTAAGAAATATCCCTTAAGGAGCCAAAAGACTGTCTCTGAACAAGCCCAAGAATTGGAGTCCATTTTAATGAGGGGCTCACAAAGAAGCCACGGATTTCTTGCTCAACTATCATGGAAAAAATCCCCACTTGAAAGGATCAAAGAAGACTTCTATTGAGGGAAATCTTATTGTAGCTCAGCAGTAACGAACTCAACTAGTATTCATGAGAATTCAGGTTTAATCCCTGGTCTCATGCAGTGAGTTAAGCATCCAGCATTCCTAGGTTGCAGACATGGCTCAGATTCCATGTTGCTGTGGCTATGGTGTAAGCCATTGGCTATATCTCTGATTCAACCCCTAGCCTGGGGACTTCCATATGCTGTGGGTTTGTCCCCCCCAAAAAAGACTTCTATTGAGGATGATTCTCCCTCAAACTAGAAAAGAAGCAGCCACCTTCAGAGGAGCAGAATCAGAAGACTGAGTTTTTCCCATGGGGAAGGGAGGTGCCAAAATATTAGCAAAAAAAAAAAAAGAAAGAAAGAAAATACAAATAAATCTCTATAAAGAAGAATACAAAGAACTGAGGTTCAACAAAATGAGACATCAGTTATAATTTCTGCTATTCTCTCCATTGGCACATTTCAAGAAAAGAAGTTTGGGACTTTAATCCAACCTTGGGAGTATACACCAAACCCTAAAAATACCATATGATTTCACTTATATCTGGAACCTAATATACAGAACAAATGAATCTTTCCACAGAAAAGAAAATCATGAACTTGGAAAATAGACCTGTGGTTGCCAAGGGAGGGGGAGGGGGATGGATGGGGAATTTGGGTTAATAGATGCAAACTATTGCCTTTGGAATGGATAAACAATGAGATCCTGCTATATAGCACCAGGAACTATATATAGTCACTTATGATGGACCATGGTAATGTGAGAAAAAAATGTATATATGCATGTGTGACTGGGTCACCTAGCTATACAGTAGAAAATTAACAGAATACTGTAAACCAGCTAGGATGGAAAAAATAAAAATTATTTTAAAACAAAAATCAAAAATAAAGAAACCAACCCTACAAACATCTTCATCTCAGACTTCTAGCCTCCAAGACTATGAGAAAATTAATTTCACTTCTTTAAGCCAAGCAATATGAGATACTGATAAGTCGGCCCTAGCAAACTAATACATCAGTTTCTTTCAAAAATTGGGTTTAACAAACTAAAAATGAATCCTAGTCAAAAAGAGTGTTCAAAGGAGCCAATTTGATCAAGGAAGGAGTCCTTTTCAGATACAACACTAAAAGCAAAACCCATAAAAAAAAAAGACAGATTGTACTTCATCAAAATGTAAAACTTCTGTTCCTCACAAAAATAAGCAAAAAAACCTGGATAAAATATTTGCAAATCATATGTCTGATAAAGGATTTCATCCAGAATACACAATGAACTTGCAACACACACACACACACACACACACACAAATAAACTACTGTATGACACAGGAAAATCTACTCAATATTCTGTAATAATTATATTGAAAAAAGAATAGATATATTTGTATGTATAACTGATTTACTTTGCTGTTTGCCTAAAACTTATACAACGTTGTAAGTCAACTACAGTCCAATAATTAAAAAAAAATATTCAATCACTCCATTTTTAGGGATAAATCCAAGAGAAAGCAAAGTTTTTTTTTTTTTCCTTTTTAAGGCCACACCTGTGGCATATGGAAGTTCCCAGGCAGCCACAGCAACATGGGATACAAATTTCATCTGCGACCTAGAACCAAGCTTGCAGCAACTCCAGATCCTTAACCCACTGAGCAAGGCCGGGGATCAAACCCACATCCTCATGGAAACTAGTTGGAATTTTAACCCACTGAACCACAATGGGAATTCCAAAGGTGTTTACATAAGAACTTAAAAATTAATATTCAAGAATGTCTATTTCTAATAGTGAAAATCTGAAAATAGTCTAAATGTCTACAACTAAATGAACAGATACACACATTGCAATTTATCTATAAAATAGATACCATTCAGCCATAAAAAAGTGAACTACTGTTACAATAATTATCTATGACATGGTTAAATTTCAGACATATTTTGCAATTTGAAATAAAAATATTATGCAAAGGCTACAAACTTTACGATTTTGTTTATGTAAAACCTTTGAAAATGCAAACTAATCTATACTAAAAACAACTGAGCAGTGGTTGCTTGAGTACTGTGTGTTTGAGGAGGGGAATGTGCACATGGTGGGGTGTAAGGCAAGGACTACAAATGGGTATGAAGATATTTTTAAGTGATATACTCTCTATCCTAGTGATTATGGTTTCATAAGTATATACATAAAAGGGTAACAGATCAGTCTTAGCACTAATCATCCATATATCCATATAAGCCATGCAAGTAAAGTCTTGAACCACAGTTATTCTATGTCTTTTAAAAATGTCTTGTGGGGTTCCTGGAACACAAGAGGATAGAAGGCCTGATAGGAGTTACTCCAATGTCCTCTACCAGATGCTTACCTACCTGCCCTGCTAGGCTGTCATCTTAGGCCTGTATTCCAGAGAAGTATGGGACTTTTACTCTACTCCCCTCAGAATACATATTATCTAGTCTAAAACTGACTTCCAGCAATAGGGTATCTCATCAATCTATCCCCTTTCATTCTACTATCATCCTTTTTAGTGAGTGGACAAAAACCATGAGGAGCTAGCATATTTGGCTACACTCCTTTTCACTGTACATAAAAAGTAATACAATGAATTAAAAAGTGGCTGGCTATATCATTACTAGTTGAATCAACAGGCAGTTAGTTTGTCTTGTGTTTACTTAATAGTGGTTAAGGCTTCATATGTGTATGCATCTCAAAACATATTAAACTGTGCTCTTTAACCATGCAGTTTGATGCTCGTTAATTTTACCTAAGTTTGGAAGAAGCCTATGATGTCCATGCTCACCATATCTATCCTATATCACATTAAAGAGAGATTGGATCAAGATGGTGGAGGAGTAGGATGTGGAGCTCACCTTCTCCCACAAATACATCAAAAAAAATCTACACATACAACGATTCCCACAGAATATCTACTGAACACTGGCAGAATATCTCAGACTTCCAAAAGAGCAAGAAAAGCTCCACATAACTATGTAGGACAAAAGAAAAAAAAAAAAGAAGAGAAGAGGGGAAAAGGAATCACATGGAACTAGTATTCCTGGGGAGAGCTATGAAAGAGGAAAGAATTCCACACACTGGGAACCTCCCTAGACTGGCAGAGCGATCAGCTGCGATGGAGGAGAGGACTCAAAGACTAGGAATAAAGTGCAGCAGCTGGTCTGAGGAGGGCAAAGTAGAGAATCACAGAATGGCTTGTGTTACCACCTGGCATATCTCAGCCTGCGACACAGGTGGGGCCTGGATGCTGAGGCTCAGGATCCAGAGTTCAGTCCCAAGAAGAGGACAAAGGTTGGCTGTGTGGAAACAGCCTGTGGGGCTAGAGGGCGTGTGTCACTATAGCCAAGAAATTTCAGGAGGAGGTTTGGGCCTGACAGAGGAGCAAGGCATCATTGTTGGGGATTGCAAGAGGAGAGGGTGGGACTTCCACAGCAACTTATTTCTTTGTGTGCAAGGGCTCTCAAGCAGCAAGGCACCTCTTGCATGGTCTATGGGGGCAGGCAGAATCCACTCTAGCGCCCTCAGAATCTAGAGGTGGGCCCAGCCTGCCACCAATAAGAGTCCTATGAACAGGTACCACCTGTCCAGCCCATCACCCCAGGGATCACGGCTGCAGTGGAGGCCCTGTGACTGGGCACCAGCCACAACCCAGACCACCCCTGGAGCTTGCACAGTTCACCAGAACCACCTCTGCTGTGTGCTCCAAGACCCAGCACTGCGGCCAGCCCTGCAATCAGGTACTGCTCACAGCCCCAAAATCCCTGTGGGTCACCACTGCTGCTTAGGGCCCTGTAAACAGGTGTAGCCTCTAGCCCCCTCCTTCCCAGGGGTTGTAGCCACTGCAAAGAACCCCGTGACCAGATGTCACATATTGTCCCTATGTCCCTTGGAGAAAACATGGGCCGTACACCTGCACATCCCCTATTGAAGAGACAATGGCCTCCTCACACTGAGGAAAGTGTCTGCAAGCATACAAGGCAAAATCAGCCCTTGTGCAAAAAAAAAAAAAACAGTAAACCACACAAGCTACCCAGGGACGTTCCTGCATATAAAAGGCCCTCCAAGACAACACTAGATACTTCTTTTCCCTAAACTCACAGAGTAATAAAAATATGAAGAGCATGAAGTGGCACAGGAAACACTCCCAGTTAAAAAAATGAGGAGAATTCCCCTGAAGGATCAAACAATGAAACAGATCTCTTTAGTCAAAGTGACATCAAGTTAAAAAAAGAGGCAATGAAACTACTGAAGGAATTAAGAAAGCTCTCAACAGAAATGAAGATTACTATGAAAAAGAACCAGAAAATAAAAGGAGAAGCCAAGGAAAATTAGGAAATTATTTTGCTGAGACAAAATCTGAGCTAAAGGTAATGAATAGAAGAATGAATAACGCGGAGGAAGGAATAAGTGACTTGGAAGATAGAATAATGGAAATCATCAAATCAGGACAGCAGACAGACATCCAAATTTAAAAAATGAAAACAATACAAAAGATGTGTGGGATGATATAAAGCATGGCAATCTACACATAATAGGGATCCCAGAAGGAGAGGAAAGAGAAAATGTGACTGAAAATGCATTTGAAGAAATTATGGCTGAAAATACCCCAAATCTGAAGAAGGAAACAGAAGTCCAGACACAGGAAGCACAAATGGTCCTAATCAAGATGAAGCCAAAGAGACCTACACCAAGACATATTATAATAAAAATGGCAAATATAAGGAGATGATTCTAAAGACAGCAATAGAAAAATAGTTAATTCCAAGGGAACCCCCATAAGGCTGTCGGCTCTTTTCTCTAAAGAAACATTGCAGACAAGAAGAGAGTGGCAATACATACTCAAAGTTCTGAAAGGGAAACATCTGAAGTCTGGAAGAGTCTACCCAGCAAGATTATCATTTAAAATAGGAGGAGAACTTTTCAGACAAGCAAAAACTAAAAGACTGCAGCAATACTACACCTATTCTAAAAGATATATTGAAAGATCTCCTCTAAATAGAAAATAACTAAAAAGATATAGGATGGAGAAAGTCATATTTAGAAAGTATTCACTTAAGCCATTACAGAAATCAAAAAGAGAAAAATAAAATCTATTTGTGAAGGCAATACTCAACACAAGGAACAGCAAAATGATAAACATGAAGATGTACAAAAGACATTGAAATCATAAAATATGAAGAGGAGAGTAAGAAAATGGGGAACATTTTTTTTCAAGATGTGTTTGAACCTATATGACTATCAGTCTAAAGCAAGCAGATATAGGAAAGACTTAACATACTTGAAAAACAGGGCAACTACAAATCAAAAACAAACAATAGATTCACAAATAATGAAAAGAAGAGGACACGAGAATAAAATAAAAGAATGAGCTCCCATCGTGGTTCGGGAGAAACAAATCTGACTAGTATCCATGAAGACACAGGTTCAATCCCTGGCCTTGCTCAGTGGGTTAAGGATGTGGCATTGCCATGATGTATGGTGTAGGTTGCAGATGCAGCTAGGATCTGGTGTTGCTTGGCTGTGGTGTAGGCCAGCAGCTACAGCTCTGATTTGACCCCTAGCCTGTGATCCTCCATATTCGGCAGTTATGGTTCTGAAACGACAAAAATAATATAAAATAAATAAAAATAAAAAATAAAAGGAAATCATCAAACCTCACAAAGAAAAATAAAGGAACAAAGAAGAAACAGAGAATCAACTGAAAAAAAAGGTTTAAAATGGCAATAAATACATATGTACCAATAATTACCTTAAATATCAATGACTGAATGCCCCAATCAAAAGACACTGAGTGGCAGACTGGATTAAAAAAAAGGGTCCCTTTGCTCCCTATGGGAGACCCACCTGAGAGCAAAAGAGACTTATAGGTTGAAAGTGAGTAAATGGGAAAAGATATTTCTTGAAAATGGAAATTAAATGAAAGCATAGGTCATAATACCCTTGTTGAACAAAATAGACTTTAAAACACTGGACATAAAGAAAGATTAATAAAGACATAATTTAATAATAAAAAGATCAATTCAAGAAAAGGATATTAAACTCATCAACATATACGTTCCTAATATAAGAAAGCACCCAAATACATAAAACACATACTAACAGACAGAAAGGAAGAAGCTGATGAGAATACAGTAATAGTAGGAGACTTAAGCACCCTACTCCCACCAACGGACAGAAAACCAGTAAGGAAACAGAGATCCTAAATGATACAATAGAACAGTTAGATTTAATTGATATTTTCAGGCATTACATTCAAAAAACCCCAGAATATACATTATTTCCAAGTGCACATGGAACATCCTCTAGGACTGACTATATACTAGAGCACAAAACTAACTTCAACAAATTAAAGAGATAGAAATTATTTCAAGGATCTTCTCTGTCCACAACAGCATGAAAGTAGAAATCAACCATAGGAAATGAAATGAGAAAAAAACAATCACATGGAGACTAAACAAAATACTACTAAAAAAACAATGGATCAATGAGGAAATCAAAAAGGAAATTATGGAGTTACTGTTGTGACTCAGCAGGTTAAGGATCCAGCATTGCCAATATTTAAGACATAGATCGCAGATGCAGCTTTAATCTGGCATTGTTGTGGCTGTGGTGTAGGCCAGCAGCTGCATCTTCAATTTGACCCCTAACCCAGGAACTTCCACATGCTGCAGGTGTGGCCCTAAAAAGAAAAAAAAAAGGAAATTAAAAATACATTGAGACAAATGACAATGAAAACAAAAACATACAAAACCTATGAGATGCTGCAAAAGCAGTTCTCAGAGAGAAGTTCATAGCCATACAGGCCTTCCTTAAATAACAAATATAATATCAAACAACTTAACCTACCACCTAAATAATTAGAAAAAGAAGAACGAAACCTACGGTCAGCAGAAGAAAGGAAGTTATAAAGATCAGAGAGGAAATAAATAAAATAGATTTTAAAAACAGTAGAAAATAATCAATAAAACCAAGACCTGGTTCTTTAAAAGGGTAAACAAAATTGACACATCTCTAGCCAGGCTCACTAACACAGTAAGAGAGAGAATACAAATATAATAAATGAAAAATGTGAAATCTCAACTTATATGCTATAGAAATATATATATATATATATATATATATATATATATATATAAAAGAGAATACTATAAACAGTTATATGCCAACAAATTCGACAACCTAGGAGAAGAAATGAACAACTTCCTAGAAACATACAGCTCCCCAAAACTGAATCAAGAAGTTGGAGTTGGAGTTCCTGTCATGAGTCAGTGCAAACGAATCTGACTACTACCTATGAGGATGCAAGATTGATCCTTGGCCTTGCTCAATGGGTTAAGGATCTAGTGTTGCTGTGAGCTGTGTTGTAGGTCACAGATGTGGCTCAGATCTAGCGTTGCTTTGGCTGTGACAGCATCTACAGCTCTGATTTGACCCCTAGCCTGGAACCTCCATATGCCGCATGTGCAACCCTAAAAAGACCAAAAAAAAAAAACAAAAAAGAGGAAGAAGAAATAGATCATTTGAATAGACCAACCACTAGAAATGAATTGAAAATGTAATTTAAAAAAAAAAATCCCTACGAACAAAAGTCCAGGACCAGACGGCTTCACAGGCAAATCCTACCAAACATACAAAAAAGAACTTATACTGACACTTCTTAAATTCTTCAAAGAGATTGAAGAGGAGAGGACACTCCAAAAGACATTCTATTAAACCACCCTAATCCTAACACCAAAACCAAAGATACCACTAAAAAAGAAAACTATAGGGCAATTTCTTTGAAGAGTACAGATAAAATAACACCAAAATTCATTAAGTACAAGAAAGGTTAGATTTTGTACACGAGATCTGCATAGTAAAAATTACAAAATAGTTATCAAAGAACTCAAAGGAGACCTAAATAAATGGAGAAATATTACACTTTTATGGATTGGAAGCCTCAATATTGTTAAGATATTCTCTCCAAAATTATCTGTAGATTTAACACCATCTCAATCGAAATCCCAGCAGCATTGTTTATTGAAACCCACAAGTTCATTCTAAAATGAATATGTAAAAGGAAAAAAGATAACAATTTAAAAAATATTTAAAGACTAGGAAGTCTGGAGAACTCACACTACCTGATTTCAGAACATAATATAGTGCTACAATAATAAAGAAAATGCAGCATTATTAAGAGTAGATGCATAGAATAATGGAACAAAATAGAGAGTACAGAAACAGATCCATACATATATGGTCAGTTACTGCTGATAGCAATATAAAAGCAATTCAATGAGGAAAATATTATTTTTAACAAAAAATATTGAAAAGTTGTACATATATATCAAAAAAATGAACCTCAACTGATTCCTCATATCATATAGAGAAACTACCTCAAAATGAGTCATACCAAAACATAAAACTCTAAAACTTCTGGAAGAAAACATAGAAAAATCTTAGTTACCTTGGATAAAGCAAAAGTGTCTTAAATACAACCCCAAAAGCAAAAAGCATAAAATTTTTTAAATTATAAATTGAATTCCATCAAAATTAAATTATTTTGCTCTTTGAAAGACCTTTTATAAAATTAAATAAGACAAGTCAAAGACTGGAAGAAAATATTAGACAAAGGACTCCTGCATCAGTGGTCCCCCAAATCACTCAAAGAGATCTGATGATTCAACTAGGAGGATTTATAGAGGATTTATAGTATACTCTCAGCACACTCAGAGTACTCAGAGTACTCGCATTTTTGACTTATCACAATTAAAGGATAAAGATATATATAAGTCAAGAAAAGGTCACATGAGGCAAAATCTAGAGGAAACCAGATGCAAGATTCCAAAAGTTCTCTCCTGGTTAAGTAACACCTCCAGCAACGAAGCTGTGACAATACATTTGAAATGTCTACTAGGTAAGTTCATTTGAGGCTGGGGCCAATTTTGGTTTTTTTGTGGGGTGGGTGTGGGAAGAAGCTGGTCACATAAACATACTCTGCCTAGCACGTACTCCCAGAAGGAAATCAGGTGTTCAGCATTATTCTTATAAATAGTTTAGATACTATGAGTCATTCTTATAAAGGAATGATGGGACCCATCTCAAAATCCAAATTCCCAGATGCTGGCAAATGGTCAAACTTACAAGCAGCCTTTTTTTTAAAGGATTGTAGTCTCAGGTATGCTAAGTTAATACTTTTCTACAAAACGTATCTAGAATATATAAAACACTTTCTAAAACTCAATAATATGAAACAACATAATAAAGACATGGAAAAAAGATTTGAACTTTTTACCAAAGAACATATATAGACAATAAATAAATACATGAAAAATGCTCAAAAGTGTGAGTCATTTGTGAACTTAAAACTACGGGCCCAAATGGCTTCGATAGCAAATTCTTCCAAACATTTAAGATATAAATATTACCAAATCTATACAAACTCTCTCAAAACTGAAGAGAGGGGCATATTTCCCAACTCATTCTATTAGGCTTACATTACCATCATAACAAAACCAAAGACATTAAAAGAAAAGAAAATTAAACTACAGACCAGTATCTGTCATGAACACAGAGCCCTTTGTCATATGAGAACTATTTAAAACTGATTTTCCTTATAATTTTGGGTACTTCTTGCTATAAGTGAATATAAGAAAAGGTCAATGACTAAGAGAGAGGTCTGAAATCTGGTATATATTTAAAACTGTTAGTAGTACATCAGTGCTGTCTGACATCCATGTATTCACTGAACTAACATTTATTGAGCTTGTTTTCTATTTCAGGGACTGTACAAGGTTCTGGAGTTATAAATATAGCCTCTTTTCTAGAAATCAATTCTGTCTAACCCATGTTCAGCCATTCATTAGGTGAGTAATCTTCAGAGTTACTTAACTTCCCTCAGCTTCAGCTTCCGTGTCCATAAGATAGAGATGATAATAGCAGATACTTCATATAAGTCATGTGAGAGGTAACAATACCGTACTTTATCTGAATCCTCTGTCACCAGGGGAAAAACCTTTTCATGTGAGAAAGAATTAGCCTAACCAAGAAAGAACCTCCCTGCTCTTAACATATTCAAAATAAAGCACTGTTTACCCTCTTCAATGACAATGACTCCCTTGATTACCTGCTTTTCTTTTAAAGTGTAGACTCCCTTTCTTTTCTTTGGGATAGTCCTCATTAATTAATGTTATCCCTATTTCAATAGCCTGAATAAAAAATATTTCCTTAATTGGCTGATGCATTTTGTCTTTCATAGAGGATTACATAAGATATGGAAATACTTAAATACTGAATTACTGAAATTAAGTTTAATACTGAAGCTGTCTCTGATACACAGTAAGGTATCAGTAGAGGTTACAATAGTAATATGAAAAAGGTAAATCTTATTTACATACCATTAAGTACCTATTGGAATGACTAAATCAAACAACCTGATAAGTCCAAATGCTAGCAGAAATGTAATTAGAAGTCTCATACATTACTAGTGGAATGCCAAATGCTAGAAAACACTGGCAATCTCTTGCAAAGTGAAGCATACATTTACCCTATGACTCAGTAATCCTACTCATAAGTACGTAAATGTAAAAGTGAAATGTAAACTATATTCACACAAAAACCTGTATACTGATTTTTATAGTAACTTTATTCATAGTTACCAAAATCTAGAAATAATTTACATGTTCTTCAACTGATGAATAAACAAAATGTAGTACATCCATATGTGGAATATACTACTCAGCAATCAAAAGAACTACTGTTACAATCTATATCATAAATTTAAAAGCGGTTATGGAAATTGAAAAAGAAAACTCTATATGATTTCCTTTATATGACATTATCACAAATGCAAATCAGTAGGGAGAGAAAACATTAATGGCTGCTAGAAGCTAGGATGATAGTAAATAGTTGAATGCAAAAGCAAATGAGGGAATTTTTTAAGGTGATAGGACTTTCCTATATCTTCATTTTGGTGTTAGTTGCGAGACTATGCATTTTTGAAAATTCCTAGAAATGTATACTTTCAAAGGGGAATTCTTCTGTATTTAAGTTCTATCTTGATAAACCTAACCCTTCAAAAGAGATAGCACTTGTGGCACACAAGATGTTGTAAAACCTCTTCATTGCAAGGCAACAAGTTCTCCCTCAAGAGCTGCCCCTGATATCTTCTACTGGCTTCCAGGCTAATAATTAAGGTTAAATCATACCAGGATTGATAAGGTTGGAAAGAGATGTACACCCCCAAGAAGCAGCATGGATTCTGTAACATACACTGGAAAGAACCAGAGGAATAAGAGCTAATGATGTTGAACATACTTTTCGACTTTTTTTTGATACCTGTATATCCTCTTCAGTGACATGTTTGTTCATGTGTTTTGACCATTTCTAATTAGTTCTTTTTACAACCACTGAGCTTTGGAGTGATAGACAGATAGATAGATAGATAGATAGATAGATAGATAGATAGATAGATCTTTATGCTTTCCTGGTATGTTAATCCACTTATTACTGTATAATGTTCTTATTTGTTTAATTTTCTTTGCTCTGAAGTCTACTTTAAAATATACTCACTTCTGTTATTTTTGATTAATGCTTTCCTGGCATATCTTTTTGCAACATTTTTTTACTTTCAAACTTCCTATGTTGTTGTATATGAAGTGAATTTCTTGTAAACAGCATACTACTGTACCATTTTCTTTTAATCCAGATGCCAAACTCTCATTTAAATGATGAATTCAGGGAATTTACTTTTAAGAAAATTATTGATATATTAAGATTTAAGCCTTGTCATTTTACTGTCTATTTTCTGTTTGTTTTCTTGGGTTCTTATTCCTCTATTTTCTTCCCTTCCGGCATGTTATTTAGATGCATAGGGGGATTCCATCTTGATTTATTTGTAGTGTTTTATTTTATTCTTTTCAATGTTTTTTTAAATTTATTTTTAATTTGTTTTTATTATATTTGATTTACAGTGCTGTGCCAATTTCTGCTATACAGCAAAATAACCCAGTCATACATTTATATACATTCTTTTACTCATATCTTCCATCATGGTCTATCTCAAGATATTGGATATTATTCCCTGTGCTAGAGAGTAGGACCATTTTGCTTATCCATTCTAAATGTAATAGTTGACGTCTACCTACCCCAAACTCCCTGCCCATCCCACTCCCTCCCTCCTCACCCTTGGCAATTACAAGTCTGTTCTTTCTGTATGAGTCTGCTTCTGTTTTGTAGATAGGTTCATTTGTATCATATTTTAGATTGTGCATTAAGTGATATCATATGGTATTTGCTTTCTTTCTCACTTACTGCAGTTAGCATGAGAAAGAAACCACTAAAAGAAAAAAAAGAAGAAGAAAACCCATGGAATCTAAAAATATATACAAATGAAATTAGTTAAAAGATAGACTGACAGACTTAGAAAACAAACTTATGGTTACCAAAGTGGAAAGGTAGAAGGCAGGGATAAATTAGAAGTTTAAGATTAACATATACACACTACTCTATATTAAATGTATAATCCACAAGAACCTACTGTATAGCATGGGGTACTCTACTCATTATTCTGTAATAATCTATATGAGAAAAAATCTGAGAAACAATGAATACACGTAAATGTAAAATTGAATCACATTGCTGTACACCTGAAACTAACAAAACATTGTGAATCAATTATAATCCAATATAAAATTTCAAAACAAAATAAAAAGTATTTTCCTATGCAGTTTCAGTAACTATTCACCATTATTTTCTCCTGGATATTTATAATTTTTCTTCACTATTTCCCTAATCCACCTAGTTTTATTTAAGAAGTGAGGGTTTATCATTTTACCTCTAAATAATTAATTGAATTAACATCATTTGTTAAAAAAACATTGCTTTTCTCCTAATGCTTGGTGAAGTATTTTCCAACAAAATACTTCATAAAGTCATATTTACTATATGACTTCATTTTTTTACATATCAAAAGAAAATTATATATTTATTCACAGTATATATGCCATTAGAACACAGGCTCCAAAACAGGCAGGGATTTCATTTTGCTCACTAATCTGTCTTTAGTGACTTAAATATCAATTACATGTTAAATAGTGACTAAATATTTGGTGACTTTATATACTGGGTTTTCTCTCTGAGTTAAATATCTTCCAGTTAATATCCTAAATATCCATTGATTGGCTTGTCAGTTATTATTACAACACTACAGTATTTTGAGTCATCTATTTTTAAAATTCATTTTAATATCTGATAAGGGAAGCCAGCCTTAATGCTCTTCCAAATTGATATTGGCAAATCCTATTACTCCAGTTAGAAGATAGGTATAGTTTTTTCCAAGTTCCAAAGATATTTTTAAAATGTTTTTTATTATTAATTGTTAAAGTGTGTTAATAATCTCAAAATAGCAAAAATAAAAGTATTATATGCTTTGATTTACCTTTTGGCAAATCAAAACTCAGTCAACTGTTATCAACAGTAAAGATAAAAAGACCTTCTAATAAGCCCCTGAGATAGTGACCCTAAGGATATAGCTTTGTAAAAAAGTGAGGTAGGACAGTACAACATCAAAAGACTTGGAATTTTTCATCATTTATTAAGCAAACATTTGTGATAACTATTAGAAATCATAATTTATAATATATTTAAGGAACTCCTAAAATCAGTAAAAATGGTAAGGAACTCTGATAGAATAACCAGCAAATATAAACATATTTCATAGAAGAAAAGTTTACCAAAACTAAAAGAATATGAAAACTTGCTTAAACTCAATAACAGGTTGAAAACTATACATCAAAATAATAACATAACTCCATAGAAATCTGATTTGCATATATTAGAAAGCTGAATAGTGACAAGCATTGGCATGGAATTGGCGGACATGGCAGCCCTCATTCACCTAGTGGGGAGGCATGTATGAGGATGTTCATTGCAGAAGTGTTTGTAATGGACACAAAGCAAACTTGGTGTCCATTATCTGAAGAGTGAAAAATAAAATGGCATAGATGCAGAGAATAGACTATTAGGCAGCAGGCAAAACAAAAGAACTAGGTATACCTATGGAAACATGGGTGGATATTAAAAAGAGTGCTGCCCGGTCCCCTCCTCTGCTCACTTCCTGCTGGCTCCAGCTCACTCTGCCCACTCTTGGGGGTATGTACCATGCTGCAGTCACTGTGGCCACCACTTCTTTCACACTTTAGTCAGAAGCCACATGCCGCGCTCAGTTACTGGAGAGCTGGCCTTGCACAACCACCTCCCACAAACATGCATGCATGTGGGCTGGGCTTCGGGGGTTTAGGCTCTTACTCCCAACAGCTGGGAGGAGGGGGAGACCCTGTCTGACTGTGGGGAGAAGGAGGAAGAGGAGGAGGAGGGAGGAAGAAAACAGGAGAAGAGCACCCGGGAGAAGGGTGGGAGGCTTGCCACCTTCAGCGATTGCCCAAGGTTACTTGCTTATCCCCCTGAGAGTGCCAAAGTTTATTTGTTTATCCTAACCATGTTTAACTTGCTCTTCATGAAATAGTTGTTAGTTGATAGATGGGATTAAGATGGTGGAATAGAAGGAATGGAGCTCAACTTCTCTCAGAAATCAACAAAATTACAAATAAATGCTGAGAAACCTTCAACCAGATGGACTGGAAATTTTCAAAAAGATACCCTACTCCAGAAGACAAAGAGGAGGCCACATCAAGAGGTAGGAGGGGTGATTATGCGATATAAGCAACCCCATACCTCCCAGGTGAGAAGCCTCACAGACTGGAAAATAACTGTATCACAGAGAATCACCTACAGGACTGAGAGTTCTGAGCCACACATCAAATCCCCACATCTGGAGATTGCGTATGGGGACAAAGAGCCCCCAGAGCACATGGCATTGAAGGCCAGCGGGAATTGTGTGCAGGAGCTCCACAGGATTGGGGGAAATGGAGACCCCATTCTTGAAAGGTGCACACAGAATTTCATATGCACTGGGTCCAAGGGCAAAGCAAAACGCCCATGGGAATCTGGATTAAAACTGACTGCAGTTCTTGGAGGATATCCTGGGAAAACAGGGGTGACTGTAACTTGTAGTGGGGGAAGGGCATTGGAGACAAAGGTGTTGGGAACATTCATCAGCTTGCATTTCTCTGGGGGTGGCCATTCAGGGAAAACCTGGCCCCACCCATCAGTGCTGAGAAGCCCCAGGCCAAACAATAATGCAAGTGGGATCACAGCCCCCCCATCAGTACAAAGGCTGCCAAAAGACCCCTCAGGCACAGAGCCACATCTAATATCACCCAGAGACAAAGCCCCACCCATCAGAGGGATAGGAATCAGTCTGACTTAACAGTGGGCAGGCACCAGTCCCTCCCATCAGGAAGCCTAGAGCAAGCCCCCATACCAACTTCAGCCAATGGAGGCAAACACCAGAAATAAGAGAGGCAACAATTCTATTGTGTGCAAAAAGGTCACCACACCAAAAACCTATAAGAATGAAAAGACAAAGAAGTGTAATTCAAATAATGGAGAAAGAAAAACCCCAGAAAAACAGCTCAGTGATCAGATCATCAGCCTCTAGGAAAAATACTTTAGACTGTTGTTGCTGAAGATGATGCAAGACATTGGAGATAAACTACAGGCAAAGACTGATAATTTACAGGAAACACTGAGCAAAGAAATACAAGATATAAAACAAGCAAGAAGAGATGCAAAATAAAATAACTGAAATAAAAAAATCCATTAGAAGCAGCCAACAACAGAATACAGGAGGCAGAAGAACAAATAAGTGAGGTGGAGGACAGATTAGTGGAAATAACTAACACAGAACAGAAAAGAGAAAAAGATTAAAAAGAAATGAAGGGAATCTCAGAGACCTCTGGGATAATGTTAAATGCAACAAAATCCATATTATAGGGGAGCCAGAGGGAGAAAAGAGAGAGAAAGGGAAAGAAAAAATATTGGAAGAGATAATAGCTGAAAATTCTCCTAACATGGGAAAGGGACCACTAACTCAAATCCAGGAAGCACAATGAGTACCATATAAAATAAACACAAGGTGGAACACCCCGAGACACATATAAATCAACATGACCAAAAATAAAGACAGAGAGAAAATCCTGAAAGCACCTAGAGAAAAGAAACAAATAATGTACAAAGAACCCCGATAAGGTTATCAGCAGGTTTTTCTGTTGGGAGCGGTCGATGCTAAGTCTCACCGAGGCAGAGCCCGGATGAAGGTGACTGCAGGACAGAGTTCCTTAGGGCGCCTTTGTCCTGAACTGCAGAGCAGTCAGGACCTGCTCAGCATCCCCGGAAAATCCTCACTTTTACTATTTTGTTTCTGTCTTATGCTATTTCTGGGATTAATTGTATCTGCCTCTTTCGCAGCTCCTGTTCCTCTGCTTTTGAATACTCACAGAGGGTTAGGACTTGTGTTCCTATACCCGCCTCTAAAAATTCCTACATGGCCACCACTGCCACCACCAGAAATTAAAACTATTCTATAATGGATAAAACATCCAAGCCCCGGAATGAGAGGGGTGTTTATTTTTAAGAAATATAATATTACTACTAGATATAGATTCCCTTTCAAACACACTCAAAAGTGTATTCATAAAAAACACATCCTTGGAAAAACCTGGGATGGAGGCCTAAGCAGAGATGAGGGCCCAGGGTGAGAGTTCAGAGACTGGGACATAATTGAAATGACAAGTAGAATTGATTTATAGAAACTCTGTGGTCTAACATGTCTCTGCAAGTCTTTTAAGCTGTGAGCCAGTCAACGTTGCTGCCAACACAGACCCACATTCCCTGCCCATGGTGCACCTGGGAGTGCACTAGACATAGTTATAGTTAGAAATTATAGATTAAGTAGAAAATGTAGAGAAGTAGAAATAATAAAAGTATGGTTAACCACATGTTAGACATTATTAACCTCATATCCTGTTATGCTTAGAAAACT